>QGSO01000835.1:0-95000 GCA_011037825.1 Carya cathayensis
AAACTAATGAAAATAAAATACTAAAAGAGATGCACGATTGAAAATAAAATGAGGTTATTGAAATGATGATTTTTTACGTAACAAAATAAGACTAGAATGACAAGTTGTGTTGATATGGAAAAAGACTAAGGTTTCGAGGATCCGTTTAATAATTTAAAATATTGTTTCCGATCGAATTACTTCAATTAAACTAGAATAATGATTCAGTTTAATTGGAAGATTTAGCATTTATGATCAAGAAAAATAGTTACGAATGATCGAGCATGAACGATTGATGATTAAAACGCTTACAAATTTATTTGACTATCACAGGGATTTTTCAAGCATTCACTGTATTCGGAAATCGCAATGAATCAAGATAAATATATAGATAATCAAATTATCCAATAATAAAATCATTCAATCGATCAAACTCGCAAAATAAATTTTACGTCGATCCGAAAACTATGCTTAAATTATTAAACTTCACCTCTAACCTTAGTATAAAAGATTTAGCCAACCATGTTTATCACAAATGCTATAGAAATTAAACAAACATTCACCATGATAAAAATAAAATAAAACACAAACTAACAATGAAAATAACTTAGATCAGAAAATAAAAGCGATCGAAGAGAAAATTGTGCCGAAAAGAACTTCCCTCACAACTTGTCCGTCACGCAGCTCCAAATGAGAAATCAACCATGTAGAGTCCTTTACGTAAAAAGAAACTTTCTTTACGTAAAAACCCCTCCTAGTCAATCCAAACCTCCTGCCTTCTGTTTTTAGCTCTCTCCACGTCCAGCCACCCTCACGTAAAACTCTCTCCCTTTTCTCTTCTATTTTTTTTTTTTCGTCAGTTCCTCACTTTTTCGTAAGCTCCTCCCTCTCTTCACCTTCTATTTTTGTCCGTCTAAGAGCCCCCCAATTTCTCCTCTCCTCTACTCTACTTCCACTCCAGAAAAATAGTATCTCTCCACTCAAAAACTCCCCCGTACCTCACGTCCCAACTCTAACCCAAAAAATAAAATCCCCCCCCTCACTTTCTCACGTCCACCCAGTTTTTATAAGTGTTGCCCGTGTGATGAGTGAGCTGTCTCCATATTTTGCATGTGCCGAGTGATGCATTTAGGTGTTCTGCATGTGTGTTGCTGTCCGTGGGTTGCATTGCATTTCATTTTCTGCATGTGCTGCTTTGCTTTTCTATTTTCTGCAAGTGCATGTTCCAGCATGTGTGTTGTTGCTTCCGTGAGCTGCATGTGCATGTGTTTTAAAAATCTGCATTTCATCTCCCTGCATCCGTGAGCTTCATTTCCTGCATGAGTGTGAGTTCCATTTTCTGCATTGAAGTGCTGCCCGAGTGATGCATGTGTGCTGCTTTTTCCTTTTCTGTTTTCTGCATCCGTGAGCTTGCATGTGTTCTGTCATTTCACTTTCTGCATGTGTGATGAGAGCAGCGTGAGTTGGTGTCATGCATGTGCTTGTTGCTTTCCTTCTGCACATGTGCTGAATGTAAACTACATGTGAGTGAGCTGTGTGCAGCTTTCCGAGTGATGGTGTGAGTTGTTTGCTGCCGTGTATTGCATTTTCTGCTGCTGCTTTTTTTCATTCTTTTTTTCTGCATTATTTTTCTGCATGTGTGCTGCTGTTTCTGCCGAGTTGTGTTTCTGCATGAGGGTTGCTCGAGTTCCAGCCGTGTGAGTGTTTCATTTCCAGGTTGTGCTTTGCTTTTTCTGCATGTGTTTTCTGCACTTTCTTCTGCATGAGTGAGTTGTTGCATTGAGTGTTCATCTGCATGAGTGATGCATGTGCTTCTGCTGCTTCTTCTTTTTCTGCTGCTTTTCCTTTCAAATCAATCAAGCACCGAAACATGCATGGCTCTCTACGTCCAAACTCTCAAGCTGAAAAATCCAACTCTCCCACGTCTCTTTTCTCTCTTTTCTTATTTTTCGGCTCTTTTTATCTTTTTGTTGAAACGTGGTTCCGTTTGCATGCAATTTCCATTTTGGTTTGCCGCGAAAGAAGCCTCCTTTCGTTTACTTTGTGTCGCATGTGTTTGTCCACCGAAAGCTATCCTTCCTTCTCTTCATTCCTCTCAATTAGTATGCACTTTTGGTCAGATCCAATGTGAATTTTATTTAAGCTGAAATAAAGAAATAAAAATAACACTTGAAATAAATTAAAAAGAAAATAGATTAATAAAAATATATTATATATGTGAGGAAATATTATCTAATTAAATCATAGTTATAAAATTAAGCATAAACATGATATTAATCAATTAAAAAAAATCACAACTCGAATTTATGCTTATTAACTATTTTTCCATCTAAAACCAATAATAATGTCACGAATCAGTTAAAATACATTGGTTTTAAATAGCTAAAATATGCAATTTTTCAGCTCAAACAATCATATACATGAAATTTGGAGCGAAAATAAAGAAAGGAAGTGTGAGTGAGTCAAAAGCAGTCAAATCAAAACAGGAGTTTCTGTAATAAATAAAAGAACTATATCTACAAAAAAGATAGGCATTTAAAATGAATTTGTAAAGCTTACACCAATGGTTGTACAATCTCGAACTGCAATGCAAGTGTAACTTTTTCTATCCAAATGGGATTTAAGCTATTCAGTATAACCTCAGTGCAGCCTAACTCCTCTAGTTTTCCATCTATATTCTTCGCATATACCACTACCATGGGATCACTCTGAACATAACAATATCTATTTTAGCTCAAACAACAGTAAGACAATCCATACCAAAATATGTACATAAACAAACTACTGTGTATTGAAAAACTCGAACCTTGAAAGCTAAATAAACACCTTTTTCAAGAAACGGTCAACATGAAGTATTAGTTCAGCGCTACCCATGTAAATACTACTTATGATAAATGTAAACTGAACACTACCAGGATGGGAATCCCATGAAAACTACTTGTAAACTTGAGAAGAAAGAAAAACACCAGAAACTTGGGGTGTTAGCTTAGTTTTTACCAATTTTGAGCAACAAAGATGGTGTCCAGGATTTAGTCATCCAAAGGTTAAGCTGAAGAGATACAAAAGAAGCAAGAAACTCTTCAAATTTGAAATCCATTTCTTGTTTAAGAAAGTCCTAATGGAAGACATATATCCTCTTGATCAGTACACACAGGACACAGGTACAAACTAATATATTATTAAGAACACCAAAAATAGAACAAACTAAATTATATCACTAATTATATCACTGGGAACTGTAGTTTTCTTACCCAAGTTTTTCATCAGTGTATAGTAACTACCCATACTAACCAAGACAGCTATCGATCCACATACATAGTAATCCAACTCATTACAAGAGTACGGCTACAAATATCTTATGTAAACAAAATACTGTTAAAATCGTAACTTAATTTTTTTTATATAGGTAAATAGACATAGCCCAAGTACACAGAACGTATAAAAATAGTAGCTTAACATAAAGTAACAATCAGCTTACATGCCCATTTCCCCTGTTTTGGTTATATCACTTGAAGTGAAAATCACATAGTAAAATGTACTTCAACATAATGAACCGAAATTGTGATAGTTATCTCAAAATTTAGACTGATTAATTCATAGAATTATGTTAACTCGAGAAATATTATACCAGAGTTTTGAATTCATACAAATTCAAAGTGTGGTTTGGATCATAATTTCCAGTCCGTGCTAAGCATAGAAAATATATAGGTGATGAAGGTGGACATTAGAGCAGCTAAACAAATGATTCGGCAAAGGAAAGATGCTAGTATAAACCCTCAGTAAACATCACTATCAAACATATGGTTATGTTTAGAGGAATACCTTTGAAATGATGTCACGATCTCGCAAGTTAATTGCTGATAGGGATAACTGCAGCACAGATTAAAATACATGAATACATTTTGAAAAAGCAAAACAAATGAGTTAATAGTACATACATAAATAAAAAGAAACTAAAAACAGAAGAGCCACTCATGCAGATAAAATAACAATTCCAGATTTTGAAATCTCCTATAATACTGATAACCGATCCCATCCCCTGTAAAATTTTTATTAGGCAATATACTGCTTTGGAGCTTTGGACCTAGTTCCATCATAAGTAGGTATGGAACATGGCCCCCAAATGTCTACATGCACTAAATCAAAAATGGAATTTGACTTGTGATGGCTAAAAGGAAAGGGAGTTCTGTGTTGTTTAGCAATAGGACAAACTGAACAAGGGGAAATTTTACTAACATTGAAGCCGTCTCTTACATTTGGATCATCAATTAAAACCATTCTAGCATTTGAAATATGACCAAGGTGACAATGCCAAAGGTTAAAGATATTGCTGCTAGTCATGACAGAAGCACTAAGAAACTTGGATTTAAGAGATGAGGCAGAGAGGGCCTTGGTGAAAGCATCTAGGGAAACAACCACTGGCAAGAGGTGAAACAACCGCATGCCTTCCTTCTTTGCTCTCTTTTTGTTTGTGCTTTTCCAACTCAATGATCTTCTCTTGGTTATTTTCAGGCTGATGGCTCTTCTCCTTATGCTCTTCATCTTTGACGTTCTTCTCAATGCCTTCTGCTCAATTCAACATTTTAACCTTTCCTCCACCATTGTTGCTTTCTATGTTACCCTTCAATACATGCTTATTATTCTTTCTTTGTTTCCATTGAGCCTGTGGACCACTTTTATCTTCTTTGGAGTTCAAGGATTTACTTCCAAGAGGCTTCTTTGCAATTTTTGATTCATCCTTTAATGATTTCAGGGTTTTCTTTTTTGATGACTTTGGTCCAGTAGATGCCTCTGTTTCCTTCTTTTTATAATCTGGTTTCGTAGGTGCCTTAACAAGAGAGTCTGATTTGTTTTTGTTATCTTCTTTTTTCTTCATGTTAGACTTTGGCTCAGTAGGTGCCTCTGTAGGAGTCTTTGCTTCCTCATTTTTTTCCTGTTCCATATTCCATGAACCAAGAGGCTGCCTGATCAAGATGTTTCCCAGCAAGCACGTTGCCAATAAAAAGCTTTGTCTTTGTTTTCAGTTAACTTTAAGCAAACCAGATTAAACAATTAGGATAAATTGATGTGGATGGACATAGTTTGATTTACCCTTTTCTTGATATAATAATTTGCAGAACCCAAGCCTTCACAGATGAGAAGAAGCTAGTATGTAAAGATGGTAACTTACTTTTTATTTTATTTTATTGTGTTGACCTTATTTTGATTGACATGGCTAATAATTTATTGAGCTTGCACATAAATTGGTGCTTCTGGGGATCTCTCTCTCTCTCTCTGATTTATTTTCACTAACAATTTTGCCGTACACTAATACATAATGCATTCTTGTTTTTTCAAGTTTTTAAAATTTTACTTTTACCAATTTAATTTAAACACTTTCGACTTTCTTATTCTCATTTTCTTCTCGTTTTTGTTTCATCCTCGTTTTCTTCTCCCACAATCGGGAATTGCCACATAGTGAAAGAGGTGAAGCAAGGGAATTCTAATTTCAAAGGGATCAAAGACTTCATGGACCAGAGTTCCATAGGAGTCAGAAAGCAGTTGCAAAGTCTAGTCGGAAACACATGACGATGGTCTGGTGGTCATGATGCAGTTGATGTAACCCTAAGGCATCCATCCGGCCGCCACCCCTCACCCACCCTCGACCGACGAGTGACACCTCACCACCATCACAAACGAGGCCGATGGGCCCCAGAGTCCTCGCTGAGGGACATTTGGCGTCGGTACTTCTTTCAAAAAAATTGGTTTTTTTTCTATTTTTCTTTCTTGGAGGCGTCATCAACCGTCACCTGTGCATGTGCCTCCTTCACCGCCATAGGCTTGACTAACATACTCCGGTGACTCCATCGAGGGGCCTTCGACGTCGGTCCTCCTCCGGAGACTGGGAGTTTGTTCTTCTTCTTTTTTTTCCCCTTAAGTGCAATTTAGGGTACTGCAACTGTCAAAACTTTCTCTCTGCCTCTGCCACCACCACAAACTAGACGGACGAACGGACTCCGACGACTCGATTAAGGGGCTTCAACGTCAGTCCTCCTTCGACGATCGGGTTTTTTGTTCTTTTTTTTCGTAGGCACATATCTGGTGATTTGGGTGGGATAGAGTCGTAAGAAACAAGTTTAAGATAGGCCTGAATCCTTTAAACTCAGGTAAAGGAAAATCGAAAATCGGATTCAACCTTGTCACTATAACTAGATCCAGGAGAGAGTGGTAGGTCAAAAGGAAATCTGGGTTATTTGAAGTGGGTTCTACATCAAGTATCGGCGTTGAGACATCCGTAATGGAATGCCCTTCGCCACAGGTAACACATGAAAGAACGATAGTCAATGTTACACCCATGGTCAGTGTTCTCCCTGAAGAAACTGTGGCTCCCACATCGCAGCTGAAGGAAAATGGTGTAGAAGTCGCACATAAAGGGTCGCCAGAGGTGAAGGGACTTGCTGCCAACCCAGAATATCCTATGGTGTCCATGACCTTACCATCAGAGAGAACCAATAGAGTTACTGAGGAGGTATGGGATTTGAATATGGGTTTTTCGTTGGTGCCTTGTGTGGAGGAATGTCCAAAGTCGGGAGTGTAGTTAGGTATTGTGTCTGGGGACAATGTTGTTTCCTGGTTTCTCTTCCGCCGATAAACAATATTGCGGGTTTACCATTGGATTAAGTTCTGCCTAAAGTTAAAGAGATTCAGCATATCCTGGGGATTTCACAATGAGGATGTGAAGACCAATTTAAAGCACTAATTACTGCGATTGAGGCTAGCCATGTGCTTGAAACCAAATCAAGTTTCAAGAAAAGTAGGGAGTTAAAGCGTTTTTCTTGGACAATCAACTACGATGCTAAGGGTGGTAGCTCAAGTCGAGGGAAGACTAATAGGAGGGCATTGTGAAGACACTCTTGTAGAGGGAGTAATGGGTAGAGTATTAGTTTTTACGGGAAACAAGGGGTTAGGGTTGGGGTTGGGGAGCTGTGTTCCATTTCAATTCGGGAATGGTGTATTTTGGATAGTTTTTCACTGGCTTTTTAGGTCATTAGAGGCTCTCTAGTATTTTTACTTACTAAAAAAAAGTTTAGTTGGAATATGGGCTTCTTTCCAGTTTCAATAACAAATGGAATATTTGAAAAGATGGAAAATTTGCTTGAAACCTACTTCATTGGTAAATTTATTTTTGATGCAAGAAGAATGCAATGACAAATTATTCATTGATAATTTGGAAGAATTGACAAGGGTGCCTTTTTGCTGCACGTATTATCTAATCTTAAAAATCTATTCAACATATTTAAAGAAAGTACTAGAAGTGGAAACATAGAGTGGGAGGCTTTTTTGGTGAAAAGCTATCCAAGAATTCAAGAACTAGAAAGACATGAAGTACTACAAAAGAAAGACACCAAACAAGACAAGTGAGAATCTAAGTAATGCATAGGAAACTCTACCACCGACTATAACTCTAGGTTATGCTTGGCCATACAAAATTTTCATCTCAAACACAAAATTTTCATTTCATCATTACAACTTTCCCAAATTTCCATATAAAATATAAAAAACTATTAAACTTTTTCTTAACTTTTTCAAATCTCAAAATAATAATAATATTAAAATAGAATTATTTTAATATTTCATCTTAAAATATAAAATTCTCATCTGAGAATTCTCAATGGCCAAGCACAACCTAAAACCAAAAGGATTAATGTTTGCTCAATCAATTTTGATTTGAAAGCAAGCAGCATTTGTACATCTTGACCCATCTATCGATTAAGCCAACTAGGATGATAAATATACCTCATATTAGATCATGGCATGCCCTCCTTCACCTCCATAGTTTGCTTTTGCACACACTGTCTTTATATTTACTTAGATCAACTTCTTCCAAAATGGAGAAAATAAATTAACTTTGATATAGCCGTCACCCACAATAAAATAAATATCACAGTAGCCCTTTCTTTTCACTTCATTCCTTTTGCTTTTCTTTCCTCATACTTAGGTACTCAATATAAAAAGAAAGCACAAGAAAGTTATCTAATGTAGTTCAATACAACAGTTTGAATACTACCTAACTTAGCCATTACTTTTTAATGAATTTAATAGCATCTAATGTAGTTCGATATTCCTGTAAAAAAATGTAGTTAAAAAACACCAGCACAACTCCAAATATAGTGGGAAAAAAATTCGAGAAAGGAACAATTTTCGTAACCTCCATTGTTTTCCTTTCCTATTCTTACAGGTCTTTCAGTACACAAAAATTAAACTCTAACTATATGAAAAAATGGCTTTTTCCAGCGATCATATATTTGCCGTAAAAAAAAGTAGTTGCTAATAGTACTTTCTTGGAGCCAAGCAAAGTGGCCATAACAAATTTGATTTTTATTTCGTTGTGAACAGTTTTCAAACTTTTTGTGGTGATATTTTGTGACGTTTGTAGTGTATTTTTGGCTAAATACATTTTCAGCGATGGAAATTTCATCACAAAAAGTGAATTTTACTGTAGATGGGCTTTCTTTGCAGCAATAAGGAGAAAATGGCGTAATTATGTGTTTTTACGGCGGCAAAAAGTCGCCTTAACAGGACCTCCTGAATGGTCGGAAAGTAATAAATAAAACCGCCACAAAAAATATATATCATTTTCCGTTTATTATTGTTTCACGGCGAGAAACAACCGCTGCAATTAATTTGGACAAGAAAATCACTAGTTTGCAACGAGGATGTAACTATTTGCGGCAACACTAAATCGCGGCAAAAAGATCACAATTAGCAACGACAAGTAGCGAAAAGCGTAATCCCTAGAGTTTAAAGCCCCCTCTGACCCACCCCCGTGCGTCTCTCTCTCTCCCTCCTTGTATCGCTACAGTCCCTCGCCGTCGCCGGTAGCAGCCTTCGTCACACAGGTAAGTCTCCGTCCATCCTTCTGTTTGATTGTGTATTTTGTGAATATTCACTTTTCAGTTTGTAGTGATTATTCCACTGGCTTTGGCGCACACGATAGGGAACCTCTTGACCAACATAAGTCTTGAAAAAGTTGTTGTTTCATTCACAGTTGTACTCCCAGCCCATCAAAACACAAGAGTCTAAGGGCATCTGTCAAATTTTTTGTCTTTTTCCATATTAATTTTGAAAATTGGAAATTGGAATTACGAGTTTCTTTATTTCAATATTATTTGGTAATCGTATGAAAATCTGTAAATAAAACTAAAGATCCTCTAAATAAAACCAAATATCACTGATATCCTCATTGAATTCAATCAATTTGGTTGTGTAAGTTGATTCAGTCAGTTTTCTCCACAGCTATAGCTACTATTCTTTTCTTCTTGAACCTTCTTTTTTTAGGAAACATTTGTCATTGCATTGAACTAGTGTTGATCTTTCATGTTTTTTTTTTCAGGAATGATATTGGTCTACCCAGCAAAAGCACTGCAGTTGTTTCTGCTTCAGGGTTATCTGAAAGGTTTTAGCTTCTTTATTTTATTTATGATGGGGATAAACAAAGAATGGTTAATTTGACAACCAACCGCTTCAAAGGGATTTATGATTATGATTTAAGAAAAAACAAACAACAGTTTTAGCATATTTTGTTGGGGATAAGCAAAGAGCCTTAATTTGGTAAACAAGTATTTCTGTATCTTGGCACACATGCAGTTTATTGTTGAAATGCACATGCATTATGCTTAGATGCACTTTAATATTTGTCATCATATATTTTTCTTCAAATATGCAGTTAGGGAGCATTGGAAATGGAATTGAATTTTAACATTCTGAAGAAACTTTAAATTGCTGCATCTTTTCTTTAACATTTTAACATTCTGCATTTTCATTTCTGTAGGTCATTAGTGGCCACTTGGGATGGGTGAGATCTATTGCATTTGATCCAAGTAATGTCTAGCATCACGTTAGAATTTCTTGTCTAGTCAGAAATGTCTTGTTTATCCCAATTATCCTGATTAGATGGTTAAGCATTACTTGATGTAAACTTGGAAATGGTTAGGTAACTATTATCTTTTGAAACTGCTCTGGGGAACTTGGGCAGAAAACCTGGCAAAATTGAGCCAATTAAATTAAAAAACTGCTCTATTCCAAAGCTCAGTTATTGCGAGGTGGATAAGGAGATAGAGTGTCTCTTATTTCCAAACTGACTCTGGTCATGCAATCTCTTCTGTGATTTGAAAACCAAAGATTATGATTATGCAACTACCCTAATGCCATTCACTTGTGACATTTCTTTGTAAGGAACAACAACTGAGTGTCTTCGCTGTTATTTTTGCCCAACCAGATATGGGATGTGGGAAGTGGAAGGCTAAAACTCACAATAACAGGACACATTGAACAAATACGAGCTCAGCTCCTAACAAATTAATGATGTTATAGAAACTTTAGTGCCCAATTATGGTATGGCTAATGGCTATATTATTGGGCACAAGATGGGTAAAAATGTGTGTTTTCTTTTGCAGGCCTTGCTGTCAGCAGCAAGCATACTTACATGTTTTCTGCTGGTGATGACAAACTAGTTAAATGTGGGGACCTTGAGCAGAACAAGTTTAGAACCTCCATGGAATAAAAAACTTCAAAAACTCCAGCGACACGATTTTCTACTGTAATGGGATCCTTACTCAGTCTTATATACCTATCTAATCCAAACAATATTTCCATGATTTTCTTTATTTATCAGAATGGTTGTGCGTCCATAGCTATTCATATTATATCTTATTTATATATAATTAATGTTTTTAATTGCTTTAATATATCAATGGAATTCTTTTCTTATAGTGAAAAGCAGATCATGAGTGTGTTCCAAAATGGTATTAAGGCATTCTGGCTTTTGTTTATAGGTAACAATTAGTGGAGCCATACTATATGTTTCTGCTCACTTAGCATGTAATTTGTCACATAGAGGTAGTGTGAAGCAGCCCAGGTTTGTCACATAGAGGTAGTGTGAACTGACGTGGTATTCATCTCCTCTCTCTTTGCTCTCTTTTTCTTTTTTAATGTTTATATTTTCCAGTCATCTCCTGTAAAACAATAAAATCGTTTGAAAATATATTCAATTAAATGTTATATAACTCATACTTTAGCCAAATTTGCTAGAGGTTCCTACATGTATCAGTCTTTGTTATAGAGCTTCCATCAATACAATTTATGCTCTTTGATTAAAAGAAAAAACAGACTGTGTCAAACTTACCAAACAAGAATTTCTCGAAGCAGAATAAAATATAATTGAAATTATTGCTTGAACACTCTTCTCTTCAACTTCTAGAAGAGAAGAGTTTATCCATGACTTGAACACTTACACTTTAGATGTCTCAATGATATAAGTGTCTCAATGTCTCTAGCATGACTTGAACACTTATATTTTGGTAAATTTGCTAGAGACATTTAGCTCATACTTTAGCTATCCATGACTTGAACACTTATATCATTGAGACATTGCTTGAACACTCTTATCTTCAAAAAACCAAAACTAGTTCCTTTCTCTATTAAGCCTCTGCAGGTGGTAATTATTTCTTTCCCAGGACTTCCTTTTATTGCTTGACCGCAACTGAAGTATGGAATAAAATGGTTATTGTTGTTCATTTGCTTTGTGTCATTTTCATTTCCTTCTCTTTTCTTTCTTCTTAGTAAATATAAGTGTTTATGATGCAGCTGTATTTGGTTAACGTGGTTGTTACTTGTTTGATATGAGTTGATAACTCAATTTACTTGAATTTTAAGTTTTATATAACTCATTTCCATCGTAAAAGAAAAATTGTAAGTATATTATTAATCAATTAATTTTTCAAAAAGAAGAAAAGACACCATCGATATAGAGGATGCCAATGTATTCAATTCATATATGATATAATATTAATTAACACTTCTTGTCATTTCCTTCTCTTTTCTTTCTTCGTAGTAAATATAAGTGTTTTTGAAAAATTAATTGATTAATTTTCCCTTTCTCCATGTTAAAATATTTATATTTTGTAAATAGAATACTGATAATAATATACGTACAATTTTTCTTTTACGATGGAAAGAAGATACGTAAAACTTAAAATTCAAGTAAATATTTTTGAATATTTTTATTAATAACACACTTTATTTATATTTTTTGAACAATGCTAGATATAGTTATAGGATGTATAAAGCTAATGCACTTCTTTTTTTTTTTAATAAAAAAATTGAAATTCACCATAAAAAGTTGATTTTTTTTTTTTTTAATGTAGATTATAAATTTCTCCAATTTTTTTTCAAAGAAGTGTGTAGGATCTATATATTTTAAGACTGTAGAAATTATTTCTATTTTTTATTTAAAAAACATACAAGGAAAATTAGAACATGCCTTCTTAGCTTTCAAATATTGTCTATTAATCTAACCGAAAACCAACTAACAGTATTTTCAAATCAGAATTTTTTAAAATTATAAGTTCAATTAGGACAATGAATTTGAAGATGGTTAAAGGTTCAAAAAAGCGTATCATATGAATTGATGGGGATAATAATAATAATAACAAATCTTGATACAATGTACCATTTAATATTCTATCATTGTTTGATGAAATAGTTCATATAACACAATATTGGTATCCATATCCCAAAGGAAAATACAAACCTTCTAAACAAGTTTATATATTGAACATGCAGCATGAGGATGACCAAAAGTCATACTTCAAATTTACATGTTTAGGTAATGAGATGGGATGAAAATTTTGTGAATAGTAGTAAAATAGTTTGAGTTAAGATATTCTATTAAATTTTGAAAAATGAGAGAAAAAGTTGAATAAAAATATTATAATATTAAAAATTGCTTTGATATAATTTTTGTTTTAAAATTTGAACCAATTGAATTATTTTTTGTGTTCGTTTGGAAGTTTAAGAAAATTATAATTATTAAATAATAATTAAATAAAAATATTAAAATTTTTAAATTAAAAAGTATTTTGTGTTTTAGTAATATTTGGAAAGTAAATTATAGGAAGTTTCGAGATACAATTATCTCATTTCCCAAATATGACCTTAAGTAGTTTGTAAAAGAAATAGACTTACCAACAAACTATATATATCCTATACAGACCAAAATGGTGAAAAACACATTACTGTTATAAAAAGTGATAATCAAAAGGCAGAGATCAAATGGTTAAATTATAATCAAAAGATTATAATTCAAGTTTATTTGTTGGCAACATCGGAGTTGTTAACTACAGTACTTCATGAGGAGTTATATCAAATCAATACAATGTCAAACTTTTGTTTTTTGACGTTCTCTCGTACATATAGGAGAGATTTGAAAATAAAGAAGACATAATAAAACAAGCAAACCATAATTAAACATTAATAGGAATGAAGGGTCCTCTGTCACCGACTTCAACAAAAGAAAAAAACATCACCATTGGATCTACAAATTCTGCATTGAAAAGCTACATTAATCCAGCTGCTGCATGCATATTAAGGATGATCTTCATTTTCTTCAGAATTCTCAACCTTCCCATTGACAGAAAAAAAAACATATTTATAAAGATAAAAGTTTCAAATATCAAATTATCATAAACGAAGCTTTTCATAAAAATAAAGAAAAAAAGATCAAAGAAATATCAAAGCCATCCTGCCGTTCACTTGGCTTCCCTCCTCCCCCCACAAAAAAAAAAACTTTGTTTTCTCTAGCTATAATGAATGAGAAATTAGTTAGTGTGCTTTTTTTTTTACTTGTTCCAAAATTTAACCTAATGGAAAAATATATATACTTAATTATCTATTTCAATAAGCATTAAGTGTTCTAAAAATATTTAACCTAATGGAAAAATATATATACTTAATTATCTATTTCAATAAGCATTAAGTGTGCTAAAAACACCAAAGTTTAGATCGAACACTAATAAATTTAAACTCCGTAGAGTGTAAAGTTGGAGAATATATAATTTGTTGCTTTCACTTTACGGATCATTATTGCATTCAAAGATTAAAAAAAAAAAAAAAATTCATTATTTTGTAAGCTGGGAATATACTTACCCTTTCTTTGAATAACCATTGAGTATCATATTGATTTGCCTCCCAAAGACAACGTGTAGTGGTATGAAGGTCATCCTCCAAACGCAAAGTTCGCTTCGAATTCCAACGGTAACAATCATCATATACTCCTTTCAGCTTTGGTGTACTTAAGACTCCTTGACAGAAAGTCTTCATCTCAGGACAACATCTCACAGTTACTTTCTCCAAAGATGGGAACCCAAAGTAATAAGGTCCAGAGCAAAATTGTGTGAGGTTTGATAAGCCATCAAGTGTTAAGTATGTTAACTTGTTGAAAGTAATCGCCACATTTGCTTCACCATCCTCCATTGCTACAATTTCCGTAATCCTTTTGCAATCAATCACAGTCATCCTTTCGAGTTGCACCAGAGTTTTGGCAGTTGAGGATGTTAATAAATTTATCAATCCGTGACAATGTGATATTTCCAATCCTGTCAAATTGTGAAGAGATACCGATGATGGCACTATGTTTTTCAATTTGCCGCATTGTGACACATCAAGGTATTCCAGATAATGAAAAAGTGAGCATGGCTGGGTACTGTCTTCTTTCCACAAATGTGTAAGCATACGTAGACGATAGAGACGTAGTAGTCTTAATCGTATTTCTCGATCAACAAGTTCATAAGGGAATATTTCCTCCCGGACACTATCGTATATGTTAAGTTTCCACAGATTTGGCAGTCTTGTTAGAAGAAAAGATGGATCAAGAAAATCTGAAAATCTGTTAGGACATATGGTTCCACCGAAGGACAATGACAAAATCTCCAAGTTGGGGAACGTACCCTGTAAAGGAATCAAAACGTACATCAAACAAATTAAAGAGATCATAAAGATGAGTTGGTATTGTTCTTCAATTCGTTCATGTTCATGTATAGGTTAACTAATTGCTAGAGTTTATATTGTAAGGGCTACGAAAAATTCTAATTGCTAGGTTAACAAGATTGTGTGAACTTATTGCAAGGGAAAAATTCGCTGTATATGAAAATTAAACATTTAGTACTTTGGAGAGAGAGAGAGAGAGTAGAGTAGTTGATAGGATAGGATTGTTAACCTCAACGACGAAAACGGGTTGTTGAATGCAAGTCTGGAGTTGGTTCTCTTGACTACTACTGCTGCTCACAAATTTTGAAGCCCAAATCATTTTGCTCACTTGTTCACCACATTCCCCCAGGTCTAATTCTTTCAATGAAGGCCATGATTCTAAATTAGTATGCACTCCTTCAAAAATCCACTTGAGTTTTGGCAATCCATCAAGTGTCAATTGAGTTAGTTTGGGGAACTGAATATGTCTGGCTGTTCCATCTTCTCTCGCTGCACTTTTTTCCGTACCTGAACTTGGAGCTATTAAAACTTTTGGTTCTTTACCATTTTGTCCCTCCATATTTCCAAATATAGTTTCTAATGAACTGCAGTCGCTTATACTTAGACAAGTCAGACGTTGTATCAATGTTGTTGTTGTTGTATGCAAATTAGATTGAAAGACGTGCAACAACTTTTCACAATCAAAAATGTCCAATTCTTGAATATTGGAAAAAGAAGTCGCGGCGACTTGATCCTGCCCTATAATTTCCAACTTATCCATGCTCCAAATGCTCATTGTCTTCAAATTCGGGAATGAGAGCTGTAAGTAAAATTCATGGAAACAGTTGTAATAGTTATAATTCTTTGTTTTCGTTATTTAATTATTTTTTTATGAACATGATATACAGAATGTTGAGATCTGAGTATTATTTAATAATGATTAATATTGTAATTAAATCTGTATTCTAGAAAGACTAATTAATTAAATTTATCAACTTAAAGGAGAGAGATCAAAATGATTTCACAATATGAGAATGTAAAACTCTTCTACCTAAATGGGAGATCTTAAGACATCTAATTAATTTAGTCTCTTTACCTCATCCACCAAGAAAAGGGGTTGTTTAATATTGGACATCTCTGATTGCCTCTCTTCAACTGTATCTTGAAAGCTCATGAATCCTGAAGCGAATATCTTCATTTTCTCGCATCCTCCAATTTCCATCTCTTTCAGCATTGGCCATTTTGTAACATGCATTCCTTTGTAAAACCACTTGAGTCTCTTTAAACTTATAAAATTCAACTTAGTTACTCGAGGGAACACCAACATCCTTGCTACTGCTTCTCCTCCTCCTCCTCCTTCAACTGCAACAATTTCCTCCACCCCGCAATCCTTAATCTCAACTACTTGCAATTGCTTGAGACAACTAATGATTGACGTTGGAAATAAACTTTTCAGACTCTCACATCTCATAGCATGTATTTCTTGCAGCATTTGACAATTGAAAACTGTTTTGATATATTCACTCCATACGTGCTTTATCTTGGGTAGATCCTTCATATACAGTCTTTCCAAGCTAGGGAAGGTAACCTGTGAGATTAAGTTATTCGTATCAATTAAAGACTCCAAATATTTCTACATGTGATTCGCCTTTGAAAATATGAAAAATTAAAATAGAGGAGTGAGTGTAAAATTGCACAAATTTGGGAATTATGGTCCCTTCGAAAATCCTATTTGCCATGCTACATAACACTTAACAAAAATATGCCAAATTCCATATTAATTATGAAATGAGCTTTTCTTCTCTTTTGTTTTCTCAAAATCCTTTTAGAAAAGTCTCATCTTATTTTTTTAAATCCAACTTTAATGACCAAAGACTATGGTACTATCTTCAGACACAAGTCAGTGAGTCAGCAGAGGCATGCAATTATAATTTGGGGGCAGGAGATAAAGCCAATTCGCCCACAAACCAATACTAACATTGGGAATGTTTATGATTGAAACCATATATATTTCCACTCTATGTATATAGTGTATACGTACAGTTGACACAAAATGTGTGGTTGCTCGACTTTCTTCTGCCCCTGACCCTAAGAATATTAAAACTTGTGGTTCTTTACCATTTTGCCCATCCACCTTTCCAAATAAAATTTCTAACGAATCCATGTTCAAAATGTGCAGTGTGTTTCAACTATGTAGCGTTGGGAATGTTTAAGATTTATAGTAAGGTATATTTGCGAATAATACATCATCTAATTTAATGAAAGAATACCATATTGTAATAAACAAATATAATAAGATAAAAACAATTTCCAGTCTTAAATATGAGGTTTCATATGTTTTGTTTGTTGATAATACTTCAACACCTTGTTTTGGAAATTAGTGTCTCTTGTACCTGATGATGTAGAAGTGGTATGTGAAGATTGTGGTTGCCCTCTGCAATGATCTGCCCACAATCAGTCATGAATGAACTTTTTGTGCTTAAGAAGCTCACGAGCTCTGGAAGGTCCTCTAGCACCAAGGTTTGCAGTTGATGGAACAATATTACATCTCCATCTTCTATTCCGTCTTTTTCTTCTGTCACAACTATTGCATCCATGTTGTTGCATCTTTTTATTTTCAATTTTTCAAGCAGTGAAAGGCCTCTGGCTACGGATGAGGAGGAGACAAATCTTAATTTCTGACAATTCTCCACCTCTAAAACTTTCAAGTTTTGGAAGTATATCAATGGAAGTTTGCCCTGACAGAGTACAAATTTGGAAACAATGATGCCTTAAAAAATCAATATAGTCCATCTATTAAATTCTCAATAGAGTTCCCAAGGATACAAAGTCATTATATCATGCCACTATAAACACTCAATTTGACATGCTATAAGAATTAACAAAAATCTGTCAAATTACATATTTACGTATGCAATGAGTTTTTTTATTTGAAAATTGTTTAAAAAAAGTCTCATCTTATTTTTTCAATTCTAACATTTATGACTCAAGACTATGGTGTCCTTAGCCACAACCTCTGTAGAGGAATGCAATTATAGTTTGGGGGCAGGGTATGCTAATTGGTTCACAAGCCACTAGCGTTGGGAATGTTTATGATTTATAGTAAGGTATATTTGTGAATAATACATCATCTAATTTAATTAAAGAATACCATATTGTAATAAACAAATATAATAAGATAAAAAAAACAATTTCCAGTCTTAAATATGAGTTTTCATATGTTTAGTTTGTTGGTAATAGTTCAACACCTTTATTTAATGTTTCCCGCAACAAGCCGCTAATTCTTGGATTTAAAACTTTTAAAATTGGGACCTAAACAGTAACTTTTTCTTATAAAAATATGAGTTTAACTTTTTCTTATAATTTTGTTAATAAATCAATTGTAATACTTATAATTCTTTCTGTTTTCGTTATTTAATTATTTCTTTATGGACCTGATATACACAGAATGATGAGATTTGAGTATTTTTTAATAATAATTAATACTTTAATTAAATCTATATTTTCAAAAGACTAATTAATTAATTTTATCAACTTTGTAAGGGGAGAGATCAAAATGATTTCACAATACAACCTTAGTAGAGGGATGCAATTATAATTTGGGGGCATGCAAGGAAGGCCGTTGGGAGTGTTTATGATTGATACTATATATATTTCGACTATGTATATAAAATGTATACGTACAGTTGACACAAAATGTGTGGTTGCTCCACTTTCTTTTGTCCGGATATTAAAACTTGTAATTCTTTACCATTTTGCCCCTCCAGCTTTCCAAATATAATTTCTAATGAATCCATGTTCGACATGCGCAGTGTCTCCAAGCTGGGGAATGAGAGCTGTAAAATTCATGAGATAAAGAGTAGTTAGTTAAGACATGATATCCCGTATTAATCCAAATTCATAACAGAACCAGCTATAACCAATTAAGGAATAACGTACTGATCTTTTGGTTTATATATGTGACTTAACATTTGAAGTTACATAGTGTGGAACAACTAAGTAAGCAATATTCAATCAGTTGTAATATTTATCACGTTCTATTTTTATTAGACGTACATAATCGCAAAATTCATAAGCTTATAATACATATATACGAGTTTATGTTTTGGTCATCTAATTTATACAGAATAATATTCAAATTTGAGTATTCTTTAATAATCATTAATATTGTAATTAAATTTATAGTTCGTAAAAATTAATTAATTAAATTTATCAACTTAAGCAAGGATCAAAATGATTTTATAATATTGGAATGTAAATGTGGAAATCTTAAGAGAGCCAATTAATTTAGTTTCTTTAATTACCTCGTCCACCAAGAAAAGGGGTTGTTTAATGGACATTTCAGACTGCCTCTGATCTTTAATTGTTTTTTCAAAGCTCACAACTTCTGAAGAAAATATCTTCACTTTGTCGCATCCTTCAATTATCATCTCTTTCAGCATTGGCCATTTTGTAACATATACTCCTTTGTAAAACCACTTGAGTCTCTTCAAATCTATAAGATTCAAAGTAATTACTCGAGGGAACACCAACGTCCTTGCTACTGCTTCTCCTCCTCCTCTTTCAACTGCAACAATTTCCTCCACCCCACAATCCTCAATCTCAACTACTTGCAATTGCTCGAGACAGCTAATGATCGAGATTGGAAATAAACTTTTCAAACTCGCACAGCTCACAGCTTGTATTTCTTGCAGATTTTGAAAATTGAAAACTGTTTTGGGTTCTTGGTCACAGCTCCATACGTGCTTTATTTTGGGTAAGCCAACCATATGCAATGTTTGCAAGCTAGGGAAGGAAACCTGTCGGATTATGTTCTTTGTATCAATTAAAGAAGCCAAATATATATTTCTATGCTTCAAATTTGAAAATATGAAAATTAAACTAGAGAAAGAGTATAAAATGGCACAAATTTGGGAATAATGGTCCAGTCAAAGATCAATATAATCCATCTATAAAATTCTCATCAGAGCTCCCAAGGATACAAAGTCATCATATAATGCCATTGTAAATACTCAATTTGAAATGCTATAACAGTTAACAAAAATATGCCAAATTTCATATTTACGTACACAATGGGCTTTTTTATTTGAAAATTGTTTTAGAAAAGTCCCACCATAGTTTTTTCAAATCTAACATTTATGACTCAAGACTATGGTGTCTTTAGCTACAACCTCAATAGAGGAATGCAATTTATATAGTTTAGGGGCAGGGGGTGCCAATTGGTTCACAAGCCACTAGCGTTGGGAATGTTTACGATTTATAGTAAGGTATATCTGCTAATAATACATCATCTAATTTAATGAAAGAATACCATATTGTAATAAACAAATATAATAAGATAAAAACAATTTCCAGACTTAAATATGAGGTTTCATATGTTTTGTTTGTTGATAATACTTCAACACCTTTATTTAATGTTTCCCGCACCGAGCCTCTAATTTGTGGATTTAAAACTTTTAAAATTGGGACCTAAACACTAACTTTTTCTTATAAAAATATGATTTTAAGTTATTTCAAATTTTAATTAATGCATTAAAAATCATGTAAGTAATTTATTCTGTAGAGATTATAATTTTGTTAATAAATCAATTGTAATACTTTAATTATTTGACTATGTATATAGAGTGTATACGTACGGTTGACACAAAATGTGTGGTTGCTCCACTTTCTCCTGTCCCTGACCCTGGGGATATTAAAACTTGTGATTCTTTACCATTTTGCCCCTCCAGCTTTCCAAATATAATTTCTAACGAATCCATGTTTGAAATGTGCAGTGTCTCCAAGCTGGGGAATGAGTGCTGTAAAATTCATAGGATAAAGAGTAGTTAGTTAAGACATGATATCCCGTATTCCAACATCATAACAGAACCTATAACCAATTAAGGAATAACGTACTGATCTTTTGGTACTTTATATATGTGGCTTAACATTTGAAGTTATATAATGTGGAACAACTAACCAAGCAATATTCTTTAATAATCAAATTTGAGTATTCTTTACTAATGATTAATATTGCAATTAAATTTAAAGTTAGCAAAGATCAATTAATTAAATTTATCAACTTAAGGAGGGATCAAAATGATTTTATAATATTGGGATGTAAATGTGAAAATCTTAAGAGAGCCAATTAATTTAGTTTCTTTTATTACCTCATCCACCAAGAAAAGGGGTTGTTTAATATTGGACATCTCAGACTGCCTCTTTTCAACTGTTTCTTCAAAGCTCACAAGTCCTGAAGCAAAAATCTCAAATTCCTCGCATTTTTCAATTTTCATCTCTTTCAGCATTGGCCATCTTGAAACATGCACTCCTTTGTAAAACCACTTGAGTCTCTTTAAATTTCTAAACTTCAAAGTACTTACTCGAGGGAACACCAAAGTCCTAATTGCTATTGCTTCTCCTCCTCCTTCAACTGCAACAATTTCCTCCACCCCACAATTGCTAATCTCAAGTATTTTCAATTGCTCGAGACATGTGAAAACTGTTTTGGGTTCTTGACCACAGCTCCATACGTGCTTGATTTTGGGTAGACCCTCCATACGCATTGTTTGCAAGCTAGGAAGGGAAACCTGTCGGATTATGTTCTGTGTCAATTAAAGATGCCAAATATATATTTTTATGATTCAATTTTGAAAATATGAAAATTAAATTGGAGAAAGAAAATAAAATAGCACAAATTTGGAAACAACGGTCCCTTAAAAAATCAATGCAGTCCATCTATAAAATTCTCAACAGAGCTCACAAGGATACAAATTCATTATATCATACCATTAATTGTAAATACTCATTTGTGATGCTATAATAGTTAACAAAAATATTCTCATATTTTGCATAATAGAAGTATGACGCTTGATATGATCTGTCCTTTGGTAATGGTTGAACACTTAATTTAAAACGCACAGGCCGCTTGATATAAATATATATATTAATGTATTCTTGTTTCTTATTTAAGATGATTTGTAAAAGCCTTCAAATAGAGTTATTATTAAAGTTTTCATATTCTTATTTTTATTCTTTTAGTTTATTTGCATTTATATTTTCTTAAAGTGTTTTTAGTATATATATATTTTAATCATTTAGAATGCTGAATGTATATATAACATGTATTATTCTATTATTCATTATGGTGTGGCTAATTATAGCTACATCGTCGACACTTTCTGTTTCTAATTTAACAGAATTTTGGTGGACAGAGGGGCAATTTTGGCACTGTAATTTTGGTGAACTTGCGACGACTCATTTTGACAGAAAGAGTCCAAACAAATATGCATTAAAAACCATGTAAGTAATTTATTGTAATTTATTCTGTAAAGATTATAATTTTGTTAATCAATCAGTGGTAATATTTATCGCTTTCTATTTTTGTTGGGGTTCGTTTGAGGGGTGAAATGAAATAAAAATTTATAAATATTAGTAAGATAGTTTGTGAATTACAGTGAATTCGTTTGAGTTGGGAATTTTTTAGATTTTGAAAAGGAGAGAAAAAGAGTTATATAAAAAAATATTATAAAATTTATTGTTAAAATATAGTTTTATAATATTATTATTATAAATGTTTATACTTATGATTGATAACACGGTGTGCTTGACACATGATTTATATGGACTTGTGCAATGTGTGGATCTGAATACTTTTCCAATAATTAAGTAGTACTCGTGTAACGTACCTGATCATGATGTAGAAGTGGCAACTGAAGATCATGGTTGCCTTCGGAATTGGTTTCTCTACAATCAGCCATGAATGAATCTTTTGTGCTTAGGAAGCCCACAAGCTTTGGAAGATCCTTTAGTACCAAAGTTTGAAGTCGACCGAACAACATCACATCTCCCTGATCTTCTATTCCGTCTTCTTCTTCTTTCACGAATATTGCACCCATGTTGTTGCATCTTGTTATGTTCAATTCTTCGAGTAGTGAAAGGCCTCTGGCTATAGATGATGAGAAGATAAATCTTAATTTCTCACAGTTCTCCACCTTTAAAACTTTCAAGTTTATGAAGGATGACAATGGAAGTTTGCCCGGACAAATTTCTTCCAAGCTGAACATATCTTTCAAAACAAATGTCTCCAGGATAGGAAAGGCAACATCCGGTGTCCTCAACTCAGAGATATGCTTAATATTACGATTGTTTTGGATATGGAGATGCTTCAGTTGTTGAAAATCTTCTCTATGTAATTCATGTAAGACACTCTTAGTACTGTTCGCCTCGTCTAAGGAAAGATACTGTGTCCCCTTCAGTAGCATTTTGATCCCAACGTCCAATTGGAAGCTCGTATTCAGTTTGAGTTTTAACGTTCTTGAGAAGGCTACCTCCCCCATAAAAACCGGATCGTAGATTTCATCTCCAATGCGTATCTTGTATCTCCCAAGCTTTTCAGAAAACAAATTTGCCGGTAGATTGTTGGCATTCGGAATATCTATCTCTAAGGTGGTCAAGTGTGACAATTTCTTTAGCTCTGCAAGGCTAGCATTTTTTCCTTCATTGCTGGGTCCTTCAACCTCCCATTGGACATTGATTTCTCGCATATACAACTCTTCTAAGTTGACCAAGTTTGACAAGACATTAGGAGGAATCACTCTAAGTCTAAAACAATTGCTCAAATCCAATAACCGCAAACGAGTCAACGACTCTATTTCTCTTGGCAAATTTGAAATGTCAGAATAAGCAAGACTAAGAATTACTAAAGTCTTGAGTTCTCCAATCCCATGAATATCTCCCAACATACAACCATCTAAACACAATGTTTGTAGGTTTGTAAGTGGAAAAAGTGATGAAAGTTGCATATTTCTCAAACTCAGAACTTCGAGCTTGTCCATCCCTTGGAAGAAACTGTCTTCAAGCTTGTCCATCGCTTGGAAGGAAATGTTTGGGATTATCCTAAAAAATTGATTTTCACACTGGACATGAAAGTATCTTAATTTAGGACATTCTATTTCATTGGGATATTTATGGATATGTTCTGCACCATGGATAGAGAGCGCCTCACATCTTTTTAGTGCATCCACATCTGGCCATGCGTTTTGCCCACCATCGCCTCTCATGACAAACATATTATGATCATTTGACGCAATTATTGTAGCTACATGACGAACAACATCATGCATGTGTAATTCCTCGGAGCTATGTGGACTTTGTAGTAGCAAACAAGCATCTTGGAGATTATTAACTAAAGTCTCTAGTCCGTTTCTTGCTTCTTCCAATGTATCGATGCCATAGAATAAACGCAGACCGAGACCATATCTCAACAAGTCTCGATAGGAAATGTTGTTACCTTGTCGAGCACAAAGCAAAAAGAGGGATTTGACCTCTTTACCACCAAGATGGTTATAACTCATCTCTATACAAGAATATACGGGTGACCACATTTCTATGTCATGTCCTGGAGGGGGCCTTGTTAGTTGCACCAGGGCATCCTTCCAGATTCTCAAATTCTTATGATTCTTTAATGCCTTAGAAACTATTACAAGTGCACTAGGAAGACCTGCACACGCTTTAGCTATCTTAATTGCTTCGTTTTGCAAATCATGATCATCTTTGATAGAATCACCCGCCATCTTTTCAAATAATTTCCATGCTTCTTGTTCTCCTAAAATGTTGAGTTCGAAGTTCTTTTCGGTGCCCATATGAGAAGCTAGTACCCGTCGATCTCTGGATGTGAGTAGTACTTTGCATCTTTCGGAAGGAGTAATTCCTATTTTCTCCAAATCAAGTTGTTCCCATATATCATCCAAGATTATGAGTATCTTCTTCTCATTGTCTTTTTCTAACCTCGCCCGTAGACGGCCTGCTCTTACTACTACAATTTTATCAGGATCAAGCTCTAGATCTAGCATCTCTGCAATTTCTCCTTGTATTCGACTTAGGTCTGGGTTGTCCGTCACATTTGCTAGAGCCACCTCATGGAATAAGCTTTCTTCTTTGGCTTTCCTGAAAATTTCTTTCATAAGTGTACTCTTTCCAACTCCAGGCAACCCCCACACGCCGATCTTGTTGATATTAGCATCTCCCAATGCCTCCATAATTCTGTTCGTAATTGATATCCTCGAATCCAAGGTCATGTAATCCATGTTTCTTGGAGTCACCATCTTTTGCGAAGCGCAACGATAGGAAACTCTGTTGAAGTTCCCATTTTTAAGAAGTTCAACAATATCACCCACCATCTTCTTTGCTTCTTGGCTTATGTGATGTCGTCGCTTCAAGTTCAGGCATGACGCATTATAGTTCCTCGATTCCGCTTCTTCTTCACCTCCATCAAGTTTCTTGGTGGCCAATTGATGTAAAATACCATCCACCTTTGTCAACCAACTTTTTACATTATCTTCAATTTCATCGCCGTTATTTAAAGCTACTTCAACAACGTGTTGAACCCTGTTCTTAGCATCCCGCAATGTCATTTCATGATTCTCCAGCAAGGAAACTCTGTCGAAGTTTCCATTCTCCAGATTTTTAAAAGGGAAGCGTGGTGGGCCCATAACCCACAGGTCCCAAGATTGAAATCTGGCTGTGATACCAACTATAACACCCTGGTCTCGCAAAGGTCGAAGTGTTACTTCCTGTAACTTAAAAATCACATTTTATCAATATATTTACAGACTCCAAAATACAAAATCATCAGAATACTACAAAATCTCTTAATAAAATTTGTCAATCCTCATAAAAATCTGCTATGATTAATCCACTATGCTTAAATAATCATCTCACTCATGCTCCATAATCATGATTCTTAGCTGAAATATTTTAAATTATTTAAAAAATATTTTGGAGATAAGGGGTGAGTTATCAACAACTTAGTAAGCAAAAAACATATACTAGCATGTCAACATGAGCATTTACAGAGATCAAAATGCAGAACAGGACATTTTCATCATCAGAGCGAAGATTTAGAAATATTTTCATTCAAAACTCTTTTGGCATAGCATAACTAATCATCATCATCATCATTATATCAGAGCATCAATCATAACAGAGGCCATGTTAACCCCAATGGTAGGGTTGTGCATCTAAGGATAGTCAAACAGAACATAAATCACTCTATCACCAAGGTGTGCACTCAAAACAGAGACCACTACTATACCCCATAGCAGGGCCGTATCTACTATTATAACCCGTGGTTGGGCCCTATCCACTATTAACACCCGTGATTGGGCCGTATGCCACTATTATTACCCATGGCAGGTCCGTAACTGAACAAAGCATAAACAAAATCAAATTCAAAATCAGAAAAGTCATACCAAAGGCTTTTTAGAAGTCACATCTTATTAAAATAGAGTATTGAACAAAATCATATCATCTTCATAATCAAAATAAATCTAGAGCATATTCACAGAATCATGCATAAATTTTATATTTGCTTTTTTTGTATAGTTCAAAAACATAATGCTAAAAATAAACTCATGTCTACATCAGTCATGATAAAAATATTTTCTCTTTCCTACAGATTTCATGAGTAATGTAGAACACATAACTGAGGTTGTTATCACATTTTCTTTTCAAAACATATCGTGCACATTTTCATAAACCTATCTCAATTCATTTTTTTTTTTTACAAAGTCTAGTATAGGAACCCCGCTACTTTTTAAACTTTTTTGAAGTTCTCACAACAGTGCTGAATGAATATCAATCATCACCTATAAAATAATCACATAACTTCCGTAAATCTCAAATTGAACACATACTTCTTAATTCAAACCTAGATATTAAAAATATCTATTTTCCTAATGACTAAAATCCTAAAATTTTGCTACTCTATAAATAATTGCTTCCCACATAATTACTCCAAAAATTTATCAATTAAAACCTAGCATTATATTAACCCCATGGTTTGACCTTCTAATATTTTCCATTCAAACCCGTGTCCTTTGTCCCCCGAAAAATATCCATATCAAAACCATGATATTCACTCGTGACCTATAGACATGTGAAGCTCATAGAAATCAAAACGTGTAGTGGTGGTGCAACAAATGGGTGAAAGTGCGACTCTACACTCTGTGTGTGTCTAGCATGTGAACATCTAATTTTTGTGCTAGCCCCGAAATCAGCAATAAAGGGAGGACTGTTGTGACTCTGGCCTGTCCAAAAATCACACAAAACGATATTTAAGTGGTTCAGCAAATTGCTTACGTCCACTGGAGCCTCTTCTATAGAATTTGTACGAGGGTGGGTTGCAAACCCAAACCCATTTCATACTTGAGTGGTTTTATTCAACAAGGACTACGTGGGAGAAAAAATGAGGTGATGTGAGAGAGGAAAAAATGAGAGAGAGAGAGAGAGAGAGAGAGAGAGAGAGAGAGAGGTGATGTGGGGGAGGGGCTGCGGACACAGGTGCTGGACAACTGGCAGCATTCAACGATGGGTCCAAGCATGGAGGCGAGTGGCTGGGCAGCTTGCGGAGGAGCTGTGGTTAACAAGAGTTGTGCTCTGTTTTTGTTGTATAGAAACAGAGCTTGCCGTGGGTTGAAAGCGTGGAGAAAAGTAGGCTGCAGAGGTGCAACTGGTGGCTCACGGTGCCTGTGTGTAGGAGGAAGGACGCAATGAGGGTGGCCTCGCCGTGGCAGAGTGTGGGCTTTGGTGGCATAGGTTGGCTTTCGGTGATGGTCTACGTTGATTACAACGACTTCAACAACTGCTTGACGTTGTGGTTCCGTAGGGGAAAAAGGGCAGCGGTTCTCTGGTGCAGCGGAGGCTTATCACGGCGTGAAGGTTCAACCGTGTAGGGGGAACCGCAGCAGTGGTGGTAGTCTCGCAACGCAGCGCTCTGCCTCCTTGGGAGGCTACTGTTCCGCGCGACCTAGCTGAAGGAAAGGGCAACAGCCACATGGAGGGGCTTTGACAGTGGGGCTATCCCACGGTGGTGGAGCCGCAGGCAAGCTGGTGGTGGCAGCGTACGTTGTTAGGTGTTTCCTGGACGTGGAGGCAGGGGAAGGGGGCTTGCGGACTCAAAAGGTGGTGATGGACATACGAGGAGGGCCCGAGATTCATTGCAATTACTCTAGGCTGGCGGCTTGGGAAAACTTTCTATGACTTGTAGCAAGGGAGAGATGTAGAGCGGCAATCCTAGATCTGATGGGTGAGCGTGTTCGTGAACGAGAGGGATTTATATATAGAGCAATGCTACATACAGTCGTGGAATGTGCAAACGCCGTGCAATCGCTTTGAAAAAGAGTGGGGTCCACGATTAAAAAGTTATTTTTTTTCATATGGGTCCCAAATTAATTCACTTTTTTCAAAGCGACTGCACGCCGCTTACACAACCACGACTGCAAATATCATTTCTCTTATATATATAGGTAGCTGAAAACCTAGTGAAGGAAAGGGGTGGGAGAAACGTGCATGTAACTTACGGATGTTGAGTAATGAGCTTGGGCTTTTCGCAAAATTTCTTAGGTATTTTCCATGAGTTTTGGGCCCGATTCAACTTCTAGATTAATCCAACTTGTCCCATAAATATTCTCAGTCAGTAAGAATGATTCTACCTAATCTAGAAATATTTAATGATTTTAACTTACTTAACAAGTCCAATAAGAAAATAAATTCGATAGCTGTCAAAATAAAAATTTGGGCCTGTGTCCATTTAAAAAAAAGAAATTATTTGTTAATCTTAAGTAGGCTTTGCATCCATATAAATCAAAAAATTTTTAGAAAGTCGACTTGGTACTGCACCCAGGTGTTACATTCTCCTCCCTTAAAAAAAAATTTATCCTCAAAATTTGTCGCATCTAAGGCAAAGCCTAAAATACTTATCCCTCATAATCCATGCCTATTTTAACCTTCGATTATCATGTCAAACCTAATATTTAAAAATCTAAACTTTCCAATATCTCTCGCCCAGTGACCTAAAGCCTAAAATACTTATCCCTCATAATCCATGCCTATTTTAACCTTCGATTATCATGTCAAACCTAATATTTAAAAATCTTAACTTTCCAATATCTCTCGCCCAGTGACCTAAATACCTACTAATCTTCTTGGCATACAAATTCACCGTTCACGCACCTAGTGTTGATCTTTAGATACCTCGGAATCCAATTCAAGCCTCTAATAATATAAACTTCAATAATGGAATTACAAGCCTAATAATGTTTCCCCTAAAATTTCAATTTTTTTTTTATACTCGTTCTTTTCCGTTTACTAAACCAAATTGAAGCAAACATACCTCTCAATAATATATTAACTATGAATCCCACTATTTTGATTAAGGTTGTGTTTGGTAGTGAGGTGATCTAAGATACTCTGTGAATAGTAGTAAAAAAAGTATTGAATAATATTACAAAATAGTAAAAAGTAAGTGAAAAATAATGATAAAATAATAAATAGTAGTGAAGTATTCTCACCCAAACCAACCCTAAAGCCTACGTACTAAAATTCACATCTATCTTAAACTTGCCATCCAAACAAAATTACATTCTTGCTAAAAAACTTGAACCCCATATTTTGCCATTTCATATATTAGAGTCCACCGAAGCCTCGACTCGATTAAAACTCATTCATATATTGATAAATATATACATACACCTATGA
This sequence comes from Carya cathayensis, assembly GCA_011037825.1. Classification (NCBI taxonomy): domain Eukaryota; kingdom Viridiplantae; phylum Streptophyta; class Magnoliopsida; order Fagales; family Juglandaceae; genus Carya; species Carya cathayensis. The sequence goes on from QGSO01000835.1 coordinate 29,281, forward strand.
CATTATATATGTATTAGCTAATAATATAAGCATACCATTTTATAATTAAATATATAATATGTATCTAATTACTTATATCTATATAGTGAATATACTTATAGGTATATTTTATAATTTGTATAATAATTAGTCATAAAATTTAATAATTTCATATATTAGAATGTGAAGAACTATATATAAAATAGATATATGCTATCATATTAAGTATATATATGAATAATATATATAAGCATATANAAACTTGAACCCCATATTTTGCCATTTCATATATTAGAGTCCACCGAAGCTTGGTATCCGTTCAAGCTTGTGCAGGTCTGAATTTAAACACTAAATTCTTATCTAATACCTCGAATCTCATAGCACATATTCCTTAAAACTTGCCAATCCTAAACCTTAAATATTCTTACCTAGGTCATTTCCTACCATTTACACAACAAGTCTACCAGATCTAAAACCCAAAATATCATGAATAGGGACTGTAAATGAACCAGTCTATTTGATAGCCCACTCGGTACTCACTTCGGTTAAACTCGAAATGAACTCGACTCATATATTGTTATTTTGGATAAATATCAACTAGTTAGATTTTAATTATTTATAAATTTTTTAAAATTTTATAATTCAATAGAGGTTCTACTTGTTATTTGAATGAATTCAATATTAGATCTTTTATTTTATTTTATTTATTTATTTTATTAAGTATTAAAACTTATTGAAAAAATTAAAAAAATAAACAATTCAAGTTTGAGCTCGAGCTCGACTCGACTCGAACTTGTTTGTGGGACGAGGTCAACTTAAGAGTTGAGCTTATCGAGTTGAGCTCCAACAAAGAATAAAAAAAAAATCTCGAGTTCAAGTATTTTGAGTCTAGCCAAGCTCAGCAAGCCAAAGGCCGGCTCGGCTCGGCTCGGCTCGATTATAGCCCTAATAGGACTGTAAATGAACCAGTCTATTTGATAGCCCACTCAGTACTCATTCGGTTAAACTCAAATGAAACTCGACTTGTGAAAAAAAAAAAAAAACTCATTCATGAAAGCATATACCCTTTCGATTTGTAAATGACACATACTAGACAAAACTCGACACGACTCGGCTAAACCTCTTTAAGGTCTGCTCATTTATACTCAAATCGACTCGTTAGTTTGACTCGATTAAAACTCATTCATATATTGATAAATATATACATATACCTATGTATATATACATATATATATATTTTTATATATATGTATTAGCTAATAATATAAGCAAACCACTTTTATAATTAAATATCTAATATGTAATCTAATTACTTAAGTCTCTATAGTGAATATACTTCATAAGTATATTTTATAATTTGTATAATAATTAGTCGATAAAATTTAATAATTTCATATATTAGCACGTGGGAACTATATATGAAATAAATATATGCTATCATATTAAGTGTGTATTAATAATATATGTAGGCATATAATATATTGTTATTTTGGATAAATATCAACTAGTTATATATTAATTATTTATAAATTTTATAAAATTTTATAATTCAATAAAGGTTCTACTTGTTAATTATATAAATTCAATATTAAATCTTTTATTTTTTTTATTTAATTTATTATTTATTAAATTTTATTTAAAAAAAAATGAGCTCGAGGTCGATTTAACTCAAACTTGTTTGTAGGACAAGCTCGAGCTCGAGTTAGAGTTGAGAGTTTAACTTATCGAATCGAGTTTGAATAAAGAATAAAAAAAAAATCTTGATCTATTTTGAGTCGAGCCAAGCTCGGCAAGCCAAAGACCGGCTTGGCTCGATTCGATTACAGCCCTACATGCCTTGTATATGAAAAATCGATATATATTATCATATTAAGTGTATGTATTAATAATATATGTAGACATATAATATATTGTTATTTTGGATAAATATCAACTAGCTAAATATTAATTATTTATAAATTTTTTAAAATTTTATAATTCAATAGTTATATTCGTTAGTTGTATAAATTCAATATTAGATCTTTCATTTTATTTATTTAATTTATTACTGATTAAATCTTATTAAAAAAATAATTTGAGCTTGACTCAAACTAGTTTGTGGGACTAGCTGGAGCTCGACTCGAACTAATTTGTGGGATAGCTCAAGCTCGAGCTAGAATTGAGAGTTGAGCTTATCCAGTCGAAGCTCGAACAAAGGAAAAAACAAAAATCTTGAGCTCGAACTCGAGTATTTTGAGTCGAACAGAGCTCAGCAAGCCAAAAATGAGCTCAGCTCGACTTGATTACAACCATGCGTGCCTTACACAAGGATTGAGTCATCCACAAAGAAAACCCTCCAACAACCATCATTGTTGACGACTTCCAACCACAGAAAAACCAAGTTATCCGCGAAGAAGAACCCTCACCTTTCCGTATCTTTCAATCATCTGTCTCTCTTTCTCTCTACTTGTTTCTTTCTACAAATTTTTTTTGTCAATCGTTAGAAATTTGAAGAGATTTGTTTTGTAAAGTATATTTCAAAGGAAATATTCCTGATTCTCATTGATTGAATAGTAGAGCAATACAACCTGGTATATATACACTTTTGGACTCAACAGAGTCGTATGGACAATATGGTGACAAGCAACTGTCATGTGCTGCTGTAGAGAGGCAATTTGGCAGAGTTTGTTACAAAAGAATCTGCAGAGTTTGTTACAAAGGAATCTTGCCAAAGCACTACATTTTATAGAGGCAGTACATTTACACAAAAATGTACAGCACACAGCCTAGTCTATGTAACACCCGATTCTTCTGGATTATTAGTGGTTGAGGTGAATGCCATTTGCTGTGTAGCTTCTGATATGGAGGAAAGGGAATACTCTTCAATACGCCCCCTCGAGCCGATCGGTGTATCAGCAACTGTGAGGCTCGATCTGAGCAGATGAAAACGAGAGGATGCTATAGGTTTGGTGAGGACATCAGCCACTGGGTCTTTGGATGGAAGAAAAGCAACCTGAAGTGTCTTTGCAGCAACACGATCTCGAACAAAATGGAAGTCAATTTCCCTATGTTTTGTGCGGGAATGAAGTATGGGATTGATAGAAAGGTAGGTTGCACCGAGATTATCACACCAAAGCAATGGGGGTTTGGGGAGAAAAACATGAAGTTTTTTAAGGAGTGACTGTATCCAAAGGAGTTCAACAGTGGTATTTGCAAGGGATTTGTATTCAGCCTCAGTACTTGAGCAAGCAACAGTGCGTTGCTTGCGAGAGCTCCAAGAGACAAGATTTGGACCAAGAAAAATACAAAATCCACCGGCAGAGCGGCGATCATCGAGGTAACCTGCCCAATCCGCATCAGAAAAGGCTTGAAGTTGGAAACTAAAGGATTTTTTTATGAGAAGGCCGAAATTGATTGTGTGCTTGAGATATCTTAACAAGCGTTTGATAGCTTGCCAATGAGATTGTTTGGGGTTGTGCATAAATTGGCAAATTTTATTTACTGCAAAGGTAATGTCAAGGCGAGTCAAAGAAAGGTATTGGATCAGAAAAGGAAGGAATGTCTGAAATGGAAAGTTTAGTGGAGGCGGCCATTGGAGAAGTTACACCTTTGGCCGAAAGCATGTTTGTTTTGGATAGGAGATCATGAATGTATTTTCTTTGTGAAATGTGGAGACCATCAGACAGATATGAAATTTCTAGCCCAAGAAAAAATGAAAACTTACCCAAGTCTTTGACAAGAGAAATAGAACCAAGGAAACTAACAAGATGATCAATCTGTGATGGATGAGAACTGGTGACCACGATATCATCAACATACACTAAAATAAAAATTCTGATGGATTGTGAAGAATAAACAAATAATGATGGGTCAGATTTTGAGGGAAGAAAGCCATATTCGCATAGACAGGAGCTGAGTTGTGCGAACCAAGCTCTTGGAGCTTGTTTTAAGCCACATATGGCTTTCTTTAAACAACAAACATACTCAGGATGGTCATGATGAGTGAAGCCGATGGGTTGGGTCATGTAAACAGATTCAGTAAGATCGCCATGGAGAAAGGTGTTCTGAATATCTAGTTGGCGAAGAGGCCAACCATTTGAAACAGCTAAGGATAACACAATCCGAATGGTTGTAGGTTTCACAACAAGGCTAAAAGTTTCAATGTAATCTATACCTTCCTGTTAATGGAAACCTTTCGCAACGAGATGCGCTTTACGACGTTCGATGGTCCCATCTGCGTTATGCTTTGTGCGAAAAACCCACCTGCAACCAACAATGTTAGAGGAAGGGGGAGGGGGAACTAGAGTCCAAATGTGATTCTGAATGAGGGCCTGAAACTCAGTAGTCATGGCATCAAGCCATTCTTGAAATCGGGAAACAACAGAGTATGAAGATGGCTCCTCTGGAACGGCAAGTGAAGTGGTAAGACATTGCCGAGGTGAGGAGTAAGGGATAGAGCCATCAGTGAAGTGTGTGGGACGGGAGGAGTCTATTTTTGAGTGGGTAACAATGGGAGACCGAGGAGGCGGGGGAGGAGGGGGGGATTTGAAGGTGAGGGTGAAGCTGCCGAAGGAGATGATGGAGTCGTATTCGTGGAAGGAGGTGAGGGAATGAGAGTTGGGCTTGTAGGAGATGATGGGCCCGAAGTAGAATGTGGGTTTTGAGATAAGTGGGAAGGTCTGGGCCCAAGAATTGAAGGAGGATAAATGGGAAGAGTGATATGCATTTGCTGAGGAGAACTGGAGCCCGACGAGGAAAGTGTGGGATATGGAAAAGAATTTTCTTTGAAGAATACATCCTGGGATATATACATGCGACTGGTCAATACATGGAAGCATTTTATATCCTTTGTGCATGGGGGCTATATCCAAGAAAGATGCAGGAGAGAGAACGAAAATGCATTTTGTGATTGTCGTAAGGATGCAAATTTGGCCAGCATTCGAAACCAAAAATTTTAAGAAAAGAGTAATCTGGTTCATTTTTAAAAAGGAGGTGGGGAGATTTATTTTTAAAGGAGGGAGATGGAAGGAAGTTAATGAGATGAGCAGCGATGTGAAAGGCATCTGACCAAAATTTGTAAGGTAGAGAAGCCGTTGCTAAAAGTGCCAATCCGGTTTCGACTATATGCCGGTGTTTTTTCTCTACTACACCATTTTGTTGATGAGTATGAGGACAAGAGAGACGGTGCACAATTCCTTGAGATTGAAGAACTTGGGTAAGAGGGTGAAATTCGCCACCCCAATCACTTTGAATAATTTTAATTTTAGCATTTAAGAGTCTTTCAACATTTTTTTGAAAGAGGAGAAGTAGAGGTAGCATCGCCTTTAGAAGCAAGAGGGTAAATCCATGTATAACGACTATAGTCATCAACAAAAGAAATATAATACCGAAAACCATCTCTTGATAAATAAGGGGATGGACCCCAAACATCAACATAAATCAAATGTAAAGGTTCAAGAAGCGATTAACAGAATTCTTGAAAGATAATTGCCGACACTTGGCAAGAGGACAACTAATGCAAAAAAAGTTAGGTTGAGAAGGAACAAAGGGCAGACATTTGTTGTGTAAGATATGAGAAACAAGCCGAAGAGATGAATGGCCAAGTCGATGATGCCATTGAGCAACAGTGGTCCGTTCTCCAACTAAAGCAACTCGATCTATCTTGGGAGTGTTGGAAGAGGGAAAAACATAGAGTCCATTATGTGTTGGACCTTTGAGCAAAGGGATTCTCGTCCGCTTGTCCTTCACAAGGAAATGAGAGTCATGAAATTCAAAAAAGACTTGTTATGAATGGAGACAAACCAAGTATGAAATGGGTTTGGGTTTGCAACCCACCCACCTTGTTAGGCCACCCACCATAGTTAGGCCACCCACTTTGTTAGGCCACCCACCATTGTTAGGTCACCCACCTTGTTAGGCCACCCACCTTGTTAGGCCACCCACCATTTGCAAATGGTAGGCTACTCTCTCCTATAAATAGGAGAGAGCTCAATTGTATAAAATGTGGGATAGAGAGAAAGAGAGAAAGATAGAGAGAAAGGAAGAGAGAAAGAGTGTGGGTGAGAAATTTTTTGTAGAAATATTTTATAGTGAAATTACAGCAGCTGTGGACGTAGGCAATTGCCGAACCACGTTAAATTTCGTCTCTCCTTTTATTTAAAATCATCTCTGTCTCCGACCAGTCCCAACAACTGGTATCAGAGCCACTAGGTTCTTTTGTGGGGTGGAGTTTTGGTGTAGTAGTGTGGATACGTATAGTCTAAGGAGGTTCTGTCTAGGAGATTGGAAATTTTAAGTGTGTCCATTGTGACCCTCCAATCTTTCCTGGGAACTTACTTAGTGAAGTACTATTCATTTCTACTAGTCAAGTTGGTCGAAATCAATTTTTGACCACTCCAGGGTGTTCCTCGCGTCGAGACGAATCCGTTGCCGCAAACGGAATCGAAAACGGAGGTCGGAGTAGCCCACACGCGTCGGTTGAAGATCGAAGCATCGATCCACACGCATCTGGAGGTTGAAGACAACTGAGCCAAGCCGAGCCGTGACTGAGCCGAGCCGACGTCATCCTGCCACTTGTCGCACTTTGCTAATTCGAGTGTTTCGAACGCAACGGTGATCTTTGTTTGTTCAAATTTGAACTCATTTGTAAAGTTATGGCTGGAGAAGAAGCTAAAAGTGTTGGTATCGAGAAATTTGACGGTACAGACTTTGCCTACTGGAGAATGCAAATAGAGGATTATCTCTATGGGAAGAAACTACATCTTCCACTCCTAGGAAAAAAGCCAGATGACATGAGCAATGAAGATTGGAGTTTTCTTGATAGACAAGTGTTGGGAGTCATTCGACTAACATTGTCAAGATCAGTTGCACACAATGTGGGAAAGGAAAAGACCACAGCAGATTTGATGAAGGCTCTATCAGACATGTATGAGCAGCCATCAGCCAATAACAAAGTGCATTTGATGTACAAGCTATTCTACTTGAGAATGACAGAAGGAACTCCAGTTATTCAGCATCTGAATGAGTTCAACACCATCATCAATCAATTAGCTTCTGTGGGGATTGAATTTGATGATGAAGTACGTGCACTGATTGCTCTGGCTCAATTGCCAAAAAGCTGGGAGGCCATGAGAACAGCTGTTAGCAATTCTTATGGCAAAACAAAGATGAAGTATCAAGATATCCGGGACCATATTCTGAGCGAGGAAGTTCGCAGAAGAGATACAGGAGAAGCATCAACTTCCAGTTCTGCCTTAAACCTCGAGACGAGAGGTAGAGGAGCTAGTAGAAATTCAAATCGGGGCAGGTCAAATTCCCGAAGAGGAAGAAGTAAATCTAGGTCCGGAAGACAAGTACAGTGCTGGAATTGTGGCAAGATTGGCCACTTCAGAAATAATTGCAAGGAGGCAAAGAAGAAGAATGAGCATGACTCTGCTAATGCCACAACAGAAGATTTCCAAGATGCCTTACTCCTTTCAGTCGACAACCAAATTGAATCTTGGGTGTTAGATTCAGGAGCCTCATTCCACACTACAGCACACCGAGAAATCATGCAGAATTATGTCACTGGTGATTTCGGGAAGGTGTACTTAGCAGATGGTGAAGCGTTGGAAATCGAAGGCATGGGAGATGTACGAATCAATCTGCCCAATGGAAGTGCATGGTTGTTACAGAAGGTGCGACATGTTCCCAAGCTCATGAGGAACCTGATTTCTGTAGGACAACTTGATGCTGATGGGCATTCGGTACTATTTACCGGCGGCACGTGGAAGATAACAAAAGGAGCTATGGTAGTAGCTCGAGGCACAAAAACAGGTACTCTATACATGACTTCAAGCATTAGAGATACTGTTGCAATTGCTGACGCAAATGCTAACCTATGGCATCAAAGGCTTGGTCACATGAGTGAGAAAGGAATGAAAGTACTATTATCCAAGGGGAAGTTACCAAAGTTGGAATCAACTGATTTCGACATGTGTGAAGGTTGCATTTTTGGGAAGCAGAAAAAGGTTAGTTTCTTGAAAAATGGCAGAACTCCAAAGTCTACAAAGTTGGAATTGGTGCACACAGATTTGTGGGGGCCATCCCCAGTCGCTTCTCTTGGAGGATCGCGGTACTATGTTTCCTTTATTGATGACTCAAGCAGGAAAGTATGGGTTTATTTTTTGAAAAATAAATCTGACACATTTGACACTTTCAAGAAGTGGAGAGCTATGGTTGAAAATGAAACAGGCTTGAAGTTGAAATGTCTGAGGTCAGACAATGGCGGAGAGTACATCGACAGAGGGTTCAAAGAATTCTGTGCTGCAAATGGGATCAGATTTCAGAAGACTATTCCCGGGACACCGCAGCAGAATGGCGTAGCTGAACGCATGAACAGAACTCTCAACGAACGTGCCAGAAGCATGAGGCTGAATTCAGGATTGCCTGAATGTTTTTGGGCTGATGCAGTTAACACTGCAGCCTATTTGATTAACCGGGGACCTTCAGTTCCCTTAAAGTTCGATCTACCAGAGGAAGTCTGGAGCGGAAAGAAGGTAAATCTTTCCCATTTGAAAGTTTTTGGCTGTGTATCATATGTTCACATAGATTCTACTGATCGTAACAAGTTAGAAGCCAAATCTAGAAAATGTTTTTTCATCGGTTATGGTGATGAAGAATTTGGCTATCGATTTTGGGATGGTAAAAATCGCAAAATCATTAGAAGTAGAAATGTAATTTTCAATGAGCAGATTCTGTACAAAGCTAGGTCACAAGCTGAACCTGAGGAGCAGCCAAAGAAACCTGAGGTTGTTGACTTTGATGTTACTCAAGTCAACACTGATCAGAACGAGGATAAAGAGAATGATGATACACAGATCGAACAACGTACACCACTCACTGTTATTCGAAGATCTTCAAGGACGATTAGGCCACCACAACGGTTCTCACCATCTCTACACTACATCCTGCTAACAGATAGTGGTGAACCGGAAAGTTATGATGAAGCTCTACAGATTGAAGATTCGATCAAGTGGGAGAAAGCCATGCAAGATGAGATGGAGTCACTGATGTCAAATCAGACATGGGAGCTAACTAAGCTTCCAAAAGGCAAGAAGGCTTTGCACAACAAATGGGTGTACAGGATTAAGGAAGAGCACAATGGTAGCAAGCGCTACAAAGCCAGAATGGTTGTGAAGGGGTTTCAACAAAAGGAAGGTGTCGACTACACAGACATTTTCTCCCCAGTCGTAAAATTGACCACGATCAGGCTAGTGTTGGCAATTGTGGCTGCAGAGGATCTACATCTTGAGCAGTTAGATGTGAAGACTGCATTCCTTCATGGTGATTTGGAGGAAGACATCTATATGCACCAGCCACAAGGATTCTCAGTAAAGGGAAAAGAGAATCTAGTTTGCAAACTGAAGAAGAGCTTGTATGGCCTAAAACAAGCTCCACGACAATGGTACCGAAAGTTTGACAACTTCATGTGCAGTAATGGATTTACAAGACTGCAGGCTGACCATTGTTGCTATATGAAGAATTTTGACAACTCTTATATTATCCTACTGTTGTATGTGGATGATATGCTCGTTGCAGGGTCAAGCATCGAGGAGATCAATAAACTGAAGAAGCAGTTGTCAAAGCAGTTTGAGATGAAGGATTTGGGTGCTGCAAAACAAATCCTTGGTATGAGAATTATTAGAGACAGGGCTAATAATACTCTTACGCTCTCGCAGGAGGAGTATGTGAAGAAGGTGCTCAGTAGGTTTAACATGGACAAGGCGAAACCAGTGAGCACACCCTTAGCTAGTCACTTTCGACTAACTAAGGATCAGTCGCCAAAGACGGAGAAAGAGCAAGAATGCATGAACGGAATACCCTATGCATCTGCTATTGGTAGTCTTATGTACGCCATGGTCTGTACAAGGCCAGATATTGCACAAGCAGTGGGAGCTGTGAGTAGGTACATGAGTAATCCAGGAAAGCAGCATTGGGAAGCAGTCAAGTGGATTTTGAGATATCTACAAGGCTCTTCAGATACGTCACTATGCTTTACAAAAGCAGGTTTAAAGCTACAGGGATATGTAGATGCTGATTTAGCAGGTGACGTTGACAGCAGAAAAAGTACTACTGGATTTGTGTATACGCTGGGTGGTACAGCTGTATCGTGGGCTTCTAAGTTACAGAAGATTGTTGCTCTCTCAACTACAGAAGCGGAATACGTTGCTATAACTGAAGCGGGGAAGGAAATGGTTTGGTTGCAGTCCTTTTTGGAGGAATTGGGAAAGAAAAATGAAAAAGGTATTCTGCACAGTGATAGTCAGAGTGCTATTTTTCTTGCAAAAAATCCAGCCTTTCATTCCAGAACAAAACACATACAGTTGCGATACCATTTTATTCGATCTCTTCTCGATAGTGGACAGCTGATACTTGAGAAGATTCGAGGAACAGAGAACCCAGCAGACATGTTTACAAAAGCAGTTACTGCTGACAAACTGAAGCTGTGTGTAGCTTCAGTTGGCCTCCGTACTTAAAGGCATGACTTGAAGTTGCTGTGATGGTTGCTATGAAGATATGTAGACTTATTTGTCTCCAAGTGGGAGATTGTTATGAATGGAGACAAACCAAGTATGAAATGGGTTTGGGTTTGCAACCCACCCACCTTGTTAGGCCACCCACCATAGTTAGGCCACCCACTTTGTTAGGCCACCCACCATTGTTAGGTCACCCACCTTGTTAGGCCACCCACCTTGTTAGGCCACCCACCATTTGCAAATGGTAGGCTACTCTCTCCTATAAATAGGAGAGAGCTCAATTGTATAAAATGTGGGATAGAGAGAAAGAGAGAAAGATAGAGAGAAAGGAAGAGAGAAAGAGTGTGGGTGAGAAATTTTTTGTAGAAATATTTTATAGTGAAATTACAGCAGCTGTGGACGTAGGCAATTGCCGAACCACGTTAAATTTCGTCTCTCCTTTTATTTAAAATCATCTCTGTCTCCGACCAGTCCCAACAAGACTGAGCTATCACAGCAAAACTGATTGATTGAGACAAAATTTTTTGTTATTTGAGGAACGTAAAGCAAGTTACGCAACAAAAAATTAGAGTTGGAAGTGGAGAAAGAAGAATCACCAGAGTGAGTTACGGGAAGACCAGTGCCATCACCAACTTTAATTTGCTTAGGTCCCGAGTATGGCTCGACAGAAAGATTGAGGTTATTCATATCTGAAGTAAGGTGGTTTGTAGCAGCCGAGTCAGGGTACCACTGTTTATCAGAGAGAGATTGAGCACTAGTGTAGTGAGTGGACAGAGCTCGGGGAGGATCATATTGATAGGCTTGATCAAATCTGTGGTAGCATTGCAAGGCAACATGACCAATTTTTTGACAAACCTGACAAGTTGGTTTGTTGGCAGCTTGTGAAGATGGCTGAGAAAAAAAGGAGAAGCGGCCATTTCGAGTACGACCACCTCAATAGCCATTCCGATTGCCTTGAAAAACACCACGACCACCACAAGGACAAGAAGTAGTGGTGACATTTGCTGAGGGGTTAGGAAGGAGACCAGGCTGAGGGGAGATGAGTGAGAGACGACTTTCAAAGGTGAGGAGAAGATTAAAGAGTTCTGCAGAGGTTATAGGTGTGGAACGTGTGTTGATTGAAGTGACAAAGGTCTCAAACTCTCAATTGAGGCCATTAATAAGATAGGAAACCACCTCAGAGTCCCTCAATGGTTCACCCGCACCAGTCATAGTATCAGAAAGCAAACGAACTTTGCGATAATACTTTGTTACGGACAGGGAACCTTTTTTTAAGTTGGTGAGTTGATGATGGATTTGAAAATTTTTGGCCCGAGATTGAGAGGTGAACATTGCGTCGAGTGTGACCCAAAGTTCACGAGATGTGCGGGATGTAATGGCTTGAGCAAGGATAGTTTCAGTAAGTGAAGAGAGAAGGGTATTGAGAAGTAACTGATCTGTGCGACACCATTGGAGGTAAGCTGGATTGGGTGGGGGAGAAAGAGATGGAGAAGGAGATGAGACAGGAAGAAGCGGAGGGGTAGGAGGAGTATAACCATCAATAAAATGGTAGAGTTTCTGGCCATGGAGATATGGGATAATCTGCGCACACCAAAGAAGATAATTATCGGAACCTAGTTTGACTGAGACGATGTGAGAAAAGTTACTGGGAAGCTGAAGGGTGGGGGGAGGGTTATCTTTTTCTAAGGAGTGATCACCAGCCATGGAGGACGTTATTCGTATTCCAGCTCTGATACCATGTAAAGTATATTTCAAACGAAATATTCCTGATTCTCATTGATTGAATGGCATATATACACTTTTAAACTCAACAGAGTCGTATGGACAATACGAGCAACTGTCATGCGCTGCTGTAGAGAGGCAATTTGGCAGAGTTTGTTACAAAGGAATCTTGCCAGAGCACTACATTTTACAGAGGCAGTACATTTACACAAAATGGTACAACACACAGCCTAATCTATGTAACACCCGATTCTTCTAGATTATTAGTGGTTGAGGTGGATGTCATTTGCTGCGTAGCTTCTGATATGGAGGAAAGGGAATACTCTTCAATATGTTTGGTTGGCGTCACATCCTATCAATCGTTAGACAAAAATTACTATTCATATGTTAATCATGCTTATTTAATAAATACAGAGAGTAGCAGATATATTCTGCTAATTTTTGAGATATCAGCCAAAAATTCGGCATATATGGGTTGGAAGAACAAATATTTAAAGTGCAGCTGCTAGCGCCAATCAAATACACCATAAATTCAATGCATTTACAAGGATTCGGCTAATAACATATATAAATCTTGAGATAGATCAAAAAGCAAGCACGTACGTACCTCACTTTTTGTCCTCCTCCATCCGCATCAAGACTGCAAATTACGCAAAGAAGATCACTGCAATTAATCAAATTAATGATATGGAAACCAAGATCGATCGGCATTTAGAAGTGAAACATGATTAAGAGTATGTGGAGAAGTTGGACATATGACTTGACTCTTTATGGTGGGAAGAGTACCGATTCTACTGAATATATAATGGAGTAAAAACCAAGCACTTACAACCAATCACAAAAAGTATGACATCAAAAAAAGGATTAATTAATTGTAAATTCAATTCTTCCTTCAACTTTGAATATTTATGCCTGAAATTTTAAAATTTTGCAATTACTCAGTCCGTTGATCACCTATAATACGTATCTTCCCAGTGACACATCAGCAAACTTTTTTAAAAATATAAAATAATTTTCTTAAAAAATAAAACTCCTGCATCATGCACGGCTTCACAGTGAAACGGTCGGTGTCGGTGGAATTGTTGCCGGGGGTGGGGTGTGTTATATACTGACAAATACGTACCCAAATGACAAATTCTATGAAGGGATCACAGAGTTATCTTATCAAATAGGCTAAAGTGAGACATGAGGGGGAGCCACCGTGCACGCCGTCCAGTGTGTATTAACGAAGCGCTTCGTTTTATAGATCAATCGCGTTCCTCAAGTTTGTATCCGCAGACAAAGCGAAAACCTTTTTTTATCTTTTGTTTTATTTTGGCCATGGCCGCTTCTTTCAAGTCGCCACCTTCTTTCGATTGAAGAAGAGCCCTGCACCCAGTCTTTTATCCGCTCTCCCTCTCATAGATTAGCAGTCTCAAGTACAAGACTCACTCCAATGGCTGCTGTTAGCACTAACCAAACCGTAGGGCTCTCTGAGACTTTCATCACAAGATTGAGAAAACAAGGCAAGGAAGCATTTCACTTTCTGACTCGCTTATTTATATTTCAATTTTCATCCTCATTTTTTCCCACGGGTTATTATCTGTTTCAATTGGGTTTCTGATAGTTTTTTTTTTTTTTTTTTTATCTGTTTTTTCTGAGTTAGTGTTTTGGGTGTTTTGACAGTGGACTACTGGTATTTGTTGCTGTGCATCATATTATCCTTGTATTCTTGTCATTTTAGTACATGCCATTGTTGATCTTGGTCGGTGTGGTAATTGATCCCGATTTAATGATTTTCGGATACACCATGATTTTACTCTCTTCCACTGAAGGACTTCACCAACAGCACACAGAGCATCAAAAGCTAGCCAAGTAAGTAGAAAAGATCGATGATTGGTTTTTTTTGTTCATATACTGACTACACCTTCCACTGAAACAAAATGATTAATGCACACTATAAAAGCATGTGCGTGGGTACTGAGCGAGAACAACACAGTATGGGTAGCGGCCGACGAGTGATATTGAAAAGCTGTTAACTTGCAAAGTAGTGTTACCTGGTTCGACGCCGAAAAATGGGTAGCGGCCGAGCTCAGTGACTCTGTCCAAACCGCCGATCTGAGAGAGAGGAAGAGAACTGGCAGACGGTGATTCTCAAACCTGAGAGAGAGGAAGAGATCTAAGAGCGAAGGGTTCTGCCGTCTGAGAGAGAGGAAGAGAAGAGAGTGGAAAAGGACGTGCTTGGTTCTGGGAAAAGGCCGTATGCGTTTTCTTCGTCTTCCTCCGTGTTTTATAGTCTTTTAAATATAATAAGCCACATCAGCGCCGTCTACCGGGCCTCCACATGGTACGTCTATAGTAGCAGAATTGATAAAATAATAACTTTATTTAAAAAATTTTACATGGAAACTTAACGAAAATTTCTATAAAAGAACCACCACATTCACATTGGGACTTTCGAAATTTAGCTAAAATAATCTTCTTTCTTAATTTTAATTATCCAATTTTAAGAAATACCTTGCTTCCTATTTTTTATTCTCTCCCTACTTTATTTAAATATTCCGAGCAAATTAGGAAATCATTAATAAATATAAATTATATAGATAATAGTTGGACATTCTATGTACGGTTAGCAGTGAAAATTTAAATTGAAAATTTGAAAAATTAAGTCAAACTAGACCTGACCAGTTGGTCCACTTTTGAACCAGTCAAGTCCTAGACCAAATATTACATTTTAACAATGGGTTAAACCCGGTCTAGTTTTAGTTCTTGACTTTCTAAAACCAGACTTGATAGGTTTATAAACTATATAAAAAAAATTAATTTATAATATTATATAAAATACTTTATATATAATTATATATAAAATTATTTATATTGTAAATTTTAACATAAAATTTCTAATCTTAAATATATATAATTATATTGGCACTTGATTAAAATAAAAAATATCAAACTAAATCGTATTGAAATCAATAAAACGAGAACTATTAATTTAAGAGAGTAACTGGTCTTAAATCAGTTTTTGAAAATATAAAACTAATAAATATAAGTTGAGTTCCAAAAATTTGTATAAAATCGGACTTTTTACTTGTCGACTGATTTGATCAGGGCCACCTGTTGTTGCAACGCTTTTCAAGATCTGCGACGACTTCACCTCCTACCTAAAATATGAATAATAATTTTATTTATTATTTCTATACACATTATATATCACATTTTTTTAATTTTTTATAATAAATTTATAGTGTATGGATGATGAATATAACAATTTAATTAATTTAATAAAAACATAAAATAAACAAAAAAATTTAAAATTTAAATATATAAAATATACAGTATAAAATGACGTGTAACATCTCAGTAATAATAATAAAATGTAAGAAAAAGCTCCCTCCCGTAATGAACGAAGCTTTATAAATTAGGGTTGGTTTTAGCATAACAGATGAGAAATGATAATAAGGGACGCACCAAACTAAGTGCGGTTTGATTTTACAAAGGAGCTCGCAGGTAGCTCTAGGTTACCACTGTTTTTTTTTTTAATAATTAAGTAGGTATTTTTTAATAATGTTATGATTTTTAAAAAAAAATTAAAAATATTACAATTTGTTCAAATTTTTTATTGAGAGAAACTATTTGGTCAATTTTTTTTTATCTGTTTCCTTTATTTATTTATTTATCAATGGTGTAATTTTTTTTTTTTTATTGAGAGAAACCATTTGGTCAATTTTTTTTTTGTTGCTTCCTTTGTTTATTTATTTACCAATGGT
Source organism: Carya cathayensis (assembly GCA_011037825.1). Taxonomy (NCBI): domain Eukaryota; kingdom Viridiplantae; phylum Streptophyta; class Magnoliopsida; order Fagales; family Juglandaceae; genus Carya; species Carya cathayensis. The sequence goes on from QGSO01000835.1 coordinate 45,227, forward strand.
GCAATTTTTTTTTATTTTGGCTGCTTCCTTTTTTGTCTTTTTTTTATGCTCCTTTGTTTATTTATTTACTAATGGTGCATTTTTTTTTTATGCTTCCTTTATGTATTTACCTTATGTGTAAATATTTTTTCTTTTAATCAAATATTTTGCTGCACGTTTGGTACAATTTTTACTTTTTTTCAGTGTGTATTCATGTCAATATACTATTTATTTAAAATATATTATTTGAGGGAAAAATATTGAAATAATGTGAGATTCGGGTAGATGAAAACTTAAGAAGAAATTTGAGATCTTTTGAGATGAAAACTGGTAAATCAAAATGTGTGTTTGTTTTTGTAAAACTCTGACAATACGAAAACTTTAAGAAGTTTTCAAAGTTTTGATTGTTAGTCGGGAAAGCAAACGAGGCCTTAGTTTAGGAAAAAATATTATTCTTCAAAAAATGTTGCGTTAGGTCAGGTTAAGCCAAAAATTTTTGCATGTGTGAAAAGTTGAGGACGAATTACAATTTGAACCAATTTCAGTAGACTTCAGAATCTATAAATGGTATGTGAAAGCAACACACTTATATCTTTTCAGCCACAAAAGTTAAATCTAAAAGACCTTATGGTGGTGATTCTAATGATCCAATACGTGTGACGAGAAAAGCTACTGAAAGAAGTGACACATGAGGACTACACGCAGTTGTGAGAGGTACATGTTTACTACACACGGTGATTTTTGTAAAATCGTTTCTCAAGAGTTGTCAAAAAATTGAATATCTGTCTTTTTTAACCTTCATGGAAATAAAATAAATTAAGAAAAAAGAACTACCTTGATAAACAAAATTGATAGATGGAGAAATAAGAGAAGGAGGCCGGCAAAAATAAGATCGGGAAGCTTTTTATAAACAATTTCTTTTTACATATATAAACTTTAAAAATGATATAAAAAAAATGAACGATTAAAAAAGTAATTTATAAATGATTTTAAATAAAATTAATTTTTATCATGATCAATATAACATGAATACATTGTGTTTTTTTTTTTTTTAACTTTTAGGGAAGTTTGTACAGAAAAATAGGTAAATCGTAACATTTTCCTCGTTAATTTGGGGACCAGTCAATGTATCTCCCCCTTAATTACGTTCCACCGGCCAGAATATTCAATTGGAGCGGTAATCGGTACCCCCACCGCCACCAATTAAATGAATGAAAGTGACAAGGAGACACCCAAAAAAAAACTGAAGCCTCGTAAGAAAAATAATTGAAACTTCAGAAATGCTCCACTTATTTTACAAAAGAAAAAAAAAAAAAAATTGAATGTACGTTCTGGCATCAACGAGCCATAGTACTTTTTTTTTTTTTTTTGTCATTACGAGCCATAGTACTTTGACTTCTACGATTAAATTTCTGAATTTCATCTGATTTATACAAAGTAGAACGATACTAAATATAGTATTAAAATATACAAATCTTTAACAAATATATTATTACGTCATATATTGTAATGCTTAATTAGGGATGTAATCGGACCGGTTCGATCTGATTTTGGATAAAAGTTAAGATCGAATCGATATGTACTGATTTTATATTTTTCAAAACCGCTTACACACTGATTACTTTCCTAAACCGATATTCCAATTTTACCGGTTTTCGATCCGATTTTTCAGTTCTAATGTAATAATATAGTATATTATAATATATAATCTATAGTGATAATATATTGTAGTATATTATAATATATGTTATAATTATATTATAAACTATAGTGATATAGTATTAGTATAACTATTAATATGCATTATATATTATTAGTATAACTATTAATACAATAAACAAAATTACATAAGATTTTAAAATTTAATATTATATTAATTAATAATTTATCATATAATTCAAAACTATTTTATATATAATTATATATTATATATAAAAATTATATATAATAGAAAAAAATTAAAATATATATATAAACCAGTCTGGTCCAGTTTTAGAAAAACAAAAATCGGAACCAGACCGATTTTGACCGGTTTTAAGAAAATCGGACCTAACCAAACTCTGGCTAGACCGATCCTACTGGTTTGGTCCAGTTTGATTTACCAGTTTACTGTTTTTTTTACAGCCCTATGATTAATGTGTAAAACTCTAAACTCTCTTCTTTAATTTATATTTGCGCTTATAATTTCTCGAAGGGATTAGGTTAGGTTTGGAAGTTTTTCAAATACAAAATTTCTATTTCATTATTATAACTTAGGATAAAATTGTAGTATTAAAAATGGTTGGTGGAACACGTTATCAAAGTCAATCAAATTAACGAAGATAGGCATAATAACAGTAAATTAAATATTTTATTTTTAAATTTTTTTAAACATCGTTGTGGGTGTGTTATTTGACAAATGTTACCACCTTATACAAATATTTACATTGGAATTTATAAACTTTAGCTGAAATTAGTTAAAATAAAATTCTTTTTTATTTTAAGTGTCCATTGCATTCCATTCAATATTGCTGATTTGGACTTATTTGAAGTTTTTGTTTTAAATAGAAAAAGGTTTTCCTCTAAATACGTGGGTTGGAAAAATCTTCTTAAAACTAATATAGACAAATTGTCACATATCTTTTCATCGTATAAGAATTTACATGTCCTTTTTTTTAATTAAGGGGCAGGTGCGTGTTAAATTTAGCTTTGATTATTAAAAATATATATAAACTAATTACGTGCTTAATAAACTTTTGTAATTTTTAAATTAAAATGGATCGAACAAATTATGAAATCCGATCATAGACACAAGAATAGTAAATAAAAAATGACAACAATGCTGTCTGAAAATGGATAGATCAAGAATCTCAAAAGAAAAACTACGTACTTATAGCTGATCAACACGTATGAGCAGAAAAATCAATAACAAATTATAAAAATAAGTGCACCACCAGACCCACCAAAAGTAGTGCATTAACTTTAACGTGCACATGGATACGACAAAATGTAATCTTGTAGGACCTAGTTATGCACGTATATCTCTTTAGATTCAGATTCAAGTTAGGTGGCATAATTACAATATTTGATTTTTCTTTTATGCTTTTATATTTCGATCTCATGATTTTTCTAGTGTCAAGTATTCTACACATTTTACCGGATGTGCCTATGATTTTGCCAAGATTGATTTTTGATGATCAAGTGAACTAGATGTCACATAGGGTGTTACTATTTACTTCAAAAATTACAAAATTAAACATTACACCATAAAATAATAAATAATCATATGAACATAGTAGTACAATTCATTTCCTAAAATTTGACTCTAAGTGCTTCGAATAAAATTAATAGATCTTCATGCTTAAGCACTATAAACTAATTCTACATGCACGACGTTAAACTTACCACTTGGATGGTGTCGATTGGTAGAATATATCGTTACTGCTATTAATAATGATGGAAAAACATGAGTACATACATTTTAACACAATGAGAAAGTTATTTTTTAATTTAATGAAATGATATTCATAAGAAAAATCAGTTTTGAAAATTTCTTAAAAGAAATATAGGATAAAAAGTTAGAATAATGATACAATTACTCTCTACATATGTTTATTTTCTTGTAATCATATATTATATTTATTTAAAATTAAATTAAAAAAAGTACTTTCAAACATGTACGCCCCTCAGTGCAAAGTAAATCAAATATGACGATAATCCTACCCATTAAAAGGGGATCAATAATATTGGAAGAAAAAGCAGGTATATATAGCGAGCCGAAGTAAAATAAAATAGTTGAAGCTCTTGATTAATGTAGTATATCTGTATATTTATTATTTATATATAGAAGTGTAAAATTCTTTATTGTAGATACAATTGAAGTTTCATCTTCATTTTGATTTGGCAAAATCTCGATCTTTATGTGCGAGAGTATTATACTGACCTTTTGTTATTACACATCATCTTAAGTCATATATTAAATTTTGTTTTAATTTTTTTTTATAACTTTTTAAAATTTATTGTGTTTCATTTCTATTAAATTTTCTATTTATCATTCTTATACTATATGTAAAAATTAAAAAAAATATATGTATAATATGTAATATAAAGATGATGAATAAGAATTATGTATAATATGTAATATAAAAAATTAGATCCGCTTAGAACTTGAATTAGACTGAAATCAAATTAATTCATTCTAATTTTAAACTGAGTCAAATATCTAAATACCTAATTATAAAATTATTAAACTCATCTTAACTCAAAATTCTTTATATATATTAATATATGCATCAATCTAATGTGATTGATCAAAAAATAAATTTTATTAAAAATAATATAATTTAAATTTTAAATATAAAAAATTAATATCAATACAATATGCTATTTTACTTTTGAATAATTCTACTAAGAAGCCCCGTTACAAAGCACACCCCGCACACCCTTTGTGAAAGGTCTATTTTACCCCATTTAAATAACAGACTTCCTTTTTCGCTTGCCCGCTCACCCAAACGGCTGTAGAGCTATCCCCTTCCTCCCATCTCCTTCCTCCAGAGACTCACCCACAACGAAACAATTCCGTAGCTTAGGCCACGCAACAAAGCTCAGGCATTAAGGTTCACTTGTTTTTTCCATTTCTCCCATCCCTTTTATACTTTCTCCCATCTCCTTGTCCCTTAAACATTTGTGAACAGTTAGGATATTTATTTGGTCTGCCATTTTTTTGCCCATTGATGAGAATCGAGATCGTGTTTTTTGGTCTGTGATGACATCGTGATGAAGAATAAAGAGATGAGAAGGATTTTTTTTATCAAGTTTTTAGTTTGTTGGTCTGGGTGATGCTGGCACAAGGTTTTTTTTTATACTCGCGGGTTTTGCTTGGAGAACTGGACTTTTTCTGAGCCGGTCGGTGTTTCGAGAGCTTGAGTATTCGAAGTGAATTCTGGTTGATTGATTTTGCTTGGTTTTGTCGATTTGGGTCTTTTGGATTTGTTGATTCTTAGTGCAATTACAGATCTAGCTTTTACCCCCATTTTCAAGATCACTTGCATTCAAATTTCTTTTAGAATTTTCATCAAAAGATGCACAGACACTACTTGGACGACAGTGGCCACTTTCTACGCCGGGCAAATTTTCAGCTTTGGAATTGGTTCTATCAGGCTTGAAGATTCGATCTTTTCACATTCATCTTTGTATCTTCCCCACACAAAAAAAAAAAAAAAAAACACTGTGTTTCTAAAGCCCATATTCAATATTATTTGTCAGCCAAAAAAAAAAAAATATATCCCTTGGGCAAAAATCCAGCATTGTAGAGATCGGAGAGAGGGTTTGAACTCAATAGCGAAGAACAAGAACTCCATGGAAGAACTCAGGAATCTGTTTGGAGAGAGGAACGCAGTTTATTTATTGAGCGTTTTTTTTATTAATATAATTAGTCCACCTCAGCTGGCGTGCGGTGTGCTTAATATAAAGAGGCTTCTCTGTAGCACTGCTCTTTACTTTTATGCAATAAAATTTTTAAAAAAATACTGTTTGTGCCCTCAATGTAATCTGCATGAAAGCGGCCGATCGAAAAAAAGTAAGACATAATGAAAAAGAAAAAAACAAAAGCTGAAAAAGAAGCATTATGATTTATGACAGATGAAGATAAATTATAAAGGACCACCAAACTGAAAAGCTGCATTATGATAGCGTTATTTATTTTCATAAATTTTGTTTTATCTCATTTTATTTAATAATTATAATTTTTTAAAAGTTTTATATAAAATAAAATAAAAAATTTAATTTTTTAATATTAAAAATAAAAAAAATATTAAAAAATATATTTCAAACTTTTTTATTTATTTATTATTTTATTTCATTTTTAAAAATGGGTAATTTTTTACTGTTATAATTCGTACATAGGTGTCCAGATGATACTAAATTATAAGGGCGGTGCTACACACACCGCTGGAGCTCCCGCTAATGGTTTATAATTTTTTTATTTTTTTGTATTTATTTATATGTATTTTTTTAATACATTTAAATATTTTTAAAAAAATAAAAAAAATCAGAATATTATTAAAATATATTTACTTAATCATTAAGTAAAAAAAATAAAAATAAAAAAAAAACAAAGCGGTAAAATACAGTGATGGAATCAACGGTAACAGTAATATTTTTCAAATTATAAAGGACACACCAAACTGAAAAACTCTATTTTGATTTAATTTTTGACTGCCAAAATTCGTATGCAGGTGTCCAGCATTGTACATTATGACAGATGATGATAATTAAATGATAAAGGACCCACGAAACTGAAAACCCGCATTTTGATTTAATTTTTCACTGTCACAATCTGTACGTAGGTGTCTAGCATTGTGCATGATGGCAGATGGTGATAAATGATAACAGACCCACCAAACTGAAAAACCGCGTTTTGATTTAATTTTTTACTGTCACAATCCGTACATGGGTGTCCATCGTTATGTTGTGTTACTAGACAAAATTTATTTTATTTAAAATAAATTAAGTATTTATAAGATATTAGATTTAATGAGACGATAATATCTGATAATTATTCTAAAATAAATAAAATATATAACTTGCATTTTACTAGCTTATACTGTTGAAGAAGACTTTTACAGTCATTCTATCTTGATTCTTGATCAATATAACATGAGTACATTATTATTATTTTTTTTTTTAAGAACTTTTAGGAAAGTTTTGTACAGAAATATTGGTATATCGTAACATTTTCCTCGTTAATTTGGGGTCAATTTATCTTTCCCTTTATTTCGCTCCACCGGCCAGAGTATTCAATTGGAGCGGTAATCGCGTACCCCCCACCGCCCCCAATTAACTGAATGCAAGTGACGAGGAATGAGACACCAAAAAAAAATCTGAAGCCTCGAAAGGTAAATACTTGAAACTTCAGAAATGGTCCATTTATTTTACAAAAGAAAAAAAAATTATTGAATGTACGTTCTGGCATCAACGCGCCATCGTACTTTGACTTCTACAACTAAATTTCTAAATCCATTGGTTGAGAAAATCTTCTTAAATTAATATGGAGAAATGTCACGTGTCTTGTGAGCATATAAGAAATACATATCTTTTTTTATTTTTAATCAAGGGATAGGCACGTGTCAATTTTAGCTTTGATTATTAAAAATATATATACTAATTACGTGCTTAATATAATAAACTTTTATCATTTCTAAATTATGTTCTTTCAACATAGTTTGGAAAAAAATTATGTTTTTTCAAAAATTTTTGCAAGTGCCAAAAGGTGGGAATAATAAAAATGACTAAAAAGACATACATATTTGCAAAACAACACCCTATATATTTGTATTCATAAAAAAAAGCAGGTGAGAAAAGTAATACCTAATTTATTTTTTATAATTTTTCATATATAAAGATATATATATATAGTGCTTTTTGGCTGATTTTTTACAAGGAATAATTTTTAAGAATCCGCGACTTGGATGATCTCTAACATTTCTCAGTTGTTATGGATTGTTAGATATAGTCTATAAATAAATAAATTAATTAATACGTAATTAATATGCTATCCATTCTGGGAAGTTGAATAAAAATATTAAATTATTTGTCTACAATTCTTGACTATCCAAATTAGGTAGGTGGTCAATTCGTCCAAATTAATACTCTGGCCCACAACAGGAACATCTTCCACACAAACTCTACAATGAATTTTAAAGAGATATGTCATGTACATATCTAAAACCTATATTCAAGATTTTATATTGGTCATGATTTATGTGCAAACCTTATGGCTACTTTGGTGGGTCTCATGATAGACTTATTTTTGTCATGGAGAGAGTTACAGCTGGTTGGATATCATGCGGTCTTTTACCCCCACCAAATAAACAATTGTAATGTATGACTTTAAGTAACATTAAGTATATACCTACATCCAGCATATCACAATTTAATTTTATGAGTTCTGTGCATGATCTCTCTCTCCTTCTCCCAACCATGACGGCCTCCTCCTCTGTCTCTTTGTGTGAAAAAATATTCCCTTCGAAACATTATCTCCCTACCCTTGTCGACCTTCATCATCCGTTTGAGACAGTCCATTCGAAGCCTCCCGTCGGATTCCATCGATTGAAGAATAATTGTAATTCTCTGATATTAGAAACTAAGTCTGTGATTGATAATTAGATAAACTATATCTCATCTACAAATATCTCATATTTTTGACTGTACATGATATTATTTGTTTAAATTTAGTGGATGCATAATTACAAAGCCACGTAAAAAAATTCGTTATTAGGATATGATATTATTTTTTTAATTTCTTTTTTGTTGGTGTTGGTTAAACTGGAACTTCTTGCTCATGTTTTTCTTTCGTCACCAGATTGAATAATTCTTTTGAGATGAATTATATTTATTCAATGTTGAGCTTAGAAACTAGTGGATAGAAAATAAACGAGGGTTGAAGATCCGTCCGTACTTAGGGAACCCTTTAGATATGTGTGTGTGTGTGTGTAGAGAGTCAGAGGCAACAATTTAATCATGTGGTCCAATATTTAAAGATGGTAGGTGTCTCTCGCCTTAACTTTTTACAGCGTCACCGTCAGTCGAATTAATGTAGCTGCAAAGTCAAAACTATGACTGACTCATCATAATAGAGAAAAGAGTAAATACTTTCAACCAATAATAATAATAATAATAATAGAAGAAGAAGAAAAAGAAAGAAGAAGTTAAAAACAAAGCAGCACATATGAGAAATGATATTTATAAGGATCCGATCAAACTAATTGCATTTTTATTTAACTGTTCACTGTGACAATCCGTACGAGGGTGTCCATCGTTTATTTTTACTTTTTATTATTTTAAATTTTTTTAAACATCGTTGTGGGTGTGTTATTTGACAAATGATACCACCTTGTACAAATATTTACATTGGAATTTATAAACTTTAGCTGACATTAGTTAAAATAATCTTCTTTTTTATTTTAAGTGTCCATTGCATTCCATTCAATATTGCTGATTTGGACTTATTTGAAGTTTTTGTTTTAAATAGGAAAAGGTTTTCCTCTAAATACGTGGGTTGGAAAATTCTTTTTAAAACTAATATAGACAAATTGTCACATATCTTGTCACATAGACAAAGTGTAATCTTGTAGGACCTAGCTATGCACATATATCTCTTTAGATTCAGATTCAACTTGTGGCATGATTACAATACTTGATTTTTCTTTCATTCATTCATATTTTTATCTCATAATTCTTCTTAGTATCAAATATCCTATACTTTAACCAAATGTGCTTATAATTTGGCCAATCTATAAAGCGATTTTGACAATCGATTGAAATGGGTGTAACATCGAGTGTTACTATTCACTTCAAAAAATGTAAAAGTAAACATTACACCATAAAAATAATAAATAATCATACGAACATAATGGTACAATTCGTTTCACAAAATTGAACTCATAAGTGTTCCAAATAAAATTAGAACATCTTCATGCTCAAGCACTAAGCTAATTTTGCATGCACAACGTTAAACTTGCCACTTGGATGGTGTCGATAGGTGGAATATATCTGTTGCCCAGATGACTAACATAAGAGGGGGGTGAATTGAGTTGTATTTAAAAAATAACAATTATAAATCAAATATACAATATAAAATATAAACAAAATATGAAACAACAATAAATATAAAGAGTAAGGGTAAGAGAGAAGCAAACTCAGTATGTTAACGAGGTTCGGCCCCACTGCCTACGTCCTCGCCTCAAGCTACCCCTTGAGGATCCCCGAATTCACTATTCAATCTCCTTCAGGTGGAGATAGAAACCTATTACACCTTTGAACAACACCGCTACAAAGGATCCGTGTAGAACACCCTCTACACTTGCAATCACCTTACACGTGGTGATTCAACGATTCCCTGTGTAGAACACTTTCTACACGCACAAGGGTTGTACACACCCTTTTACTGATACAAGAATTGATAGTGGGTAGGATATCAGAAAACACTCCTCAATGAGTGAAATAAGAACAATACAAGCACAAACTATATCTCTCAAAATGAACAAGGGTTAAGGCTCAATGCTTAGAGAAGAGAGAATGAAAGCTTTGAATGAGAGTTGTATGCTCTTGGTGTTGTGAATGTGAAGCTCTCAAATGATCTATTTATAGGCATATGAGACTTCATATTCAAATTTAAAAAGATTCACATGTCAAAAACATCATCATTCATTTTTCAAAAATTTCAAACCTAATCTTTTTACTTTTTGCATATGACAAAAGGAGCACACTTTGCTTTTCAAAAAAATCAAACCTAATCTTTTACTTTTTGCATATGACAAAAGGAGCACACTTTGCTTTTCAAAAATTTCAAACCTAATCTTTTTACTTTTTGCATATGACAAAAGGAGCACACTTTGCTTTTCAAAAAAATCAAACCTAATCTTTTACTTTTTGCATATGACAAAAGGAGCACACTTTGCTTTTCAAAAATTTCAAACCTAATCTTTTTACTTTTTACATATGACAAAAGGAGCACACTTTGCTTTTCAAAAAAATCAAACCTAATCTTTTACTTTTTGCATAAGTCAAGAAAAGTATCAATCACTTTTGAAAATATTCAAATAAAACATGCACATGTGAAAGATGACAATCAATCATCTTTAATATTTTCAAAGTTCAAACCTTTAATCATGGCATGCACATGTGAAAGATGACAATCAATTATCTTTCAAAATTTTCAAATTTAATTTTCAAAATATTCATGCACATGTGGAAAATGTATTTTAATGCTTTATGATAAAATATTAATTTTGAGCCTTAATCCTAATTTCGAATTTTGAAGAGATTTACAACATTACTCTATGACTTTAATGTGAACTTGTTCCCTTCTTGCTCATGCTTGGTTCCTTTGATGTGCTTGACTCCATTGTGTGGACAACTTGAGCTTAAACTCCTTATTCTTTGAATTCATTTGTTATCATCAAAATCCATGTGTAGATTTATAATTACACAAAACTTGAAACCTTAAGTTCAACAATATCGTTGCTACTGTTAATAAATTAAACTCCTTATTCACATTGGCAATGTTGAATTTAGCTAAAATTTTAAAATTCCTCTTTATATTCGGGTCAATAATGATGGAAAAACATGAGTACATACATTTTAGCGGAATGAGAAAGTTACTTTTTAATTTAATGAAATGATATTCATAAGAAAAATCAGTTTTAAAAATTTCTTAAAAGAAATATAGAATAAAAAGTTAGAATACAATTACTATCTACATATGTTTATTTTCTTGTAAAAATGCTATTATATATAGATTATTATTTGGAAAATAATATTCCCACAGAGGAAAGCCACAGACAAAACTCATTAATTATATTTGTTTTACTTAATAATTAAAATTTGTTGTGTTTCATTTCTACTAAATTAAATAAAATTTTCTATTTATCTTCTTACACTATATGTAAAAATAAAAAAATAAAAAAATATGTATAATATGTAATATAAAGATAATGAATAAGAATTATGTATAATATGTAATATAAAAAATTAGATAAACTTGAATTGGACTGAAATCAACTTAATTCACTCTAATTTTAAGTTGAGTCAAATATTTAAATATCCTAATTATAAAATCATTAAACTTATCTTAACTAAAAATTTCTTTACATGTATTAATATATGCATTAATTTAATATGATTGGTCAAAAAATAAATTTTATTAAAAATAATATTAATTTAAATTTTAAATATAAAAAAATTAATATTAATATATAGATTAATATGTGATTTTATTTCTATATTATAAAATTAATACACAAAATCTACTTATACCGGGCAAACCTTTTAAAGAAAATCCTGTTTATGCCCTCAATGTAATCTGCATGGCATCCCTGTCGGTGAATGAATGATAGAGCGCGGCAGAAGTCAAATTTTTTTATTTATTTATTATTTATTTCATTTTTAAAAATAGGTATTTTTTACTGTTACAATTCGAACGTAGGTGTCCAGATTATGACAGATGATAATAAATTATAAAGGACACACCAAACTTAAAAACCCTATTTTGATTTAATTTTTGACTGTCAAAATCCGATGTAGGTGTCCAGCATTGTACATTATGGCAGATGATCATAATTAAATGATAAAGGACCCACCAAACTGAAAAATCGCGTTTTGATTTAATTTTTTACTGTTACAATCCTTATGTAGGTGTCCAGCATGGTGCATTATGACTGATGATGATAAATGATAAACAACCCATCAAATTGAAAACGTGACAGATGATGTAAATGATGAACGACCCATGTAATTGAAAAACCGGGTTTTGATTTTGGTGTGACGGATATGAGAATTTTTAATTTTAGATCAAGTTATAAATTAAATAAAATATTATTTTTAATAGAATTGATATTTTAAAATTTAAAAAAATAATTTAAGAATTAAAAAAATAAATTATTTATTATATTTTATTTAAATAATTATAATATTAAAATATAAAAATAAGATAATAATTTTTTATTTCACCTTAACTGCCAAATCTTAATCTTTCACTGCCAAAATCCGTACGTGAGTGTCTAGCATTGACAGATGATGATAAATGATAAGGACCCACCAACTCAAAAACTACGTTTTGATTTAATTTTTCACTATCACAATCCGGATGTATAGGTGTCCAGCCTTGTGTATTATGACAGATGATGATAAATGATAAAAGTCCCATCAAACTGTAAAACCGCGCTTTCATTTAGAGTAGACATTGCCAAGTTTAAATTTTAATTAGAATTACAAATTTTAGCTATAATCAAAAATTTTAGCTAAGTCTACTCACATTGAATTAATTATAGTGAAGTAAAAATAATAATATAATATTTATGCAAATGGCTCGACGGAGGCATGCAAAAACGAAAACGAAAATGAAAATGAAAATAGAGAGAGGCATGCGACGGAGCTCACTGTGAGACGGAGGCATGAGACGTAACCTCTCAAACCTGCAAATATCATCTGCGATTATGCACAAACCCACCCGAAGAAGAAGAATCAGAACACCAATTAATTTAAAACCAGCAAAACGATTATTATCCGAAGAAGAAGAAGAAGAAAAAAATAAAAGTAAATAAATTCATACATGAACCAGTTCTGGAAATAAATCCAGCGTTGGTATTATATGCACGGTTCTAAACTAAAACTTTTTACCCCGATAAAGATCCAAAAGCCAACTCAAATCCAGATTTAAATCCGATCGCAACGAAATGGCTCACGAAAAAAATGAAAGTCAGAGGAGAGGTGGGGCTTTGCGGACAGCTTGTAATCGAGGAACAAGACAACGGGCGAGCTGCTGCAACTCACCCAGGGACCACTGGATCGTCGAATCAGATCCACCGTGCGAAGCATATTGGATCAAAGCATCGGATAGCAAAGAAATAGAAAGTATTTGGATCGTTAATGGAGAGAATCTCGTTTTGGGTCTCGAAGAAATGAGCGAGGGAGCGACGGGGGAAGCCTAGGTCGAAGACGGGAAGGACGTTTGGGGAGAAAGAAAGAAAGAAAAGAAAGATGAAAGGGAGGGGTTCGGAAATAAAGAGAGAGAAAAACCGAAGGAAGAGTAAGCGGCAGGTAAAAAAAATATTAAAATATACATTTGATCATTGTACAGGGACTCGCTAGATATAGCCAGCGCCTAATATTTACTGTAGCAAATATCTTAAACTTTTTATCTATAGCGAGGCCAATGCAGGAAAATTTTCTCACTTTTGCTTCCAATTTAGACTTGCATTGGGCAATGGCTAGAGAAATGATTCAATGCCGCCGGTCAAGTGTCCTGTTTATCATTTTAATTTAATAATTAAAAATAATAATTTTTAATGTATTAATAATTTTTATTTTTTTAATTTTAAAAAATATTTAAAAAATTAAATAAAAATAAAAAATATTTTACACTAGGGTCATTTATCCATCTGCTAGCGGCATAACAGCGGAACTCTTTGATTTAAGATGTGTTTAGATGTTGAAAATATCTTAATATTTTTAATATATTTTATTATTATTATTTACTTATATTTTATTATTATTCATTATTTTTTACTATTATTTATATTTTATTATTTATTTATTTATTATTATTATTATTATTTATAACGTACCTTAACATTAGTCAATAATTTAATTTTAATTTTCACTCTCACAATCCGTACGTAAGTGTTCAGCACTGTATATTATAACAGATGATGATGATAAATGACTAACGCTTCGTTTACTTAACCAATTCAATCTAATTCAATTTAATTTATCTCATTTAATTATTATAATTTTTTAACTTTTAATATAAATATAATAAATAATTTAATTTTTTTAAATTTTAATTTAATTTTCTAAATTTTAAAATAATAAAAATATTAAAAAATAATATTTTAAATTTATATTTTAACTTATCTCACCTTTTAACTTATTATCCAAACTAAACTTAAATGATAAAAGGACGCACCAAACTCAAAACCCGCGTTTTGATTTAATTTTTCACTGTCAATCTGTACGTAGGTGCCTAGCATTGTGCATTATGACCGATGATGATAAATGATAACGGGACCCACCAAACTCAGAAACCGCGTTTTGATTTAATTTTTTACTGTGACAATCCGTACATGGGTGTCCATCGTTATGGTGTGTTATGAAATTAAATGGTTATAAGATATTAGATTTAATGAGACCAGAATATCTGATAATTATTTTAAAATAAATAAAAAATTTAGCTTCTATTTATTTTTTTATTAAAAAGAAGCTGCTTAAAACGATTTTTAAATAATTTGATAAATAAATTATTGTGTACTGCATTTTACTAGCTTATATTGTTGAAGAAGACTTTTACAGTCATTCTTTCTTGATTCTTGATCAATATAACATGAGTATATCGTAACATTTTCCTCGTTAATTTGGAAGTCAATTTATCTACCCCTTTATTTCGTTCCACCGGTCAGAGTATTCAATTGGAGCGGTAATCGGGTACCCCCCACCACCTCCAATTAACTGAATGCAAGTGACGAGGAATGAGACACCAAAAAAAAAAAATCTGAAGCCTCGAAAGATAAATAATTGAAACTTCAGAAATGCTCCATTTATTTTACAAAAGAAAAAAAAAAATTTTGAATGTACATTCTGGCATCACGCGGCATCGTACTTTGACTTCTACAGCTAAATTTCTAAATCTCCTGGTTGGAAAAATCTTCTTAAATTAATATGGAGAAATGGTAACGTGTCTTGTGAGCATATAAGAAATACATATCTTTTTTATTTTTAATCAAGGGATAGGCACGTGTTAATTTTGGCTTTGATTATTAAAACAATATATACTAATTACGTGCTTAATATAATAAACTTTTATCATTTCTAAATTATGTTCTTTCAAAAAATTTTGCAAGTGCCAAAAGTTGGGAATAATAAAAAGAAGAATGTTACACATTATCCCACACCACACATTTTATATATTAAAATATTATATTTTATTTTTATTATTTTTTATTTTATTTTATTTTTGTTAAACTAATTAAATTGTTCTATTTATCATTTACACACTACATATTTATTATAGAAAAAAAAAAAAAATTAAAATAAGTGTGGTGTGTGAAGTGTGAGGATGATAAGAATAATTTTTTTAATAAAGATGACTAAAAAGACGTATATATTTGCAAAACAGCACCCCTATGTATTCGTATCCATAAAAAGAGACAGATGAGAAAAGTAATATCTAATTAATTTTTTATAATTTTTCATATATAAAGATATATTTATATATATAGTGCTTTTTGGCTGATTTTTTACAAGGAATAATTTTTAAGAATCCATGACTTGCATGATCTCTAACATTTCTGGCAGAAAAATGCAGTTGTTATGAATTGTCAGATCTAGTCTATAAATAAATTAATTAATACGTAATTAATATGCAACCCATTTTGGCAAATTGAATAAAAATATTAAATTATTTATCTACAGGCTATCCAAATTAGGTAGGTGGTCAATTCGTCCAAATTAATAGTCTGCACGGCCCACAACAGGAAACTCTCGATCTTCCACATAAACTCTGCAATGAATTTTTTTTTTTTTGATAGGTAAACTCTGCAATGAATTCTAAAGAGATATGTCATGTACATATCTAAAACCTATATTCAAGATTTTATATTGGTCATGATCCATGTGCAAACCTTATGACTACTTTGATGAGTCTCATGATAGACTTATTTTTGTCATGGAGAGATTTACAGCTGGTTAGGTATCAAGTGATCTTTTATCCCACCAAATAAACAGTTGTAACGTATGACTTAAAGTAACATTAAGTATATACCTATATCCAGCATATCACAATTTAATTTTATGAGTTATGTGCATGATCTCTCTCTCCTTCTCCCAACCCTGACGACCTCCTCCTGTGTCTCTTTGTGTGAAAAAATATTCCATTCGAAACATTATCTCCCTACCCTTGTCGACCTTCATCATCACTTTGAGACAGTCCATTCGAAGCCTCCCGTTGGCTTCCATCGATTGAAGAATAATTGTAATTCTTTGATATTGGAAACTAAGTCTGTGATTGATAATTAGATAAACTATATCTCATCTACAAATATCTCATATTTTTGACTGTACACGATATTATTTGTTCAAATTTAGTGGATGCATAATTACAAAGCCACATAAAAAAATTCATTGTTAGGGTAGGAAAAATTCTCTAGATTTTTAAATGTATATTTTCTTTTCATGCATGTGTGTAAAAATAGTACGGCCGTTGCAAAATATGTTTGATAAAAAAAATTTCTTCAGATCTTTCTAATAAAGAGAAAACATCTTATAATTTTATTTTTTAATTTCTTTTTTGTTGGTGTTGGTTAAACTGGAAATTCTTGCTCATGTCTTTCTTTTGTTACCAGATTGAATAATTCTTTTGAGATGAATTTTGTTTATTCAATGTTGAGCTTAGAAACTGGTGGATAGAAAATAAAAGAGGGTTGAAGTAGGTTTAAGTCGATTTCAGCCTGTCGATCAAAGAGATAAGATCATAAATGTAAAAAGACTAAAATGGTAGTCGGCAAAAGAATCCACCAAACTGAAAAATCGCGTTTTGATTTAATTTTTACTGTTACAATCCGCATGCAGTTGTCCAGCATTGTGCATTATGACAGATGATGATAAATGATAAACGACCCATCAAATTGAAAACGCGACAGATGATGTAAATGATGAACGACCCATGTAATTGAAAAACCGGGTTTTGATTTTGGTGTGACGGATAGGAGAATTTTTAATTTTAGATCAAGTTATAAGTTAAATAAAATAATATTTTTTAATATAATTATTATTATAAAATTTTAAAAAATATATTAAGATTTAAAAAATTAAATTATTTATTATATTTTATTTAAAATTTTTTTAAAAAAATTGTAATATTAAAATATAAAAATAAAATAATAATTTTATATTTCACCTTAACTGCCAATCTTAATTTTTCACTGCCACAATCCGTACGTGAGTGTCTAGCATTGACAGAAATGATAAAGGACCCACCAACTCAAAAACTGCGTTTTGATTTAATTTTTCACTATCACAATCCGTATGTATAGGTGTCCAGCCTTGTATATTATGACAGATGATGATAAATGATAAGAGTTTTATATAGGACCCACCAAACTGAAAACCCGCGTTTTCATTTAATTTTTCACTGTCAATTTGTACGTAGGTGCCTAGCATTGTGCATTATGACCGTTGATGATAAATGATAACGGGACCCACCAAACTGAGAAACCGCGTTTCGATTTAATTTTTTACTGTCACAATCCGTACATGGGTGTCCAACGTTATAGTGTGTTATTAGACAAAATTTATTTTATTTAAAATAAATTAAATGGTTATAAGATATTAAATTTAATGAGACGAGAATATCTGATAATTATTTTAAAATAAATAAAAAATTTAGCTTCTACCTATTTTTTTATTAAAAAGAAGCTGTTTAAAATGATTTTTAAATAATTTGAAAAGCAAACTATATTAAACTGCGATTAAAAATCGTAACGTATTATTGTGTACTGCATTTTACTAGCTTATACTGTTGAAGAAGACATTAAAATAATAGAAAAATATAAAACAGTAACAATCGAAAGATTGGTAATACACAGGTATATTTTACAAATTAACTAAAATAATTAATCTTCTTTCTTATTTTAATTATCCAAATTTTATAAAGAGTAATATTACATATAATTATTTTTATATATTCTTCATGCACTCCATTAATATGATTGATTAAATTAATTTTTTTATTTACAACCAATCACATCAATAGAATACGTATAATAACTGTATATAGAATTTTTATTTTACAAAATACTTTGCATTCAATTTACTATTCTCTCCTACTCCATGATTGGATTTAGATAGTGAAATGATCTCATTATTATTTTTGATGAAGTCAATGCCAATGATATGGGAGGCAACAATATTTAAAGATGGTAGGTGTCTCTGCATGTACCTTCGTGAGGTTCAAAAATTTAATTAAATAAAAGAGAAAGTTGTGCTACTTCTCACTCGCCTTAACTTTTTACAGCCTCACTGTCAGTCGAATTAATATTATATAGCTGCAAAGTCAAAAATTTGACTGACTCATCATAATAGAGAAAAGAGTAAATACTTACAACTAATAATAATAATAATAATAATAGAAGAAGAAGAAGAGACCAGAAAAAGTTAAAACAAAACAAGACAGATGAGAAATGATATTTATAAGGATCCGATCAAACTAATTGCATTTTTATTTAACTTTTCACTGTGACAATCCGTACGACGGTGTCCATCGTTTATTTATTTATTTTTTATTTTAAATTTTGTTAAACATCGTTGTGGGTGTGTTTTTTTTTTCTTTGAAAAAACTTGTATTAATAAAACTGATATATAACTGGTACAAATACTATAGTCAATAAATTACATAAATGGTGAATCTTTGTCACTATAAAAAACAATAAGACAAGGAGAAACAGCAATAAGAGGTACGCTTTTAATAATATTATTGGAGGTTACCCACTACGCAAATTCATGCCGTTGTGGGTGTGTTATTTGACAGATATTACCACATTGTACAAATATTTACATTGAAATTTATAAACTTTAGCTGAAATTAGTTAAAATAATCATCTTTTTTATTTTAAGTGTCTATTGCATTCCATTCAACATTGCTGATTTGGACTTATTTGAAGTTTTTGTTTTAAATAGGAAAATGTTTTCCTCTAAATACGTGGGTTGGAAAAATCTTCTTAAAACTAATATATACAAATTGTCACATATCTTGTTATCATATAAGAATTTACATTCCTTTTTTTTTTTAATTAAGGGGCAGGTTCATGTTAAATTTAGCTTTGATTATTAAAAAAATATATAAACTAATTATGTGCTTAATAAACTTTTGTAATTTTTAAATTAAAATGGATCGAACAAATTATGAAATCCAATCATAGACACAAGAATAGTAAATAAAAAATGACAACAATGCTGTCTGAAAAGGGATAGATCAAGAATCTTAAAAGAAAAAGTACGAACTTATAGCTGATCAACACATATGAGTGGAAAAAGAAGTAACCAAATGATAAAAATAAGTGCACCATAAGAACTACCAAAAGTAATGCATTAATTTTAACGTGCACATGGATACGACAAAATATAATCTTGTAGGACCTAGCTATGCACATATATATCTTTAGATTCAGATTCAAGTTAGGTGGCAAAATTACAATATTTAATTTTTCTTTCATTCTTTTATATTTCGATCTTATGATTTTTTTTAGTGTCAAGTATTCTACACATTTTATTGGATGTGCCTATGATTTTGCCAAGATTGATTTTGGATAATCTACAAAGCAATTTGATAATCAACTAAACTAGATGTCACGTAAAGTGTTACTATTTACTTCAAAAATTACAAAATTAAACATTACACTATAAAATGATAAATAATCATATGAACATAAAAGTACAATTCATTTTCTAAAATTTGACTCTAAGTGCTTCCAATAAAATTAATAGATCTTCATGCTTAAGCACTATAAGCTAATTCTACATGCACGAACGTTAAACTTACCACTTGGATGGTGTCGATTGGTGGAATATATCGTTGTTGCTATTAATAAATTAAACTCTTACTTACATTGGCAATTTTGAATTTACCTAAAATTTTAAAATTCTTCTTTATATTCAGGTCAATAATGACGGAAAAACATGAGTACATACATTTTAGCACAATGAGAAATTACTTTTTAATTGAATGAAATGATATTCATAAGAAAAATCAGTTTTGAAAATTTCTTAAAAGAAATATAGGATAAAAATTTAGAATAATGATACAATTACTCTCTACATATGTTTATTTTCTTGTAAAAATGCTGTAATGTATAGGTTATTATTTGGAAAATAATATTCCCACATAGGAAAGCCACAGACAAAACTCATCAATTATATTTTTTTACTTAATAATTAAAATTTTTTGTGTTTCATTTCTATTAAATTAAATAAAATTTTCTATTTATCCTTCTTACACTCTATGTAACAATAAAAAAAATAAAAAAAATATGTATAATATGTAATATAAAGATAATGAATAAGAATTATGTATAATACGTAATATAAAAAATTAGATCCGTTTATAACTTGAATTGGACTGAAATCAATTTAATTTACTTTAATTTTAAGTTGAGTCAAATATTTAAATACCTTAATTATAAAATTATTAAACTTATCTTAATTCAAAATCTATTTACATGTATTAATATATACATCGATCTAATGTGATTGATTAAAAAATAGATTTTATTAAAAATAATATTAATTTAAAATTTAAATATAAAAAAATTAATATTAATATAAAGATTAATATATGACTTTACATCTATATAATAAAATTAATATATAAAATTAATGCAAAAAATCTACTTCTAACAAAGCTTTTAAAGAAAATACTGTTTATGCCCTCAATGTAATCTGCATGCATCCCTGTCGGTGAATGAATGATAGAGGGCGGCAGAAGTCGGAAATACGACTGGCTTGTAATGGAAGAAAAAGCGGCCGATCGAAAAAAAGTAAGACATAGTGAAAAAGAAAAAAACAAAAGCTGAAAAAGAAGCGTTATGATTTATGACAGGTGATGATAAATTATAAAGGACCACCAAACTGAAAAGCTGCGTTATGATAGCGTTATTTATTTTTATAAAATTTTTTATCTCATTTTATTTAATAATTATAATTTTTTAAAAGTTTTATATTAAATAAAATAAAAAAATTAATTTTTTAATATTATAAAATAAAAATAATATTAAAAAATATATTTCAAAATTATTTATTTATTTTTTATTTTATTTCATTTTTAAAAATAGATATTTTTACTGTTACAATTCGTATGTAGGTGTCCAGATTATGACATATGATAATAAATTATAAAGGACAGACCAAATTGAAAAACCCTATTTTGATTTAATTTTTGACTGTCAAAATCCGTATGTAGGTGTCCAGCATTTACATTGTGACAGATGATGATAATTAAATGATAAAGGACCCACCAAACTGAAAAATCGCGTTTTGATTTAATTTTTTACTGTTATAATCCGTATGTAGGTGTCCAGCATTGTGCATTATGACAGATGATGATAAATGATAAACGACCCATCAAATTGAAAACGCAACAGATGATGTAAATGGTGAACGACCCATGTAATTGAAAAATCGGGTTTTGATTTTGGAGGAATGATACACTACGTCTCAATACTCCATATTCTATTTTTTTTTAATTTTTTAATATTTTGTTAATATATTTTTTTGAATTTATTCTTTTTAAATTAATTTAATTCTTTTATACATTATTTATATATTAAATATTTGATAAAAGATAAAATAATAAAAATTAAAAAAAAAATATGGAATGTGGAGTGTGTGTGAATTGTAGGAGGTTGTAAAGATTTTTTCTTGATTTTGGTGTGACGGATATGAGAATTTTTAATTGGAAAAATATAGTTACAAGCACAATTGTGCACTAATGTGATGTGATAGGTCAAAAAATAGATTTTATTGAAAATAATATTAATTTAAATTTTAAGTATGAATAAATTAATATTGGTACATAGATTAGTACGTAACTGTACTTGTATGTAGCAAAACTCTTTTTAATTTTATATCAAATTATAAATAAAATAAAATATTATTTTTAATATAATTTTTATTTTAAAATTAAAAAAATAATTTAAGATTTAAAAAAATTAAATTATTTATTATATTTTATTTAAAAAATAAAAAAAATAAAAAAAAAGATAATAATTTTTTATTTCACCTTAACTGCCAAGTCTTAATTTTTCACTGTCAAAATCCGTACGTGAATGTCTGCATTGACAGATGAGGATAAATGATATCTTTGCAATGCCATAGCCCCTCCCATAATGACTCTCTCATCTGCTCTATCTCTCTCTGCTATCGGTGGAAGTGCTTGAGGATGGGATCTGTTTGGGTATGTTTTTTTCTTCTCTCCAGTTTGTTTTGTTCTCTCTTTGTTGATTTTGGTTTTTGATGAGAATGTTTGAGGATTATTTTTATGGGTTAGATCTGTTTAGTTTAACAAAGGAGAAATAGACATTTTTCTAAGCACTTGAAGATTAGGTTTGTTGCTATGTGCATAAAAGGAAAAATAACTAATAGATCTGTTTAGATTTGGAGTAGTCATCATCTTTGATAGAGAAACTATATATACATTAATGTTGATGAGATTTGCATGGCCTTTCTCGTTTTGCAGATAAATTCCCATTTTGTTTTGCTATTTGTTTCCCATTTTTCTTTTTATTATTTTTAATTATAATATTCTTAGTTAATACTTAACTATGTTTCTGTGACATGAGAAATGATGGGGTAATGGTTTGCGTTGTTTTTTAGGTACTTAGGTGTTTTAGAAGCAGATCAGTATTATCTCAAAATCTCAATAACTGTGTGTTTTCAGTTTTGAGGTACTTAAGTTTCTAAGTATATTGCTTGTCTCATAAAAAAAACTTGTGTACTTTTTGTCGTTATAGTTCGTGTTAAAAAACAAATACAATTATTGAATATCAAATAGTTATCAGGAAGAAATAGAGAACCCATATCAGAGTCAAATTAGTTTGTCTTTTTTAAGCCAATGTTAGTTGCAATGATCGGGTGATTAATTTGATATATCTCTTATGAATCTATAAACANGAGAGAGAGAGAACGGCGGCTAGGGATTCGTCTGTGTGTGTGAGAGAACGAGATAGAGAGGGAGAGGGATGGTCCAGACTCCTTACGGATGCTAGAATATGTAAATATACCAACTCGGGGCGGTACCGGCTGTTAATACGGAACCCGGGTTTCATATACCAACTTGGAGGTTAGTTCTACTATTGTTCGACTGGTTCCAACAAATACAAGCCCACAATATACCGAATCGATCCCCACCATTTGATCACCCATAGCCACCCCTCAGGTACCAAACAACCACACATACTGCCACTCGCCACCAAAGACAGGCATCGGTGGCACCCTCCACGCCCCACCTGCTCTCTTCTTGGCAGTTAACTCTCCTTTGCTTGCACCTCAAATTCCTAATGTGTTTTCCAGTCATTTCATTTCGTTTTTACTTCGTTTTCACCTTCATTTTTGGCACCCTGGCACCCTTTTGCTGGAAGTATTTACTCTCAATTCGTTTTTGTCAATCCACTTATGACCACCATGTGCCTTATCTTTGATTTGGCTGCTTGCCGATCTACCATCCACCACCACAAGATCAATATTCTGATTGGTGCATGAGGCAGTTTACTTCCTTTTTCAAGAAACAAACAATCTTCTTTTTGGCTGGAAGCAAACATTCGTTCTTGCTTATTATTATGAGAATGGGGAAGAGGTGAGCATGGGGACTCTCCCAACACTCCAAAGCAGTTAATTATGTGCATCATTACCACCGTGGCTCTCAGTCACAAGACCACTCTCTTAGTTGAATTGCACCAAGAACGACCTTTTATGACAGTTCCGCCTCCTCAGTTTGGTAAAGAAACATGCATCTGGACCCAATTATGTGCATCATTACCACCGTGGCTCTCAGTCACAAGACCACTCTCTTAGTTGAATTGCACCAAGAACGACCGTTTATGACAGTTCCGCCTCCTCAGTTTGGTAAAGAAACATGCATCTGGACCCAATTTTTAGCTCCATACGTGCACGTGCCATTATGTACTTACCATGAATATCTCGCATTGGAACAAACTGTACAATGCCACATGTAGCAACACGATCTGTAGAGCTCTCTAATCGTTGTCCTTTATCAGCATCAAGGACCTGCCACAAAAACTAAGTTGGATGACAGGAGGTTCAAGTTCTAGAAAAACAATGCCATACCTCCATTTGTCCAAAATTTGCACCTCCCACTCCCCCTATAAGAATTGATAGTGGAAGATCAGATGCCTTCACCAGAGCGTCTTTCGTTTCTTGAAGGTCTGTAAGGACTCTATCCTAGAAAAGGTGACAAATTATTTGATTACCAAACGAAGGATTGAAGGTGGAAAGAGGCATCAAATTATGAAGTTAACTATTCTATTTACTGTAATAATGAGCAAAACGAAGTACTTTTTGCTGTTGTATGAAACGGATTGGCTTGCAATTTGAGCAGCTGTTTAATCACTTGGCCAAACAACGTTGGTCTAGCCCGAGTAACATTATGTAGAGCACTTGCATAAGCAGACATGATGCCTTCGACTCTTTCAACCTATTGAAAATCAGAAGCTAAATGCGTTAGGAGTATGAACATGTAGTTTTCATAAGGATGATATGTATGCCATGCAACAATGACAAATCACTTGATTTCAATGTGAGTCTTGTAACGGTATCATTTCATTATCTTAAAAATTGCACAAGGAAGAAAAAAGCACATTAGAGTGTAACAGATAATGTTATGAAGAGTATTGGGTGATAACTCGATCCATTTGATTTTCATCATTTTCATTTACTTAAAAGGTTTTTAGGACTATATAGACTTTCTAGAACCTATTAATTGCATATCTAAAATTATTGTATATAACAGTTTTGCATGAGTTATGGTTATCTATACTTGGTATTTTTTCAACTAATGCTTTTACCAACTTCTTACTTGGTTGACGCTGACTATGACACTCTATTCAAGACCAACATAACTAAAAGTGGTAGAGGAAGAAAAAAATAAAATCATGCAAAAAAAAAAAAATAAAAAGATATTAAATTTTAAGAACAAACAATGATGAGATACACAGGTTGAAACCAAAATATAAAATAAAAATCAAGGATTAACTACATTTTTGCAGGAGGGTAAACAAGATGGCCAATGTTTTCGGGAAACACCAGTACATCAAACCAAAATGTTGCATCAGAGACGAAGCAGCAAAGCAATAATTATAAAATGGGCTCCTCTCACCTCAAAGCTACCTGCGCTTCCATTCAGGTTGAAGCAATGTGAGATGGTTCCATCAAATGTTTTTCCACCAAAAACCAATGCAGGAAAGCGCCTATCAGAATCATAAAACTGAATGACCTCCCCAACCTCCATTATAGCTTGAAAAAAATTTCAGTTATCAACTTCGCCCATCAACAATAATTTCTTTAAATGCATGCTAACAGAAGGCCCCCTTAACAAAGCAGAACAAATAAACTTGTTTTTCTCAAAAGCTCAAGAAAGCAAATTGGATATTGAAAACAAGCCACTTGATCAAATTGAGTTGTAACAGAAATAAAAGAGTTATAACAAAAATAAAAGAAAGCAATTTAGAAACATGTCTATGGACCAAACTTTATAACAAAAGATATATATGAACCAAATCAAGATAACAGCTAGTTTCCCAGGTCAGTGTTATATGTCGGGAGGTGAATTTGAGCGTCAATATCATAATGAAAATACAACTCATGAACTCATATAGGGTGACTTGATATGGAGGAGAGGAAGGACATGCCAATCTATCCAAAAACCATTGCCAACAATATTGTATCTTCTGTTCCAAAGAATACACCTATACTAGTTTTGGAGTCAAAATAAAACCCTGTTGAAAGCACCAGAGGATGCACAGACTCACCTTCTGATAAGAATTCAACTGGCCGGAAGGATCAATGTAGTGTAAAGAATCTGGGTTTCGAGGATTTCCATTTGAGGCTGGACAAATTAAAATTGAATTTTCAAAGTATGAATAAGAGTCTTCTTCAGGCGAATTCAAAGTATGAATAAGAGTCTTATTCAGGCGAAACATTTACAACCAGAAAAAAAGAGAAAAAAAAAATCATTATCACGCGTATACTAAATAGTCCTCTAGAAATTACTTACCTGTAAAGTCAACCGCAACCATAAAGTTGAGCTCAAATCCACGAGAAACGTAATCAAGAAAGCAATATTGTTCCTTCTCACAAAATAGATCCACAAACAGCTCTCCCTTCAAAACCTATATTGATGAATCATTGAACAAATGCATACTCAAATAAAAAGAATAAACTGAAATATTTTAATAAATTCTACCGCAAGTATTAATAAGTACCTTCTTGTGACCATGATGAGATGTTATAGTAAGATTTGCACCACTTCTACCTTCATGAAGTTTTTCCAGGTCTGCCACTGACTTCTGAAGTTTACTGATGAGGTAAATTTAAGAACAATATCTTCTTTAGAGCCAGAGACTAAACTCGGATAGCAAGGGAAAATGAGAAAAAATGAATCCACAGACTAACTAAATTCCCACTTACCCAATAAGCGAATGTTTGCCACTGCTATTGAAATCAAAGCTCTCAATAATCAATGGGTTATCCTGCAACAAGTCAAATTTCATGCACCACATGTATCTTCTTAGTCATCCAAATGGCAGAATATCCTATAATATATGTGATAAAAGCTTAAGGTGACAAGTTTACCTTACTTCCAAACTGCTGCATACTCAGGCATAGGGGTTTTCATGTTGGATTTAAATTGTTGTTCACCACTTCAGTCTTGCATATTGGAATTGAGCTTCCACTCTCAACAATTCTAGATATTCTTAGAAAAGGGTCCTAGAATAGAGAGATGAAGTTTAAGGATGAAAGAAATAACGAATATACATGCATACATAACATAAAGCTTGAAGGTATCTGCTTTGCAAATACACACTTTTAGGTTGTGCTTGGCCACACAAAATTTTTATCTCAAACACAAAATTCTCATCTCATCATTACAACTTTTTCAAATCCCCATATAAAATATAATACTTAACTTTTTCAAATCCCAAAACAATAATAATATTAAAATATAATTATCTTAATATTTCATCTTAAAATACAAAATTTTCATCTGAGAATTCTCAGTGGCCAAGCAGAACCTTAGAAAATATGTCCTTGTTATCCAAGTAAGAACAATGGAGTATCATCTCAACAACCCTCCTTGAAGCAACTGTTTCCTCTGCATGTATGGTGAGTACCCCTAACTTCCTCAAACCCACATGCCCAATTTCACCATGAAGATTAAGGGTTCAACTCCGATTTCGTTTGGTAAGTACCTGCCATGGAAGAGGGGGGAAGGATTTGATGTTCAGTAAGATTAAAAATGGCAGCAATTGCAACATGCTTTTCAACTGCATCGATGGTAACCTAATATCTTAATATTATAATAAATATCACTTAATTAGGAAAGTAGCTCTCACATTAGTCTTTCCATATTGAACTTTTTAATACAAAAATTCTGAAAATTGATATAATTTTATACTCAATTTGCACCAGCTTAGTGAATAAGCATATGCATTCTCAACGAGCCTAATTGATCCCAAGGCAGCATACCTCTGATAGAACACACATGGCCTCTCCAAGAAAATCTTGATCCTCCAATTTCGGCATTTGAAACACAACAGAAAAATGGATCATACAGATTTTTTTAAAATTATAGACCAAACGGTAATAGTTTAACATTATTAATTAATCACAATTGAAGTACTTGCGCACCCGCACCCCCCCACCCCCCAAAAAAAAACTCCTCTCCTTCTTCCACACACATTGATGTACAAAATATGTGACAGAATTGAGTAAGCAAACTGATGCACACCATTCAGTGAGTACTTTGCCACGTCGGTCTTAAGTTATACAGTTATACGATGTATCTATTGTCCAAATAACTTACGTTGACATAATAGTTGGCATCTAATAGTCGTTTATTATTGTTCTCGAATTATTTTTTTTTGCCAATTCAATGTGTTTAACCATGTATCAACAAAAATCAACCGAACAGGCTAGTGAAAGTATAATGTCATCTAACTAACACATATTTTCTCAGAAAAACCAGTACCCAGCTCTTAGTCTCCAATGTGAAAGAGTTCTAACTTGCAAATCATGTACACTTTTTCTTGTATATAGTTGGTACAAATTATAATTGGAAAAACATAACCTACAAAGATTATAACATTAGATACTTGAGAGCAGAAACTATAATGTACCTTCACAGGTATATTGTGATATTTGGTCAACATCATACACATGAAATCTGGAGCGAAAATAAAGAAGGGAAACGCGAGTGAGTCAAAAGCAATCAAATTAAAACAGGAGTTCCCGTAAAAAAAAAAAAAAAAAGAACTATATCTACAAAAATATAAGCACTTAAAATGAATTTGTAAAGCATACACCAATGGCTGTACAATCTCGAACTGGACTGCAACTGTAACTTTTTCTATCCACGTGGGATTCAAGATATTTAGTATAACCTCAGTGCGGCCTAACTCCTCTAGTTTTCCATCTATTTTCTTCGCATATACCACTGCCATGGGATCACTCTGAACAGAACAATATCTATTTTAGCTCAAACAACAGTAAGACAATCCTGATCAAAACATGAATGCATCTCATATGAGCACATAAACAAACTACTGTGTATTGAAAAACTCAAACGTTGAAAGCTATAAACACCTTTTTCCAGAAAGGGTCAACATGAAGTATTAGTTCAGCACGCTACATGTGTAAATACTACTTATGGTACATGTAAACCTAACACTATCCCAAACTTGAGAAGAATGAAAAACACCAGAAACTTGGAATGTTAGCTCACTTTCTAGCAATTTTAAGCAAACAAAGATGGTGTCCAGGATTTAGTCATCCAAAGGTTAAGCTGAAGAGATACAGAAGAAGCAAGAAATTCTCCAAATTTGGAATCCATTTCTTGTTTGAGAAAGTCCTAATGGAAGACATATATCCCCCTAATCAGTAAACACAAGATACCAGTACTGTAGTTTTCTTTCCTCTAGGTCATAATATATCATTAAGAACACCAAAAACAGAACAAACTAAATTATATCACTAAGCACTGTAGTTTTCTTACCCAGGTTTTAATTACCCAAACTAACTCAGACAGTCATCGATCCACATACATCGTAATCCAGCTCATTACAAGAGTATGACTACAAGTATCTTATGTAAACAAATACTGTCAAAATAGTAACTTTAACTTTTTTTTTTATAGGTAAATAGACATAGCCAACGTATAACAATAGTAGCTTAACATAAAGTAATGATCATCTCACGTGCCCTTTTAAACAGTGACAAACTGCCTTCTCATGCAATCTCCCCTCTGTTTTGGTTGTATCTTGAAGTGAAACTCACACAGTGAAATGTACTGCAACATAATGAACTGAAATTGTGATAGTTTTCTCAAAATTTAGAAATGATTAATTCATAGAATTATGTTAACTCAAGAAATATTATACCAGAGTCATGAATTAATACAAATGGGAAGTGTGATTTGGATCATAATTTCAAGTCCGTGCTAAGCATAGAAAATATATAGGTTATGAAGGTGGACAATAGAGCACCTAAACAAAAGATTTGGCAAAGGAAAGATCTAGTATAAACCCTCAGTAAACATCACCTATCAAACATATGGTCATTTTTAGAGAGGGATACCTTTGAAATGATGTCACGATCTCGCTAGTTAAATGCTGATAGGGATAACTGCAGCACAGATTAAAATATACATGAATACATTTTGAAAAAGCAAAACAAATGAGTTAACAGTACAGAAATAGATAAAGAGACAAACTAAAAACAAAAGAGCCACACACGCAGATAGAATAACAATCTCCTATAATACAGTTAATTGATCCCATCCCATGTAAAGTTTTTGTCAGGCAATATACAGCTTTGGAGCTTGCCGTTATTCCCCCCATTTCTTTCTAGTAAGGGGCAACAGAAATGCACAATTTCCATCTGTTGGAGATGAAAGAAATGGCAGGTAACCCTTTTCAAGAATATAGGTGGCACTTCAACCTTTGGCACTTAAAAATGATAAATATTCAACTCCTGCACAATACTATAAGGCAGCATGTTGCTTCATACAACCTCATCAGTCTCCAATTTACTAATATTCTGTTAAAATATTTAGCTTGACTAAAATGTTTGACTGCAGTCTTAAATTTATGAAGTTGGTTACCATGTGGGGTATCAATTTAGTCAATTCACACTTTTGGCCCGTTTGATGCATGGCTTATAGTGTTTAAGAAGAGTATAAGTTTCAAAACCTTAAATTTCATGGCTTTTAACTGTTATTGCTGAAAAAACGAGGGAAGCGAAACAGGGAACAGAACAATAGGTGGTCTATATCAGTAAGAAAAGTAAAACGAAAGCATGTAGTGGTCCTGATATGAGCAATAACGAAATACATTTTTCTATTGAAAAAAACAGAATTTGGAATTAATGGCCTCGTCTGACACTCCAAAGTTGAATTGACATCCACAAAATGGAAATCTTACAAAGTTTACACTTAAGAGGAGAATTTGGCAGTGCAACTTAGGAAGTGAGGTGGGCTCATAAATGGATCCATGGTAGCAACTAAACCATACAAAGAACAAGCAGATATGGCCATAGGCCATAGTTTTGAATCAAGTACAATGCATGGGAAAGAGATCCATCCTTCCACGGTATAAGCAAAACATCATCGTTTATCTAAGCGCGAAAACACATGGAACCCCGACCATGCTATCCATTCTCGATTATGAGAAACTAGTAATAAGCCAAACATTTAAATGACAGATTCTGAGCCACCGTGGGGTAGATAACAGAGAGCAGCACAACTCATATAAATATATATTAAAACTTGAAATAATATTAGTAAAAATTTAACATTTTTCTTTGTACAAATTATATATACAGGCGTTAGAATGGCTGTCACTACCTCGACTTGGGTGAAGAGTTGCTGGAGTCCCGAGACCTGTAGAAGAACTCAACGGCGTCGTTGTGGCCGCCATTGTTGTTGTTGGTAGCTGTGGTGCTCTGTTGGATCCCACCCACAGCTTGCTTTCCTCCTTGCACATTCGAAAAGCAGTTCCCCATCTCTCTCTCTCTCAACCCCAATTTTGTTTTTTTGTTTTGTTTTTTTTTTTCTTTTCTCTATTTAAAACCCTGGATAAATTATTTACTTATCTACTAAAAAATTTTCAGAGCTCTTCAAACTCAACGTGTCCTTTGTATTAAAACATACAAAAAGGAAGATTTTTTACGTGTTTGGTCGCAACCTATTTCGGAGAAAACGTGTGCTGAGGATTGTGATTGCGGAGGATTGTCTAACTCTGCTCTATATATTAATGGAGAAAAGCTGTTTTCCTACATAGACGATGAAATGTTTCCTTTCTTCCTTCTGTGCAAGAACCTACGAAATTGTAGCATCTTTACGATGTAGCAGTGCTTTCTTCACGAACACAACAGTTGTTTTCTTTTCTTAGGAATTAACGAACGCGTGATTTCCTTTTCCCTTTAAGCACTTTCGCTTCAAAACCAACACAGAGGAAAGCAAAAATGGGCATTGACGAACCCGGAAGATGATTTTCTTATGCATAGTAACGTCTAGACTTTTCGAATGGATAAACACTGGACATAGTTGAATGAAAGGAAATAATTTAATAAATAAGAGGCGTTTGTACTGAGACAATATGAATTGAGATTAAGATTAAAAATTAAATAAAATATTTTTTAAATATTATTTTTTAATATTAATATTATTATTATTTTAAAAATTAAAAAATTTAATTATTTATTATATTTTTTATTAGAATTATAAAAAATTGTAATACTAAGATGAAATATTAGTAAAACACGTTAACTTTAAATTTACTTTGATGAGATTCTTATACAAATTTAGCGCTGTTGAGTTTTTTTTTTTTTTTTTTTATGGAAATATGCTTCATAGCATTTATTCATAAACGAAGTTACAGCTGTGACTTATCAATACAGGAGAACCAGACTATAAGCCAACTAACGCAGCTGCTCAGGAGCTTCCCCGTCAACAAATTTCTTTGTGACGGACGTTGTCTAAACTTTTACACCTTCTCTCTTGACAACAGTCAAAAGAGAAAGCGCTCTGTCAAAACAGAGCTAAAACAACTTTTCTTCCAACGAAGAAAAGTACAACCACGCTCCATCCTCCCAAGGAGGAGGAGTACAAC
Source organism: Carya cathayensis (assembly GCA_011037825.1). Lineage (NCBI taxonomy): Eukaryota > Viridiplantae > Streptophyta > Magnoliopsida > Fagales > Juglandaceae > Carya > Carya cathayensis. The sequence goes on from QGSO01000835.1 coordinate 77,632, forward strand.
CACACTCTCTCCTCCCAAAGAGGAAGAGTACCAACACCTACCATCCTCCAAAGAGGAGTAGGACAAAACACCCACAATCCTCAAAAAGGAGTGGGACAACCATCTATTTATTATATAAAAACCTAATACAGATAAAAAACAAAAACATAAAAACTGATAAAAGGCTGTGTGCTCGTGGGGCCCAGCCCAAGCCAAGACCCAACTTGTGTGCACGTGGGGGCCCAGCCCAAGCCAACCCGTTAGGGTTGCATCGTTTCCTTCTCCAGCCGCCACCCACTTCCCTGGTTATCCAACCTGCACACGAGCCGCTCCACCACGAAGCATGGAGAGCGCCACTGACCCAGGAGAAAACACGGCAACCATGGGGAGGCAGCCCTTAAAACCACATGCCAAAACAGAGCAGCAAGCTCCGTCGCCATCTACCTCTTCCATGGACGCCGTCTCGCCCCAACCAAGGACCACCAACCTCGGCTCAGACCCAAAACTAGGGGTGCTACCCGCACCATACGGTGCGGGGTACACCACACACCCCCCCCCCCGTCCCCCGCCCCCGGTGTGCGGGGGCGGGGTACCCCGTCCCGCATAGCGGGGTGCGGAGTGGGGGGCAATCCGTCCGCCCCCCCGGCAAACCTTTTTGGGCCTTGGGCCCAGAAGAAGTTTCTGGGCCTTTCTGGGCCAAAAATGGCCCAGAAACTGCTGAAATGGGCCGAAAATGGCCCAAAAGCTTTTCTTTTTGGCCCATAAAAGCTTGTAGGCCATTTTCAGCCCATAAAATTACAAGTAAAAAGAAATAAATTTTAAAAAACCAGATAAAAAAAAAGGCAGCACTATAGTAATTGATTTAATGGCTAACAAAAGTTAATAGTCTAATACGTAATACCTAATAAACTAATAATAATAACTAAGTTATTACAAAATTGAAAGACTAAACAATTATAAAATTACAAACATAAAAGAGTCCAAAGGACATTGTATGAACATTACAAATAACTGAATACAAAATATTGATAAATAGAACAATTTCGGCTTGAACTTTGAAGAGAGCTGTCAGCTGTGACACTTGGGGCGGCCCGGGCTTGAGTACATTTAGCTTGTTGCAGCGGAAGTAGACGTCGTCTCATGTGTTACTACAAGAATTAATACTAAAATTACTAACAATGAAATCGAAATGAATATAAATAAATCAAAAGAATAAAATAAAAAACAATTACCAGGTGGTCCAAATCCAGAATGATCACCACCCTCATCGGTCTCCTTAAAATCTAAAATATCCGGAACATGAATATCCTTTCCTATCGTCCAACTCTGTGTGCATATCAATGCCTCCACAGTTGAAGGAGACAATGAACTACGGAAAGGATCCAATATGCGACCTCCGGTACTAAAGGCTGATTCTGAGGCAACGGTGCTAGTAGGGATGGCCAAAATACAGCGGGCAATCTCAGAAACGATGGGATATTTCTTCCTTGCATTCTTCCACCATCCTAATATATCGAAATTATCATCATCATCTTGGACCATATCCGCTGACAAATAGTTGTCTAACTCCGAAACCACCTCCATAGATTGATTGACTAGTGTGGGATTCTGTGCGAGGGTCTTAGTCCATGGCATTCTACGCTTCTTTGTAGGAGGCCCAGTCACGGTGTCTGTAGAAGGCGTTGGGGTAGGTGTATGTGTCTTGGATGCAGTACCACCCTTGATTGCATTAAACTCATCAAACAATTTAGTTAGGGTTTCTCGGGCCATTTCACCAATAATATCAGTCCATGCCTGATTGTGAACAAGTCCCAAACCATATAACAAGCCTGAAACTTTAAGACGGGGATCAAGAATAACAGCCACATACAATAAAATATTCATTCTAGTCAAATCTCCCAAATACTTGTCATATTTTACCATCATGGTCACTGCCATCCCCCTCATCCTGTCATTGGAACCTCTACGCATATCTTCTAATTCTTCTTTCACCCTACATATTTGTTGACAAAATCCATGGGATGTAGGGTACAAAGAACCAGATATATTCAATGTGACATCGTAAAAAAGTCCAAGAAAATCAACAAAAGTAGAAACCACCACCCAATCATCATCATTAGGCTTTCCTAATCCCCCGTGCTCATCAAAGTATTTGACATATTGGATGTCTTCATCACCCAATAATTGAAAGGCTGCCTTATATTCTTGGGCTGCCTCCAACATCAAGAAGGTTGAGTTCCATCTAGTAGGAACATCAGTACAAAGACCCTTTTTTGATGTTATTCCCGCAGCCTTTNTAAAGCAAACTATTATATAAAAATTCATTCATTTTTGTTTTGACTTTAATGTGTTTGAATTTAAAAAATATTATTTTATTAAAAAAATTATAAACTAGTTATACGTGTATTATTTCTCTTTCTTTCTTAGTTATAAATTGTTGATGTTAAAAAAATCGCACAATAGACTGAAAAGAGATAAAGAGTCATTCCCAGCCCGTTATAACGATTCGGATCTCGATTAGTGTGGTCTGGTTCTGGTGCAATTGTATGGAGTCGATGCATACAATCATGACAGTGAAAGGAAAATAAATATAGAGAAATTAAAAAGAGATGAATACACAGATTTATGTGATTCAACATAATGCCAATATCTACAAGCATTTAAGAAGGAGAAATCCACTATAATATTTTTATTTATAGTCTCTCATAGCCTATCATTTATCACTGTACAATGGTAATCTTGAATGTATTTGTTGGAGAAGCCACTTTCACTGGAGCTCCCTTTTTAGAGATTGAAGGAGAAGTTAAAGAAGAAGAAGCTCCCCTAGAAGTTGTCTATACCTCCCCTTTTAAGTTGATCCATTTTTCCGTGTGCCCCCTACAGTGGTAAGGCAGGGCCTACTTTGCGTGTTTGATCGCCTCTCCCTTCTTCACTTTTACCCCATCTTCCTACCTTCTAACTCCTCTTCCTGCCTTCTAATACCTCTCCTTATCTTACCTCCCTTTTCCCCTTATTGTCCCCGAGTGGAGGCCTAGTGGCTAGGCTGAACTTGGGCTGGGTATTTTACCCCTCACATAAATAACAATCATATATATCAATCAACAAATTTTATTTTCAAACTTATATGTCACTAATAAAAAGTCAAATTAATATTTATTACATTGCTGAATCACCATTCATACGAAGCTTGTTGAGTTTTTTTTTTCCTTAAATAAAACTTGTAGTACACTTTCAATTTCCTATATCTCAAAATAGAATAAACAATTGTGTCAAAAAATTATACAAAATTTTGATATTTTACTCTTTTGCTTTAGTATATGGGTGTGATGTAATTGAATCAGATTACGTGTTGAATGATTGTGTGAAACTCCTGCTTTGAATCAACATCACTAAAATTTGGATGAAAGCAACATATACTCATTGTCAAAGAAAATCAACCAATGAATGCGCGTGTTTCTTTCCCTATGCAAATGTATACTTAAAAAAAAAAAAAAGTAACACCAATCAACAAGACTCTCATCCTCTCTAATCTCTATGTACCTTCCAAGTCATTAACGTAATGGTCCTTTCACCTTTAATTCGACGTGACAAATGAATAGAATAGATTTTTGAAGGGTTGAATCTTCTTCTCTTGAATTTGAATTCTTTCTTTCTTCCCTCCTTCCATAGAATATCCAATTGGTTGCCCAAGAGGGCTTTACTTCCGACTAAATGTATATGACGAAGTTAAGAGCACTCGCAAACAAATTTGCACATAAATTCAAGGTTTCTACCTCGCAATTCAGGAGTAGATCATGTCATACAATGTGCAATTGGTAGCCCAAGAGCATCGACCAATTGAGGACTAAGTCGAACACTTCCAACACCAATGGACTAAGTTTGATAGTAATCGCATTTGACAATTCAAGGAAAAAAAGAGAGTTACTGTTATCATAAAAATAATAATAATAAATCAATAAAGACACTTCCGAGTCTTTGACAAGATTGAGGTATCTCATATCCTCAAACCCCGACAATTGAACAACAAAAATAATTTTCAATTGACTGAAAAAATTATCATCATACTTGTAAAATTATAGGGCAGCAAAAAATGAATTCTGATTTTTTTTCCCTTAACACCAAAGATTTTTTATGGGTACCAAAATGCCGCTTACACTCAGTTCCTTACAAATTTGGAGCCCAAATCTGTTCCCTCATCCATACATTATGCAACTGAAGAGTGCCTCACATGCACATCAGTTGCCAATAAACAGAAGTCCAAATATAAATGGATATATATGTTCAAGATGCAAATTCAGTCAGCTGTGTAGGAATGATAGACCAGCAAAAGAGTACCAAGACGAAACTGGCACAGGCACCGCTTCAAAAGTGGCAGTGTGCAGATATTGGCCTTTACAAACTATGGGAGAACATGGTCATAAGATTGCATAAAAAGGAGCTAGAGGAAGCTACGTGTGTGCTAAGGAAAAGCTTATTTAGAAGGAACATTTTTGTTTTTTTACAGAAACTTTGATAGTCCAAGATCTGTTTTACAAGGAGCAAAGGAAGAATTGGAGTGCTTTCAACAAGCACAGGAGAACAGAACATTATATCAGAACATCCACTATGTGGAGAAAACCAGATTATAATTCCTACAAGGTGAATTGGGATGCTGCACTTGATGTGAATAATTCCAAGATGGGAGTTGGAGTGGTAATCAGAAATTAGGAAGGGACTTGATAGCCTCGTTATGTATGCCAAAAACCTTTATAAAGGAAACTACTGTGGCTGAAGCTCTAGCCTTAGAGAGAACTGTCGAATTTTGTCTGGAAATACGGATTAACTTTTCAAGGAGATGCACTTACAATCATTAAAGAAGTCTAGAAAAGTGAAGTCGATTTCTATTGGCATGGACAGATCATAGAGGATATTAAAGCTTCATTTCAAGGCAAAGGAAGTTGGAGGATTCAACATGTCTCAAGAGACGGAAACCGAGCTGCACATCAAATGGCAAAATTAACTCTCTCTTGTGAAGAAGAGGTAGTTTGGATAGAAGAGGGTCCTCAACTAGTTATGCCTTGTATTCTTTTGGAGAAACAGTGTAATGATTCTTTTAATGAAAAGAAAGGTTTTGATTTTAGAAAAAAAAAAAAAAGTCCATAAAAAGAAGCTATAAAAAAAATTATAACGGTGTTAAATCCGTGAAAATGCTTAATAGCTTGAGAATGGGCGCCACCTTTCACAGGACTAGGATGGTTATTGCCGCCCGATTAAAGTGAATGTTTGGAGAATGGGATAGGATGGAACTTTTGTAAATAGTATGAAGATGATTTATGAATAGTAATAAGATAGTTTGAATTAAGTATTTATTAAATTTTAAAAAATAAGAGAGAAAAAGTTGAATAAATAATATTATAAAGTGAAAATATTTTTAGAATGTAATTTTTTAATATTATTTTTTTGTTGAGATTTGAAAAAGTTAAATTGTTTTTTGATTATAAATTTGAAAAAATTGTAACGATTTGTTTATTTGTTTGGATACAAGAAGCCTCTCAACTCATCTCATCTTATAATTATAATTTTTTTAAATTTTTAAACAAAATACAATAAACAATTCAACTTTTTTAAATTTTAAAATAAAAATATTATTAAAAAATAATATTCTAATAGTATTTTATTCAACTTAATTTTATCTCAACTTACAATCCAAACCTCTGGCTGCTAAAAGTATTTGTATTTGAATAATGTTTGGGAAGAAAATGAAATGAAATGAGATAGAAATTGTTTTCAAATATCCCTTATGTGGATGCTTGAGGAATGGAATGAGATGAGAAATCTGTGAATAGTTGTGAAACGGTTTGTGAAAAGTAGTGAAAATGTTTAAGTTATAATGTTTTATGGGATTTTGGGAAAGAAGAGATAAAAAGTTAAATAAAAATATTATGAAGTTAAAATATTGTTAGAATATTATTTTTATTTTCAGATTTAAAAAATTTGAATTATTTTTAATGTTTTGTTTGGAAGTTTGAGAAAGTTGTAATGATTAAATGAAAAAAATTAAAGATTTGAAATTAAAAAATGTTTATGTTTAAATGATGTTTGGAAAAGAAATAAATGAGATAAAATGAAATGAGATGGAATGGAATGAGATGAAACCATCCATTCTTCCAAACAAGCTCTAAAACAATATTTTCTCAATAGACAATGCTAGAGGATCAAGAATGGTGCACCACCTCTCTCCCACCGTCCCCTCTTCCCTTGTTCTGCAGTGGCGGCCCAGACAAGCATCGGCACCCTTATATGCAAGAGCCGAAACAACACAACCAGACAACCCATAAAAACAGGAAAGCAAAAGAAAGAAAAAAACAGGAAAAAAAAAAGAGGGGAGGGAGGGAGGAGCCAAGGCTCCCACCTCCCTCTGTGAATGGTTTCCTGTTTTGGTTTTCTAGAGAGAGGCGAGAGCTTCTCTCAATAATGTTTCCTTTTCTATAGCAGTGTTGAGTTAATTATACAATAAGTGTTAGATCTAAAAAAAATATTGCAAAAAACTTTAGAAACTGGTGTTACTTAATATGATACATCAAATCAATTTTATAAAATAAAAACCTTCATAATCCAAAATACTATATCAAATTGTAGACTTGCATAATATGTAGAAATAATTTAAGATACGTAATAAAAATTATATGCATAACTATTTAAAATATTTTAACGATGTACAAAATCTTTAGTTATGTAGAAATGGGTAGTGAGGAGAGTTGAGAAGATTTATGAATAGTAGTGAGTAGAGATTGAGTGGATTAGTGGGTCCCATTAGGAGTAGTTTGAAGTGTTTGGATTTATAAAGTATGTTAAATTTTTGACTTTTGAATAGAAAGTTAGAAAAGTTGTGGATCCCATCAATAATTGATTTTATTAGTAATGATGGTTAAATAATAATTTTATTTATTTGTTTTAATAATAAATTCAATTATTATGAGAAATAATTTCCAACACTTTTAAAAATAAATTTTGTACATTATTTTTTTCAGCCAAATTTATTTAATTTAAAATTGGTAAAAATTGTTAATGGCAAGCAAATATTCATTCAATATTCTCGTACCCCCATTTTGTTCCAAACTTTAGGTATATATTATGATGACAACAGGCAGGTTGAGTTATAATGAATTTCACATATTTTTCATTCTAAAATTTATTTAATTCAAAATTTCCAATTTATGATAAATATTTTAAATTATAAATACAAGTGTGCTTTTTTAAATTCTTGAAAAATGAAATTATATAATTCCAATATCAAGACATGTACTGCAAGTGTGGAGAATTTAAAATAAATAAATTTTCTCATGCTCTTCCATTATCAAAAATTGTACCGCAAGTTCCATCGAAAAAAAAGAAGAATTGTACTGCAAGCCAGAGAGAGGGTTGTTGGGCGGCAGTGATGGATAGGTGGGTCCTATAAATAGTACAAATTCAAATGAGAAACTGAGATGAGTTTATGTAAAAAGAGTCTGATGCGTTTGGGTGTGAAAATAGTCTTACCTGTACGAACTACGAAGTCATCTGAGAGCACTCCAATGGGTTTGTAAACTTCATATTTTTGTAAAATTTAAAGAAAACAGTTTAAAATAACTCTCTAATGGATTATGTATTTTATTTCTAATATACAGTTTGTTACAATGCCTCTACATTTATAGAACACTATTCATATTGTAAATAATGTAAATTGTAAAATTTTCATTTCATTTCATTTTGTATTCTGTTAGTTTAATAAAGCAGGTACATGTAATTATATTTGTTTCTTAAACCAATTAAGGCGGTCCGCCTTAATTGGAGATTCTCCTGGTTCGATTCTTGTCTCAAATCTCCTTACCGGCGACAACTACAATAGTTGGCGTCATTCCATGGAAATGGCTTTAAAAGCTAAAAATAAGCTTGGTTTCGTTAATGGCTCCATCGTCCAACCACGCGAAACCGATTCAACCTATTCTAAGTGGGATCGTTGTAATAGCATGGTGTTATCGTGGATTCTCAACTCTGTTTCTCGTGAAATTGGGGAAACCGTCGTTTACGCACTCACTGCGAAGGATATGTGGGATGAACTCAAGAATCAGTTCTCTCAAGGGAATGGACCGAGGATATTCCAACTCCAGAAGGAACTTTCATCTCTATCTCAAGATCAAATTTCAGTAAGTGTCTATTACCAAAAGTTTAAATGTCTTTGGGATGAGTTGATGAATTATGATCAAATATCTCATTGTACTTGTGGAGCTTATAAGAGTTGGAAGTGTGATGCTACTTGTTTGTTTCTTGCATATCAACAACGGAAGCATGTGAATAGTTTCCTTATGGGATTAAATGATGATTTTACACATGTTAGGGGTCAGATTTTGTTGCTAGAACCCCTACCATCCATTACCAAAGTGTTCTCTTTAATTATACAAGAAGAGAAACAAAAGGAGGTTAGTTCCATGGGGAGAATAGGATTTGAACCTAACGTGGCCTTCATGAATAAGAGGATTGAAGGTTCTAAATCTAATTCTGGAAAACAGTTTAGAAAGGAAAAACTGTTGTGTACTCACTGTGGAATGACGAACCATACAGTGAATAAGTGTTACAAATTGAATGGATATCCTCTGAATTTTAGGTCAAGAGGGAAGGTTTCTTCAGCCAATCAAGTACTGGTCCAACCCGAGAGTACACCTTTTGACTCTAATTGCATGCCTTTCTCTCAAGATGAATATCGGCAACTATTGGCATTAATTAGACCACAAGCAACTGATTCCTCTCATCATCAAGCCGCCAATATCATTTCTAAAATTCCTTTCTCATCTGTTTCAAGTAAACCACTTTTACCATCCATTTTTTCAATTAACAGTGAGAAATTACCATCTTGTTCTAGCACTTGGATCATTGATACAGGTGCTACTGATCATATAATTCATTCTACAAAATTTTTTACCACTATAACAAAAGCTTTGAATACTTTTGTTAAATTGCCAAATGGAACAAATGTTGCAGTATCACATCTCGGTACTGTTCAATTATCAGAAAGCTTAACATTGAAAGATGTTTTATGTGTGCCTAGTTTTATATATAATCTTCTTTCAGTGACAAAGCTTACTTCTAACTAGAATTGTTGTTTCATTTTTATGCCTGAGATTTATTACATACAGGGGCTTATCCCATGGAAGACGATTGGGAAGGGTAGCAAGCTTGCTGGACTCTACATTCTACAACAGTCTTCAGTCAGTGTAGCTATTGGTTCACCTCATTCTTCTCGAGTAAATTCTTTTCATAATTCCACTTATCATTTGTGGCATAGTCGATTAGGGCATCCATCTCTTTCTAGGCTACTTGTGCTTTCTAAAGCAATTCCTAATATGTCTTTAAATAAATGTGCACATGATTACCATTGTACAATTGTCCTTTAGCAAAGCAAAAGAGATTGAAATTTCCTGTTCATTCTTACAAACCTTCTTCCATTTTTCATTTGATTCATTGTGATATATGGGGTTCTTTTTCAGTACCCACTCATGATGGTTTCAAATATTTCCTTACAATTGTTGATGATCATTCTAGGTTCACTTGGGTTTATTTGATGAAATCCAAATCTGAGGTTAAACATATCCTCACATCCTTTTACAATCTGGTACTTACACAATTTCAGCCAAAAATAAAATGTGTAAGAACCGATAATGGATTGGAATTTCAGATGAGAGATTTCTATAATTCCAAACGAATTTTTCATCAAACCTCTTGTGTTGAAACCCCTCAACAAAATTCTATTGTTGAGAGGAAACATCAACACCTCTTAAATGTAGCAAGATCTCTAAAATTCCAATCCAATGTTCCCTTAAATTTTTGGGGAGAATGTATCTTAATAGCAGAACATATTATCAATCATATTCCTTCTCAGATTCTAAACAACAATTCACCACATCAAATTCTTTTTGCTGCTTATCCTTCCTACAATCATTTCAAAGTTTTTGGATGTTTGTGTTATGCTTCCACGTTGAGTAAGAATCGATCTAAGTTTTCTCCTAGAGCTAGACAGTGTATATTTGTTGGTTATCCTTTCGGAACAAAAGGGTATAAGTTGTATGATTTGCAGTCTCATACCTTTTTGTTTCAAGGGATGTTGTGTTTCATGAAATCATATTTCCTTTTCATGTTTCATTCTCTTCTCCATCATCTTCTTTGCCATCTCAGTTGGTTTTACCCAATCCTGTCACAGAATGTACACCCGAGACAGATATTTCATCCAGTTCAGATTCTATTCCTTCTGTGCCGTCTATTCCTTCTGTGCCTTCCATTCCTTTGCAGGATATAAATAATTTTCCTCCTCTTCGAAATTCAACCAGAAAGCATAAAACTCCCAACTATTTGCAGCAATATCATTGCAATCTAGCATCTTCAGCAGTTTCTACTTCTCCCACATTGTCTCCTACTTCAACTGATACAATTTCAGGCAATAAATACAACATTTCTGAATTTTTATATTACAAACATTTGTCTCCAATTCATAAAGCCTTTAGCATTGCCATTTCATCTCATCAAGAACCTGAATTTTACCATCAAGCCGTAACGCATTCTCATTAGAGAGATGCAATGACCCTTGAACTAAATGCCTTAGAGTCCAATGATACCTGGACACTACCTGATCTCCCACCAAATAAATCTTCCATAGGTTGCAAATGGGTTTATAAAACTAAGTTCAATGCTGATGGTTCTATTGAGAGGCATAAGGCTAGATTAGTTGCTAAAGGGTATACTCAAAGGGAAGGCCTAGACTACTTAGAAACTTTTTCTCCTGTTGCGAAGATGGTGACAGTGAAAGTTTTCTTATCCCTGTCAGCAATTTATGATTGGTCTTTGGTGCATTTAGATGTGAACAATGCCTTTTTATATGGTGACTTGGATGAGACAATTTATATGAAACCTCCACCCGGTTATCTTAAGAAGGGGGACACAAGGGTTTGTAAATTGCAAAAATTCTTGTACGGATTGAAACAAGCTTCCAGGCAGTGGAATTCTAAGTTCACTACAGCTCTACTTGATTTAGGTTTTGTACAATCTAAATCAGATTATTCTTAGTTTATTAAGAAAACAAATGAATTTTTTGTTGCACTTTTGGTGTATGTCGATGACATTCTCTTGGCAAGCAGTGATTTTTCTGCTGTTCAGCAGACAAAAGATGCTTTAAGTTCTCATTTTAAATTGAAGGATTTAGGTCCTGTGAAATATTTCTTGGGAATGGAGATTGCAAGATCCAAGAAAGGGATTTCTGTTTGTTAGAGGAAGTATGCCTTAGAATTGATTTCTGATGTAGGATTGTTGGCTGCCAAACCATCAAATTTTCCCATGGATTCTCATTGCAAGTTATCCAGATCAGATGGTGATTTATTTGAAGATGTAACTGCCTATAGAAGACTTATAGGCAGGTTGCTATATCTTACTCATACTAGGCCAGATATCACCTATTCTGTGCACTACTTGAGTCAGTTTTTAGATGCTCCTCGGGTGTCTCACATGCAAGCTGCACTTAGGATTGTTAAATACATCAAATTGGCACCTGGTCAGGGATTGTTTTTATCAGCTAGTTCTCAAGTCCATTTGAAGGCTTTAGCTGATTCAGATCGAGCAAGTTGCCCTGATACAAGGAGATCTATTTATGGTTTTTGTATCTTTCTTGGAGAATCATTAATTTCTTGAAAATCCAAGAAACAAACCACTGTTTCTCGGTCCTCTGTAGAGGCTGAATATAGGTCCATGGCCTATACAGTTTGTGAGTTGACTTGGTTAAGATCTTTACTTAATGATTTTGGTCAAAGTCATTCTCCACCTTCTCTATCTAGCCAGAATATTATGTTTTGAGTGATTTTACTTTCGGAGTTGGTATAGAAAATATATTATAGGGTAATTTTAAATTTATAAATTTTTTTATTAATTAAATGCTATTACGTCATTTTGGGGTGTATCTTTTATGCAAGTTTATGAATATATTTTTTTTCTTTTTAATTTTTTATTCAGAGTAAAAAGATAAGGAGCATAATTAGAGTAGCTTCTCTTAATACATGTTACCTAACGATTTGTTGAGGGAAGAATAAAATTAACTTACTAAATGTCTATTCATAGGTTTTCCCCTTTAGAGCATTGACAATGGCCTAGTCCATAATTTAGTTAGAATGTTAGCTTTTAACTAGAACATAGATGATCGGTGCAAAACTGCAAGTGCACAGTATCGTAGTTTTATAATAAAGTGATAAGAAGAGTATCGTCCTTAGGGATTGGTACCTTACTTTTGCCAAATACCAAAATTATACTAATTTCGATTTTATCTAGAGGAATCACTAAGATTTTTGTAGTTACAATTTAAACTAAGATCAATGCAAAGAGAAATATGCAAAGGAAATAAAACTAACGTTCGAAGATCAAATTAATGAGAAAGAAAACTTCTAGGAAATCGATTTCACCAAATTCTTCATTATACTTTACTCATCTAACTAATTTAATTTAATTCTTTTTGTCTATTAGCAAATCTCTAATTCATCCAAAAGCCTCTTTCGATAGTCAATTAGAAATTATTCCTGTTCATCAATTAACACAAGAATATGCAAATTAAATAATCAAGAAAGCAATAAGACCAATGATTTAATTACTACATAGGTTCATACAAGTCTTTCGATCTCTATACTTACCTATGCTGAAATATTCAAGATCTACCCTATGATTCCCTCTTTCGATAGCAAATCACAAGATTAAATATCATCTAATCAATGGCCAGTTAATTAGAAGCAATAAACTCAGAATAAATCAGATAAACAAAGAGAGAATTGCCTTAAATTAGCATAGACAATCAAGCATAATTCGGAACTAGGTTACATCGTTCTCCTAGAATAAAGAAAATTTAGCTCATGCTAAAAATAGATTTCAACATAAAAGAATTCACCATAATTGTTCTGAGAATATTGGAAGAAAATAAACGCTGAAAAATAATCCTCGCAGCCGCAACTCGTCTTCACAAATTCAAGGAAATGATTCAATGCTTTTCTCCCATCTGTGCTCGTGTATGATTCCAACGTACGTGCAATATGTGGAATTCCCTCTTCAAAACAGATGATTTGAATCCTTCTAGCTGTGTTTTTTTGTTCCAAAAAGTGTTCTCCAGTCAAAAAGTACGGCCATAAAGTGAAAAATCACTTTTATATGCTCTGACGGCGGAAAACCCTAGATCTGAAAAAATATGGTATTCGCTCGAGCGGGGTGTTGAGCGAGTATCGGGCGTTCGACTCTGCCTAAATTCGCTCGAGCGGCTTGTCGAGCGCACATCGAGCGTTCAACTCTGCCTGGCTTCGCTCGAGCGGCCAAAAGCCTCCGCTCGAGCGATCTATGTTTTCCCGCAACCCGCTCGAGCTAACTGTCGGGCGGCCATCGAGCGGTTGAATCTGCCTAAATTCGCTCGAGCGGCCAAAATCCTCCACTCGAGCGATCTTGTTAAATCTGCAATACGAAATTTTGCAAGTCATCAAAATACCCCCAAACTTACAACTTTGTTTGTCCTCAAACAAAAAGAAAAGCAAATGATATTTTAGGCAATATCAACTAGACCCCAAAGAGAAGTATCATCACTCACCAAGCTTTTATGAATTTAGATTTCATCACTAGTATTTTACTCTTTTAACATCAAAGATAGCAAGAAAATTAATCAAAAATTTTGTAATTTGTCAAGCAAGAGTTAGGCGTTTACTTCAACCTAAAGCTAAGACCTTGAGTGTGTGTGTGATATAGTCAATTTAACCTCAAACCACTTGCAAACTCAGATAAAAGTAGAACAACTAAAATCAGAAGAATTCTCTTAAAACTTAACCCCATAAGTCCAATTTTCAGAAATCCTCTCCACTAATGTAGTCAACACCAAAATCAGAGATTAAAAGGTCTTTAATGAGGTTGTAATGATAGGCCACATGGTGAGGGTTAAGAAAGAACTGGATATGGAAAATCAAAGCAAACTGAGAAAATACTTAGTGAAAAGAACACTAAAAGAGATACCCACATGATTCAAATCATAGATCTTTCTTGGCAATATGCTCATACTTGTGGCATTATTGTTGCTGTAATCACTGAAGCAATACCATCATATCCTTTAACAAAATCTGAGGTGATACATACTCCGCTTAGTGACTTCTTTTTTTTTTTTTTTTTTGAATCACTTTCTTTCTTCTTCTTCTTCTCTTTTTTTTTTCTTCTTCTTCTTTGATCAAATAGAGCAAACATAATACAGTTCATTCTCTTTCAACTTATTTTCTCTTTTAAATGTAACTTTCCACCAAAGTATTTTCTCAAACTATCAAAGGTAGATTCATTTTTTTTCAGGCTTAGAGCGGGTATGGTTTATGTAGTTCAAAGAATAAATAAAGGCTTATGTAAAATAAGGCTCAATGGGATTGACTATGGAAACACACCATGTAATGATGGTATGATATTTAGGACGGCTGGGAAAGCTTTTTGGTTATGCCAAAGAAATGCCTAGATCATTTCTCTAATATTTGGTCTCAACTAGGATTTCGCCTCAAGGACCCATCAACGGATTCTAGAGCAAAGCAAAATCGAACTTCTCTCTTTCAACTAATTCAACTTCTTCTCTTCATAAACAAAATGGAATAAAAGAAAAAAAACGACTATGTGCTCAATTGTGTTCAAGGTCAAAGATTTAAACCAAAGTACCCACAAAACTCCACTTGACATAAAAGAAATTTTTGAAAATTTTTCTCAAAACCATCTTCAATCATAAATTTCAGAGTCATAGAGACTTCAATCTTACTCCAATACATGCTTGGTAAGAGAATCAAACAACCCATCAACAACTCAAGACTTAGAAAACAAGAGGATCAAATGACTATAGGAGTTTACACCCCCAAACTTAAACTAAACAATGTCCTCATTGTAAGGCAAAAGTAGAAAGGATTGAAGAAATAAAAGGGACTTCCCTGATTTCATGGTGAATCTTTCGTAGTTTATAAATTTTTCAGCTCTTTATTCATGCTAAATAAACCTGCATAAAAAACCAAATTATTAAAAATAAATAAATAAAGATAACTAAATAAAAGAAAGAATGAAAGAAAGATCTATGGGTTGCCTCCCATAAGCGCTTGTTTTTTTAAAGTCTACAGGCAGACTTTTCAATCTTCATCAATTAGGATCTCCAAGAGGAATAAATGCATAATTTCTCTACACTTGTTCTCCATAGTAGTGCTTCAATCTCTGACCATTAACTCTGAAAATATTCCCTGTCTTGTCCTTCAAGTCTATTGCTCCAAAAGAGAAAACTTCATGAATTGTATAAGGACCTGTCCATCTTGACTTTAACTTTCCCGGGAAGAGTTTGAGTCGTGAATTGAAGAGTAAAACTTGTTGTCCTGGTGCAAACTCTCGCCTAAGAATCTGTTTGTCATGCCACTTCTTCGTCCTTTCTTTATAGATCTTTGCATTTTCATATGCATCATTCCGGAACTCTTCCATCTCATTTAATTGAAGAAGTCGCTTTTCACCTGCTGCCTTCAAATCAAAGTTAAACTTTTTTACAGCCCAATAAGCTCTATGCTCCAACTCTACGGGAAGATGACATGCCTTTCCAAACACTAATCGGTATGGAGACATCCCGATAGGTGTTTTAAAGGCTGTCCGGTATGCCCACAAAGCATCATCAAGCTTCTTCGCCCAATCCTTTCTATTGATTTTGACCGTCTTCTCAAGGATGTTCTTGATTTTTCTATTTGAAATTTTAGCTTGGCCATTAGTTTGGGGATGGTAAGCAAGGGTTATCTTGTGCTTTACACCATATTTAGAAAAAAGATTATCAAACAACTTGTTGCAAAAGTGAGTCCCTTCATCACTAATAATAGCTCGTGGAGTGTCAAATCTTGTGAATATGTTCTTCTGCAGAAATTTGAGCACTACCTTTGCATCATTTGTTGTAGTAGGAATTGCTTCCACCCATTTTGACACATAGTCAACTGCTAATAAGATATAAACAAAACCAAAAGAAGGAGGAAAAGGCCCCATAAAATCTATTTCCCAAACATCAAACAACTCAACTTCTAAAATATTTTTCAGTGGTAACTCATGACGCCTTGAAATATTTCTCATACGTTGACACCGGTCACAAGTTTTCACCAAAGTATAACTATCACGAAAAATAGAAGGCCAAAAGAACCCACTTTGAAGTACCTTAGCTGCTGTACGGGTGGCTTCAAAGTGTCCTCCATATGATGATGAATGGCAATGATGGAGGATGGCTTGCATCTCTTCTTCCGGCACACATCTTCTAATGATTTGATCAAGACATCTTTTGAACAATAAAAGCTCATCCCAAAGATAATAATTCACATCATGCAAAAACTTTTTGCGTTGATGGTAAGTAAGATCAAGTGGTAAAACTTTACAAGCTAGGTAGTTAACAATATCAGCATATCACGGAAGCTTGATCTCACATGCAAACAACTGCTCATCAGGGAATGCCTCTTGGACCACTGAATCTGGTCTTTCTTCCTCTTGCTCTAACCGAGAGAGATGGTCAGCAACTAGATTTTCACTTCCTTTCTTATCTCGAATCTCCAAATCAAATTCTTGAAGAAGGAGGATCCAACGAATTAGTCTCGGCTTAGCATCCTTCTTGCCAAACAAATAACGGAGTGCTGCATGATCAGTGAACATTATCACCTTTGTACCAATGAGGTAAGACCGAAATTTGTCACAAGCAAACACCACAACAAGCATCTCCTTCTCAGTTGTCGTATAATTCAATTGAGATTCATTCAATGTCCGGTTTGCATAATAGATGGCTCTAAATAGTTTGTCTCGCCTTTGTCCCAACACCGCTCCAATTGCAAAGTCACTTGCATCGCACATAACTTCAAAAGGTTGACTCCAATCAGGCACAATCACAATTGGTGCTGAAATTAGTTTCTCCTTGAGTGTATTAAAGGCCTGCAAACAAACAACATCAAAGTCAAATGCAGAATTTTTCTCAAGAAGATTACATAAAGGTTTAGAGAGTTTAGAAAAATCCTTGATAAATCTTCTATAAAATCCCGCATGACCCAAAAAGCTTCTGATTCCCTTCACATTCTTTGGAGGTGGTAGTTTTTCTATGGTTGTTGCTATTTTGACTCGATCCACCTCAACTCCTTTAGATGACACTCTATGGCCAAGCACGATCCCTTCTTGAACCATGAAATGACACTTCTCCCAGTTCAGGACTAGATTTTTATCTTCACATCTCTGCAAAACAAGAGCTAAGTTATGCAAACAATGATCAAAAGATGTACCAAAAACTGAAAATTCATCCATGAAAACTTCCATTATATCTTCCACCATATCAGAAAAAATAGCCATCATGCAACGTTGAAATG
>QGSO01000835.1:100000-129039 GCA_011037825.1 Carya cathayensis
ATGTTACTCTTTCATGTGGGTTGTAGAAGCCAATTATCTAAATGGTGTATACTTGCCTATGAAGAAAATGGTGTAGAATTGAGAAAATATACTAGTTAAACTTTGGTTAAAGCTTTTCTGGGAAATTGGAAATATACTAGTTAATGATATCTGGAAGCATCTTGAAAATGGCTTCCACTCTTCAATAGGTTGCTTTTCTGGGAAATTGGACAAGAGGCACTAGTTTTACTAGAAACATGTTAGCATTAGAGCAACTTCTATTTGTTTTCCATGGATTGGCGAGTGCTATACCAAAACTAAAAATCAAGCTGGCTATGTCTAATGTGCAAGGGAATGATGCCTATGTCTGACTCTAATGTACAAGGAGTCTATATCTATAATTGAATAATCCTTAAGTAAATATAGTTGGTTACAAGGAGCCTATGTCTATGTCTATTCTAGATAATCCATAACTAAATAGAGTTGGAAATACTCAATGTGCAGGGGAATGATGCCTATGTCTATTGTTTTGAACCATCAAGCTGGCATTAAATAGAGTGGTGCAGACAGACCATTAATAGGCCAAAATCAACAAACAATATGCCAAAACAGAGATGGTTAAGAATCAATACCCAATATCAAATACAATACACCATACCATTTCAGAGAAAAAAATGAAATACACCATACAACAAACCCAATAACAATATGCCAAAACAGAGAATGAAAAGCTAGATGTATACTTGCCCAAAAAAATACCAAAGAAATCTGTGGCAAATTTAATACACGGAGTAATTGCGGAAACAAAAAAGCATTAGAAAAACCTCCAAATAATTCTATTAATTCACAAGTTTTTGTGCCTAGTGCACATGGAGTAATTGAAGTGGAGGAATGAATCTATCTTACTGCACTGAAAATTAAAGAGATTGCAGAAACTTTGCCAAGTAAACCATGTTTTGTATACCCAATATATGCTACCTCCATTTCACAAACTCTTGTATATATACTTTAGTTATTTAACTGGATTGAAACAAAAAATTTATGACATTTCTTGTGTTTCATATTTGTTTGAAAATATGACTTTGAAATAGAGATTTCTTATCATTGTGAGCTGTTTAAACCCATGGTTTATCTGATGATTTTTTCTTGGTCACTATGAGTTTTGAAGCTTTGTTTTATTATGATTTTCATACACATCGTTCTTGTTGAATTACTCGAGCAAATAAGTTTCAGTATTTGATTTGACCCTACTAATGTCAATTCAATCCGCACCATCGCTGGGCAAATCGACCCATTATCATGTAAATCATGAACAAACACCACATGAGGCAGACCACCACAGATCAAGCAAAAGCCAAAACCAAACAATAAAATTAGAAATTGAAAAAAATACAAGAGAATGGGAGTTGATTACCTTCTATGAAGCACAATAGAACCCTAAGTATAAGGCCAATTGATTAAAATCAATTTTCTCTTGCGAATCGAGTGCTCCTTCTCATCGTACTAGATTCCCAACTTCGACAGCCTTGGGGTAACGAAAACAGCAAGAGAACTGGAAAAAAATGGAGAAAATGGTGAGAAAGGGAGAGAGGGAGTGTCAGGCCAAAGAGAGAATCAATGAGAAAGAGAATGGAAGAGAGAAACGGGGAGAAAAAAATGAAGGGGGATGTTCGGCAAGGGAGAAAGGGAGAGAAAGTGAAAAGTGAAGAGAAGGGAAGAGAGAAACCGGGAGAAAAAAATGAAGGGGGATGTTCGGCGAGGGAGAAAGGAAGAGAAAGTGAAAAGGGAAGCGAAGGCAAGAGAGAAAGGGGGAGAAAAAAATGAAGGGAGATGTTCAGCAAGGGAAAAAGGGAGAGAAAGTGAAAAGGGATTCAGAGACAACGGTTTCACGAGGGAAATAATTTTTTAATTGAAGAGACGTAATTTTAGAATAAATAATGTTTTGATGTTAAATAGTATATTGCCATATATGAAGGAAGTGATGGACTTACTGTAGTAGAAAGCTTCAACTATTCTATTTTAGCTAGTCCAATGCAGCAGGTTTAATGGCTACAAAGTTCATATTTTGGCTTTTGAAGAGTTTTAGCGAGACTGATGTGGATGCTCTTAAAAAGTGAAGTTACAACTATTATACCTTTTAAAGCAAACTATTATATAAAAATTCATTCATTTTTGTTTTGACTTTAATGTGTTTGAATTTACAAAATATTATTTTATTAAAAAAATTATAAACTAGTTATCCGTGTATTATTTCTCTTTCTTTCTTAGTTATAAATTGTTGATGTTAAAAAAATCGCACAATAGACTGAAAAGAGATAAAAAGTCATTCCTGGCCCGTTATGACGATTCGGATCTCGATTAGTGTGGTCTAGTTCTGGTGCAATTGTATGGTTTTGATGCATACAATCATGACAGTGAAAGGAAAATAAATATAGAGAAATTAAAAAAAGATGAACACACAAATTTATGTGATTCAGCATAATGCCTATGTCTACAAGCATTTAAGGAGGAGAAATCCACTATAATATTCTTATTTATAGTCTCTCATAGCCTCTCATTGCTCACTGTACAATGATAATCTCGAATGTATTTGTTGGAGAAGTCACTTTTGCTGGAGCTCCATTTCTAGAGATTGAATGAGAAGTTGAAGAAGAAGAAGCTCCCCTATAAATTGTCTAGACCTCCCCTTTTAAGTTGATTCATTTTTCTGTGTGCCCCCTACAGTGGTAAGGCAGGGCCTACTTTGCGTGTCTGGTCGCCTCTCCCTTTTTTACTTTTACCTATCTTCCTACCTTCTGACTCCTCTTCCTGCCTTTTAACACCTCTCCTTACCTTACCTCCCTTTTCCCCTAATTGTCCCCGAGTGGAGGCCTAGTGGCTAGTCTGATCTTGGGCTGGGTACTTTACCCCCTCACATAAATAACAATCATATATATCAATCAACAAATTTTATTTTCAAACTTATATGTCACTAATAAAAAGTCAAATTAATATTTATTACATTGCTGAATCATCATTCATACAAAGCTTGTCGAGTTTTTTTTTTTTCCTTAAATAAAACTTGTAATACACTTTCAATTTCCTATATCTCAAAATAGAATAAACAATTGTGTCAAAAAATTATACAAAATCTTGATATTTTACACTTTCACTTTAGTAAATGGGTGTGATGTAATTGAATCAGATTACGTGTTGAACGATTGTGTGTAACTCCTGCTTTGAATCAACATCACTAAAATTTGGACGAAAGCAACAGATACTCATTGTCAAAGAAAATCAACCAATGAATGCGCGTGTTTCTTTCCCTATGCAAATGTATACTTAAAAAAAAAAAAAAAAAGTAACACCAATCAACAAGACTCTCATCCTCTCTAATCTCTATGTACCTTCCAAGTCATTAACGTAATGGTCCTTTAATCTTTAATTTGATGTGACAAATAAATAGAACAGATATTTGAAGGGTTGAATCTTCTTCTCTTGAATTTGAATTCTTTCTTTCTTCCCTCCTTCCATAGAATATCCAATTGGTTGCCCAAGAGGGCTTTACTTCCGAGTAAATGTATATGACGAAGTTAAGAGCACTCGCAAACAAATTTGCACATAAATTCAAGGTTTCTACCTCGCAATTCAGTAGTAGATCATGTCATACAATGTGCAATTGGTATCCCAAGAACATTGACCAATTAAGGAGTAAGTCGAACACTTTCAACACCAATGGACCAAGTTTGATAGTAATCGCAATTAACAATTCAAGGAAAAAAAAAAGAGTTACTGTTATCATAAAAAAAATAATAATAAATCAATAAAGAACACTACCGAGTCTTTGACAAGATTGAGGTATCTCATATCCTCAAACCCCGACAATTGAACAACAAAAATAATTTTCAATTGACTGAAAAAATTATCATCATACTTGTAAAATTATAGGGCAGCAAAAAATGAATTCTGATTTTTTTTTCCCCTCTGAACACCAAAGATTTTTTATGGGTACCAAAATGCCGCTTACACTCAGTTCCTTACAAATTTGGAGCCCAAATCTGTTCCCTCATCCATACATTATGCAACTGAAGAGTGCCTCATATGCAAATCAGTTGCCAATAAACAGAAGTCCAAATATAAATGGATACATATGTTCAAGATGCAAATTCAGTCAGCTGTGTAGGAATGATAGACCAGCAAAAGAGTACCAAGACGAAACTGGCACAGGCACCGCTTCAAAAGTGGCAGTGTGCAGATATTGGCCTTTACAAACTATGGGAGAACATGGTCATAAGATTGCATAAAAAGGAGCTAGAGGAAGCTACGTGTGTGCNTATGGGATGTATTTTGTGCTGTACTTGCTATATTACTCAAGTCAAAGGAAAATACTAATAAAATTAAAGATCAGATTAATCCTCATTCTACTATGTTACTCTTTCATGTGGGTTGTAGAAGCCAATTATCTAAATGGTGTATACTTGCCTATGAAGAAAATGGTGTAGAATTGAGAAAATATACTAGTTAAACTTTGGTTACAGCATTTCTGGAAAATTGGAAATATACTAGTTAATGATATCTGGAAGCATCTTGAAAATGGCTTCCACTCTTCAATAGGTTGCTTTTCTGGGAAATTGGACGAGAGGCACTAGTTTTACCATAAACATGTTAGCATTAGAGCAACTTCTATTTGTTTTTCATGGGTTGGCAAGTGCTGTACCAAAACTAAAAATCAAGTTGGCTATGCCTAATGTGCAAGTGAATGATGCCAATGTCTGACTCTAATGTACAATGAGCCTATATCTACAATTGAATAATCCTTAAGTAAATATAGTTGGTTACAAGGAGCCTATGTCTATGTCTATTCTAGATAATCCATAACTAAATAGAGTTGGGAATACTTAATGTGCAGTGGAATGATGCCTATGTCTATTGTTTTGAACCATCAAGTTGGCATTAAATAGAGTGGTGCAGACAGACCATTAATATGCCAAAATCAACAAATAATATGCCAAATTAGAGATGGTAAAGAATCAATACCCAATATCAAATACAATACACCATACCATTTCAGAGAAAAAAAAAATGAAATACACCATATAACAAACCCAATAACAATATGCCAGAATAGAGAATGAAAAGCTTGATGTATACTTGCCCAAAAAAATACCAAAGAAATCTGTGGCAAATTTAATACACGGAGTAATTGCAGAAACAAAAAAGCATTAGAAAAACCTCCAAATAATTCTATTAATTCACAAGTTTTTGCGCCTAGTGCACATGGAGTAATTGAAATGGAGGAATGAATCTATCTTACTGTATTGAAGATTAAAGAGATTGGAGAAACTTTGCCAAGTAAACCATGTTCTGTATACCCAATATATGCTACCTCCCTTCCACAAACTCAGGTATATATACTTGAGTTATTTAATTGGATTGAAAAAAATATTATGACGTTTCTTGTGTTTCATATTTGCTTCAAAATACAACTTTGAAATAGAGATTTCTTATCATTGTGAGCTGTTTAAACCCATGGTTTATCTGATGATTTTTTCTTGGTCACCACGAGTTTGAAGCTTTGTTTTATTATGATTTTCATACACATCGTTCTTGTTGAATTAGTCGAGCAAATAAGTTTCAGTATTTGATTTGACCCTACTAATGTCAATTCAATCAGCACCATCGCTGGGCAAATCGACCCATTATCATGTAAATCATGAACAAACACCACATGATGTAGACGACCACAGATCAAGCGAAAGCCAAAAACAAACAATAAAATTAGAAATTGAAAAAAATACAAGAGAATGAGAGTTGATTATCTTCTGTGAAGCACAATAGAACCCTAGTATAAGGCCAGTTGATTTAAATCGATTTTCTCTTGCGAATCGAGTGCTCCTTCTCATCGTACCAGATTCCCAACTTCGACATCCCTAGGGTAACAAAAACAGCAAGAGAATTGGAAAAAAATGGAGAAAATGGTGAGAAAGGGAGAGAGGGAGTGTCAGGCCAAAGAGAGAACCGATGAGAAAGAGAAGGGAAGAGAGAAACGGGGAGAAAAAAATGAAGGGGGATGTTCGGGGAGGGAGAAAGGGAGAGAAAGTGAAAAGGGAAGAGAAGGGAAGAGAGAAAGGGGGAGAAAAAAATGAAGGGAGATGTTCGGCGAGGGAGAAAGGGAGAGAAAGTGAAAAGGGATTCGGAGACAACGGTTTCACGAGGGAAATAATTTTTCAGTTGAAGAGATGTAATTTTAGAATAAAATAATGTTTTGATGTTAAATAGTATCTCGCCCTATATGAAGGAAGTGATGGACTTATTGTAGCAGAAAGCTTCAACTATTCTATTTTAGCCAGTCCAATGCAGCAGGTTTAATGGCTACAAAGTTCATATTTTGGCTTTTGAAGAGTTTTAGCGAGACTTATGCGGATGCTCTTAAAAAGTGAAGTTACAACTATTATACCTTTTAAAGCAAACTATTATATAAAAATTCATTCATTTTTGTTTTGACTTTAATGTGTTTGAATTTACAAAATATTATTTTATTAAAAAAATTATAAACTAGTTATCCGTGTATTATTTCTCTTTCTTTCTTAGTTATAAATTGTTGACGTTAAAAAAATCGCACAATAGACTGAAAAGAGATAAAAAGTCATTCCTGGCCCGTTATGACGATTCGGATCTCGATTAGTGTGGTCTAGTTCTGGTGCAATTGTATGGTTTTGATGCATACAATCATGACAGTGAAAGGAAAATAAATATAGAGAAATTAAAAAAAGATGAACACACAAATTTATGTGATTCAGCATAATGCCTATGTCTACAAGCATTTAAGGAGGAGAAATCCACTATAATATTCTTATTTATAGTCTCTCATAGCCTCTCATTGCTCACTGTACAATGATAATCTCGAATGTATTTGTTGGAGAAGTCACTTTTGCTGGAGCTCCATTTCTAGAGATTGAATGAGAAGTTGAAGAAGAAGAAGCTCCCCTATAAATTGTCTAGACCTCCCCTTTTAAGTTGATTCATTTTTCTGTGTGCCCCCTACAGTGGTAAGGCAGGGCCTACTTTGCGTGTCTGGTCGCCTCTCCCTTTTTTACTTTTACCTATCTTCCTACCTTCTGACTCCTCTTCCTGCCTTTTAACACCTCTCCTTACCTTACCTCCCTTTTCCCCTAATTGTCCCCGAGTGGAGGCCTAGTGGCTAGTCTGATCTTGGGCTGGGTACTTTACCCCCTCACATAAATAACAATCATATATATCAATCAACAAATTTTATTTTCAAACTTATATGTCACTAATAAAAAGTCAAATTAATATTTATTACATTGCTGAATCATCATTCATACAAAGCTTGTCGAGTTTTTTTTTTTTCCTTAAATAAAACTTGTAATACACTTTCAATTTCCTATATCTCAAAATAGAATAAACAATTGTGTCAAAAAATTATACAAAATCTTGATATTTTACACTTTCACTTTAGTAAATGGGTGTGATGTAATTGAATCAGATTACGTGTTGAACGATTGTGTGTAACTCCTGCTTTGAATCAACATCACTAAAATTTGGACGAAAGCAACAGATACTCATTGTCAAAGAAAATCAACCAATGAATGCGCGTGTTTCTTTCCCTATGCAAATGTATACTTAAAAAAAAAAAAAAAAAGTAACACCAATCAACAAGACTCTCATCCTCTCTAATCTCTATGTACCTTCCAAGTCATTAACGTAATGGTCCTTTAATCTTTAATTTGATGTGACAAATAAATAGAACAGATATTTGAAGGGTTGAATCTTCTTCTCTTGAATTTGAATTCTTTCTTTCTTCCCTCCTTCCATAGAATATCCAATTGGTTGCCCAAGAGGGCTTTACTTCCGAGTAAATGTATATGACGAAGTTAAGAGCACTCGCAAACAAATTTGCACATAAATTCAAGGTTTCTACCTCGCAATTCAGTAGTAGATCATGTCATACAATGTGCAATTGGTATCCCAAGAACATTGACCAATTAAGGAGTAAGTCGAACACTTTCAACACCAATGGACCAAGTTTGATAGTAATCGCAATTAACAATTCAAGGAAAAAAAAAAGAGTTACTGTTATCATAAAAAAAATAATAATAAATCAATAAAGAACACTACCGAGTCTTTGACAAGATTGAGGTATCTCATATCCTCAAACCCCGACAATTGAACAACAAAAATAATTTTCAATTGACTGAAAAAATTATCATCATACTTGTAAAATTATAGGGCAGCAAAAAATGAATTCTGATTTTTTTTTCCCCTCTGAACACCAAAGATTTTTTATGGGTACCAAAATGCCGCTTACACTCAGTTCCTTACAAATTTGGAGCCCAAATCTGTTCCCTCATCCATACATTATGCAACTGAAGAGTGCCTCATATGCAAATCAGTTGCCAATAAACAGAAGTCCAAATATAAATGGATACATATGTTCAAGATGCAAATTCAGTCAGCTGTGTAGGAATGATAGACCAGCAAAAGAGTACCAAGACGAAACTGGCACAGGCACCGCTTCAAAAGTGGCAGTGTGCAGATATTGGCCTTTACAAACTATGGGAGAACATGGTCATAAGATTGCATAAAAAGGAGCTAGAGGAAGCTACGTGTGTGCAAAGGAGCAAAGGAAGAATTGGAGTGCTTTCAACAAGCACAAGAGAGAAGTGAATCTCATGTAATAACAGAACATTATATCAGAACATCCACTAGGTGGAGAAAACCAGATTATAATTCCTACAAGGTGAATTGGGATGCTGCACTTGATGTGAATAATTCCAAGATGGGAGTTGGAGTGGTAATCAGAAATTAGGAAGGGACTTGATAGCCTCGTTATGTATGCCAAAAACCTTTGTAAAGGAAACTACTATGGCTGAAGCTCTAGCCTTAGAGAGAGCTGTCGAATTTTGTCTGGAAATAGGGATTAACTTTTTAAGGAGATGCACTTACAATCATTAAAGAAGTCTAGGAAAGTGAAGTCGATTTCTCTTGGCATGGACAGATCATAGAGGATATTAAAGCTTCATTTCAAGGAAAAGGAAGTTGGAGGATTCAACATGTCTCAAGAGAAGGTAACCGAGCTGCACATCAAATGGCAAAATTAACTCTCTCTTGTGAAGAAGAGGTAGTTTGGATAGAAGAAGGTCCTCAACTAGTTATGCCTTGTATTCTTTTGGAGAAACAGTGTAATGATTCTTTTAATGAAAAGGTCTTGACTTCAGAAAAAAAAAAGAAGGTCCATAAAGAAAGCTATAAAAAAAATTGTAATGGTGTTAAATCCGTGAAAATGCTTAATAGCTTGAGAATGGGCGCCACCTTTCACAGGATTGGGATGGTTATCGCCGCCCGATGTTTGGAGAATGGGATAGGATGGAATTTTTGTAAACAATACGAAGATGATTTATGAATAGTAATAAGATAGTTTGAATTAAGTATTTATTAAATTTTGAAAAATAAGAGAGAAAAAGTTGAATAAAGAATATTATAAAGTTAAAATATTGTTAGAATATAATTTTTTAATATTATTTTTTGTTGAGATTTGAAAAAGTTGAATTGTTTTTTGTTTATAAATTTGAAAAAATTGTAACAATTTGTTTATTTGTTTGGATACAAGAAGTCTCTTAACTCATCTCATCTTATCATTATAACTTTTCTAAATTTTTAAACAAAATACAATAAACAATTCAACTTTTTCAAATTTTAAAATAAAAATAATATTCTAATAGTATTTTATTCAACTTCATTTCATCTCAACTTACTATCCAAACCTCCGGCTGCTAAAAGTAATTGTATTTGAATGATGTTTGGGAAGAAGATGAAATGAAATGAGATATAAATTGTTTTCAAATATCCCTTAAATAGATGCTTGAGGAATGGAATGAGATGAGAAATCTGTGAATAGTAGTGAAACGGTTTGTGAAAAGTAGTGAAAATGTTTAAGTTATAATGTTTTATGGGATTTTGGGAAAGAATAGATAAAAAGTTAAATAAAAATATTATGAAATTAAAATATTGTTAGAATATTATTTTTATTTTAGGATTTAAAAAATTTGAATTATTTTTTATGTTTTGTTTGGAAGTTTGAGAAAGTTGTAATGATTATGTAATGATTAAATGAAAAAAATTAAAAATTTGAAATTGAAAAATGTTTGTGTTTAAATGATATTTGGAAAAGAAATAAATGAGATAAAATGAAATGAGATGAGATGGAATGAGATGAAACCATCCATTCTTCCAAACAAGCTCTAAAACAATATTTTCTCAATAGACAATCCGAGGGGATCGAGAATGGTGCTTCGCATTGTATCGATAATTCTAAATGCATTTTTTATTTTTATTGTGTTTGTTTTTCTTTCGACCACTTTTTAAACATCCATAAATATTTTTAAAAAATAAAAATTATACATAAATTCACTAATAATCACTTCTTTAACCATTAAATGAAAAAATACAGTCAATGAATTTTTTCCATAAGCTTCCGGAATCTAAGGGTAGAGAAGAAGTGTTAATTAATATTATATATATATTTATGCAATATTATTTTATTTATGAAATGAATATATTGCCATACTCTATATCCGTGGTGTCTTTTCTTCTTTTCAAAAAATAAACGATTAAAATATTTATTTTTTTGTTAATAGAATACTGATAATAATATACTTACATTTTTCTATTTATCATGGAAAGGAGTTAGGTAAAACTTAAAACTCAAGTAAATTATTTTTTGATATTTTTTTATTAGTAACACACTTTTTTGTTTATTTTTTTTCAACGATATTAAATATAGTTATAAGATGTATAAGTCTTGCGCACGATTTTTTGTTTTTAAAAAAAAGTGAAATTCAATGTAAACAAACAAAGAATTTTTATATGGATCATATATTTCTTAAACTTTTTTAAAAAAGAGTGCATAGGACTTATAAATTTTAAGACAACATAAATCATTTCTATTTCTTATTTATAAAAAAGATATAAGGAAAATTAGAACAGACCGTTTTACTTAGCTTTCAATTATCGTTTAATCTAACTGAAAAACCAACTTACAGTATTTTTCAAATAGAAGTTTTGAAAATTATAAGTTCAATTAGAACAATGAATTTGAAGATGCTTAAAGGTTTAAAAAAGTTTATCATATGAATTCTTGATACATTGTACCATCTATACTCTGTCTGTTTGATGAAATCTCATTCAATTTTAACTGTCAAGATAGATTAAGAATAAAATAAAATAAGATTGGTAGCCATATCCCAAAGGAAAATACAATTTGTCATTGACTTATTTTCACTTAATTTTCAACTTCTAAAGGTTCCCAAATACATCTTTAATAGTAAGAATAGCACTTGGTTTTACACAAAGCTTCTAAACAAAATTATTTATTGTACATGCAGCAGGAGGACGGCCAAAAGTCACACTTCAAAAGACTTGCACGTTTAGGTAATGGGTTAAGATGAAAATTTTGTGAATAATAATGAAATAGTTTGTAAATAATAGTGAAATGGTTTGAATTAAGATGTTTTATTGGATTTTGAAAAATGAAAGAGAAAAACTTAAATAAAAATATTATAAAGTAATTTTTTAATATTATTTTTGTTTTAAAAATTTGAACAAAATGTATTGTGTTTTGTGCTTTGTTTAAAAGGGGGAGAGTATTTATGTCTTCACATGCTGAATTATCCAATGAAATCTAACAAGAAGAGTATTGATGTCTGAGCTCAAGAAGTTTAGCTTCCCTGCCCTGCCCCCTCCATCGATGAAGCTGCCTTGGACCACTTGACTAGAATCACCTTCAAATATTAACTAGTCTAAGCCAAGATCTTGACAAAATAAAACAACAACGATTAAGCCCCTAGCTTCAGCAATTGTAGGATCTACACAATAACACATAGGCTTCATCAAACTCACTAAAACAGAACCTAAACAATCCCTTAGCACCACTCCAACTCCAATTGTATTATAGACATCATTGATGGCCATATCCCAATTAACCTCCACCCAACTCCTAGTCGTTGTAATAAGTCAATTTTAATGAGTTATTAAGTCGCTGTAATAAGTGACGGAAGTTGTGTCAAATTAAGTCGCTGTAATAAGTTATAAAAGCTAGCGTATTGGCAAGAGTATTTTCGGCGACTAAAACTCGCGGGAAAAATTTTTTAATTCCAATTTTTTTTCCCAGCTAGCCACAAAGATCCCGACGTAGATGGAAAAATATATTATTTTCGGCTACATTAGTGCTGCCGGTAATAAAAAGAGCCCAATCTGCTCTCTTTTCTTGTAGTGTTCCCAATGTAGTGCAACAGGTTGTGGACTATTTCTAGCCATAGGTTTGTGGTGCATTGCCTCCCGAAACTACACCTTCCACTCAAGAGTGAAGGCAAGAGAATTCCTCCTCACTTCTCAAACATGACCTCAGGTAGTTTGCAAAAGAAATAGACTTAATAACAAACTATATTATATGCTGTACAAACCAAAATGGTGGAAAACACAGTACTGTTATAAAACTCATAATCAAAAGGCCGAGATCAAATGGTCAAATTATAATCAGAAGATTATAATTCAGACAAATACAATGTCAATCATTTTTTTTTCCATTCTCTCGTACATAGAAGAGAGATTTGAAAGTAAAGAAGACATAATACAACAAGCAACCATAATTATACTACGTTTTATTTCACTAACATTAATGGGAATGAAGGGTCCTCTGCCCCCACGACTTCAAACCATTGGATCCACCAATTTTGCATTGACGTATATATTAACCATTTGAAAGTTTAATTTTTTACGTTCGAACAATTACCCAATAACATGCAAATGAAACATTCAAACATCAAATCACAAACCTTCACGTTCAAATGTAAAAATAAAACATTCAAATGAAAAATATCGAATTGTCTTGATGCAAAATAGGGGAAAATTGTCTTTACAATCTTGGATGAGTCTAGCTGCAAATTGGCGAAGATGTAGTCTGATTTATGATTCGGAAATAGAATTGTAATTCATTGTTTTAGAACTAAAGGCACTTGATGATGCCATGGCTCTGCTACTTTTATCCAGAACCAATTGCTATGAATCGGATCTGACTTTGTAGCAGAGCTCAAAGCTCTTTGGGTCTTGTCACAAGTCGACTTGAGGAGTTATTGTCTATTGTCTTTGTTGTCACAGGTTAAACCTGTGGCAACTGTCAGCAGGTCGAGTCTGCTACTCAACTCATTAACTTTGTCGACACAAAGTTATATGATAACATCCAGTCTTTCCATTTCGGCAATTTGATATATAATTTATCATTCATGGGCGTTGGTAAGATCTTGTAGCCATCGAGGTAATGGAGTTGTATACCTTACCCAATTGGTATACCTAAAAGTAACAAGTATGTTGGATACTGTCACGGTATCATTGATCAAACAATAAACAATAGAACTTTAGATACAGAGATTTTGGCATTTTTTCTAGAATAAATTATTTGGGTTGGATTGATCCATTGACTTGATGCATAGGACCTGGTGATGCTTAGATTTAATCAAGCATGTCTAAACAATAGCAACTTAATTAGTGGTCTATTTAAAAGTGGAATTCAAAAGGTTTCACTGGAGGGGGTTCAGTTAGTTCTAATGAGCAAGTTGAATGCTGATATATACAAACTTATAACTTGATAGGCGCTATATTTTAAAAATATATATAAAAAGAAATCTTTATTACCAATATAAACAGTGTTTTGCATTCTTGTTACTGAATGTTACCTCCCCTTCCATGTCATGCAGGTTAATGCAGGAAAAGTATCTGCTACAGTATGTCACAGCATTCTTACAGCTTATATGTATATAAACTTGCCTGTAACATATTTCATTTAATGTTACTCTTAAAAATATTTAGTCTTTTTGATTGAAAATAATGAGTTTTATCTCCCTGGAAACAAATCCTTTTGTTTTTCAGACACTGAACAGATTCTCATGTATAGCACTGGCGGGTGTGGCGGCTGAGTATCTTTTATATGGAATTGCTGAGGGACGCCTTGCTGACATTAACAAGGTTTGTACTAGATCTTACTTATTTGACATGGTAAGCAAATTATACGTATTATTAATTGAACTTGATCGTCAATGATGGAACAGTTGGACATGCTACTCAAAAGCTTAATTAGCCTTCACACAGAAGAAAGTGGATTCCCAAGTCAGATGGTCTGTACTGAATACAGTCCTACTTTTGCGGCGCCATGAATTAGCACGAGCTAAGCTTGCAGAGGCCATGTCCATGGGAAAGTCTGTAGGAACTTGCATTGGCATTATAGAGGAGACCACAGACGATTCCGACATCCAGCTTCAACTGGGTTGAAGTGGAGGCTGAGGAATTCAAGCTCCATTAACTTTTTTTTCCTTCTAATTTTCTCTTAGGTAGTGAATTTGAAAAGGGTAGAACAAGTGAAAGATTCGTTATACAAGAAGAAGGCAGTAACTCAATGCACGAATTTGTTTGAAATTTTTTATGTTGTGAAGGACCATGTGTCCAATTACCAAACTCAAACTCAAATATGCATCAATTCATCGTTTCTGAAGGGATAAATATACATTTTATATCTTAAAAAAGGCACCTAAAAATTTTTGACCCTTTTTTGGCTCTTAATTCAATCCGACCCGCTAATTAGGGCTTACTATATATTATATTGAACATTGTACAATTGTCACACTATATTTTTTTATTATCATCTGAATAAAATTTTTTGCTGTTTCATAAATGTGGACGTAAATATGAGGTTTGCTATAGAGCAGCCACTGTAGCGGTGTACACATCACACACCCTACGTGGCTGCTGCTATTTTTTTTTTTTAGTCAAAACGCACGTTTTGATTTGGACGTCGGTTTCTTTTGGTTTGGTTTTCCTGAAACATTCGAATTTGTCCCACAACCCGCGAAAGAGCTCCTCCCTCGCCCGCGTCGTGCACCACCTTCCTCTGCCCAGCACCACCTAGCGACGCCGTCTCTCTGTCCAGCGACACCGAGCGACGTTCCTCCTTCTGCACAGTGCTACCACTCCCTGAGTGCGAGTCCGACGGAGCAAACGAGATTAATATCTCGCGAAGACCCCCCTCCCCTGTCGCCAATCAATCCGAAACGCTGTTGACCTTTGGTGAGTGCGACCACGCGACGCCATTCTTCTCTTCAGCATCACCCCGAGAAGCTCATCTGTGTGCCCAGCGCCGCCCCTCCCACGAGCTCATTTAACGTAAAATTGGTGATAGTGCTCTGCTCCGGTCGAGCTCTGTTTCGCAGCCGCCCTGCTCAGGTTTGTAGGAAATATTTAAATGACCAATTTTCCGTCCTCATTACGTTCTTCTTGTGTACTAAGAGAGGTGAGGTTTGGGTTTTTTGAGATGGGTATTGCGCGGCTTAGGGCATGGAGAAAAAACAATGCTTTCGGCATAAGACCTCTGTTTTCGACCTCTATTTTAATAAAGTGAATTTCTTTCTGTTGATTATAGTTCACTTGTTTTAGCTCATTGTTTTTCAGGTTGGGAAATCTGGATTGTTTCTCTGCTGCAGCTTCTCCACGTTGTTGATACTCCACGTTGGTAATAGCTAACTTGCGAATGTCTCTAGATTTCCTTTTAGTTAGTTGGTAAACTATTTTGTATATTTATAGAAAGTTGAATGCTTCATTTTGATTCATTGGGACTGAATAAATCACGGTTGGAGTAGATCGTTTTTATCTTTTTTGGCTCTCGTTCTTATGTTGGTGTTTTTTTGGCTTTAGTTGAATGGCTCTAGTTTATTTGGCTTTAGCTTTATAAAGTTATGTTGGTGTTTACTTGGTTGAATGTGTAATTTTTGAGTATCATACATTTGCTCAACCTGCCATCAACCTGTCGAGTGTAGCAAAATTAATTTTTTTTTTTTTTATTTCCATTGATTGTTGCAACTTATGTCATTTGAAGTTTGTTTTTTCAAAGGAAAGTGTGTAGAATCAAGTCTCTGGAAATATTCTTTTTTGAAGTTTGATTTTTTGGTCAACCATTAATTAGATCGAATTTATCCAAATCAGTTGCAAAAATTACTTTATGTTTTTATGGTTAATAAATTAGTATTTGAATTGATGCGGAGCTGCATTTAGGATTCTTGTTTTAACTATTCCCATAACCAAATAATCATAGCTAATAATACCATGAAGAAGGTTGTTAAAATTGTTAAACAACTTTAATAAATTGGTCCAACACTATCATGAAGAGTTGTTGACCATGGTTTATTCTCGTACTTTCTTGGCAACCAACCAAAATATGAGGAAAGTGCTATTGTAATTCTTTGAGAAGTTGTGGCTTCAAGAGAGACTGTTATCTATTTATACCGTTATACATTTTATATTATTTTTCTTTTTTTCACTTTTAAGATAATGTATTAAGTGCTTTATTCTCAGTTTTAGATAAAGATGGGGGAAGAGGAAGATGGAATGGCACCCAGGCCTTCCACGTTGACTTCACAGTCATTAATACCGCCTCAAAATATTACATATGGAAATCGAAACGTGAGTTGGCATGTTGAATTCTTATATTTTTTAATAAAGTGTGTTTGACATGCTCATGAATGTAAGTAATTGCGTAATTGCAGCAACAATTTGATGTAAATTTGTCCTACCATTCGCCGAGTAATATGGTGGATTTTAGGCAAGTTGAAGAGTCATTCCAGGTATACATTACCAAATTTTATTTACCAACTTCCAACAAGCAACATTTGACCATCTTTTTAATCTCATTTTCATTTTTCCTAACAATTCCTTTGGTAATTATGTTGATATATGCAGTACCCTACATCGTCGAGTAATCCAGATTTTTCTGATTTCCCAGAATTTTCAGAAAATATTGGATCTACTTATTTTGATGCTGCTGATGGTATTACACTTTATGGAGTTTTTACATTAATGACACTAATATTGGAGTTTTTGCTAATCCATCCCTATGTTTCCATCTTTAGATATTATATTCGACATTGAGGAAGATTTAGAGGGTATGACTGTTGTCCCGGATGATGGGGTACGTATTGACGCACCAACAACTGGAATGGAATTCAAGAGTGAGAAAGAGCTTATGGCCTACTATAAGAAATTTGCCAAACAAGAGGGATTTGGTGTACGGAAACAGAGGACAAAGCGCGATGATGATGGAAGGCCCGTGTATGTGACTATTGGTTGTGCACGTGGCGTGAAATACCAACCAAAGCATAGTAATATCTCGAAACCCCGGCCAACCACTAAAACCGATTGTAAAGCGAAGGTAAACGCGACATTGAACAAGAATGAGAAATGGGTTGTCACAACTGTTGAACATGTGTGTTGCACCTAAACTTTAACTCAAATTAATGAACTAAAATTTAGTGCAGTTTTACCTGCAAGTATACAGGTGTTGTAGTACCTTACAGGATCGAATCCACAGGGATTGACTAATGTGAAAAATTCTCTCAAACAAATTAAAATAAAATACTAATAGAGATGTGTAATTGAAACTAAAATAAGATTCTAGAAATGATGATTTTTATCATGACAAAACAAAACTAAAATGATAAGCTGTATTGATATTGGAAAAGACTAAGGTTTCGAGGATCTGTTTAATAATTTAAAGTATTATTTTCCAATCGAATTACTTCAATTAAACTAGAATAATGATTCCGTTTAATTGGAAGATTTAGCATTTACGATCAAGAAAAATATTCACTAATGATTTAGCATGAGCGATTGATGATTAAAAAAAACTTACAAATCTATTTGGCTATCACAGGGATTTTTCAAGCATTCATTGTATTCGGAAATCACAATAAATCAAGAAAAATATATAGATAATCAAATTATCCAATAATAAAATCATTCAATCGATCAAACTCACAAAATAAATTTGTCAACGATCCGAAAACAATTTTTAAATCATTAAACATCACCTCTAACCTTAGTATTCAAATTTAGCTGACCATGTTTAACACAAGCGCTATAAAAATTAAATAAACATATTTCATGATGATATTGAAATAAAATATAATAAAACAACATAAAAACATAAAAATGAAGAGAGAGAGCCGAAGAGCCCCAAGATTTGCACCACTAAGAGCGAAGAAGTAACGATCAGCCAAATGAAAAAAAACTAAGACGTAAAAAGAAACAATAAAAACATGTAATAAAGAAGCCGCTGACCTCAGGTCTGCTACCCTACAGCAAGCAACTAAAACGTAAGAGAATGACAATAAGAGAATGACAATAAAACGTAAGAGAATAACACCTCCGATCCAGACGCCGAAAACGCAAGAAAGAAAAAAAATAAAATTCCAGTCAAAGGAAAACAACACCAGCCGAACAAAAGAATTGGTCTGAACTCTGAACGAAAAAGAATTAAAAGCTCTGCCATCCCTCTGTTTTTACATAAATCTCCAGCAGCTTCTCAGTCCGTTCACAGCTAGAGAACCCAGCTGAACTCCCCCCAAACTTCCTCCGTTCACAGCTAGAGAACCCAGCTGAACTCCCCTCAAACTTCCTACGTAAACTCCCCCCCAGTTTATCTCCAAAGCCTTTTTCTTTTCTTTTTTTTCAGTTCATCTCCGAACGTTTAGCTTTCCCCCTAGCGAAGTCCCCTCTCTCTCCGTCCCGGTCCTCTATTTTTACGTAAGCTGTGTTTTTCCAGCTTTCCGAAACATCAACTCACCTCCGTCCCTCAGCCCCCCACGAATCCAGTCCCCTTTTCAGCTTCCTCTCTTCTCATTTTATTCTCTGTTCCAGCTCACTCCCAACGTCAACTCTCTCCTGTCAAACACTCTTTCCCGTCTCTTTTCTATTTTGTATTTTTCTTTTCATTCCTTCATTTCCGTAAGTTACTCTTCTTTGTTTCTATCAAAAAAAAATAGCTGCTCACCGAAAGCTCTCTTCCAAACTCCCTCACTTTCAACTCCGGCCGAAATCATCACTGTCCCTCCAGCAAGAAGTCAAAGAATCCGTAAATATTCACAACATCACTTTTCTTCTTTCCTTTCTTTCTTGTTTGCCGTAAAACCTCTCTGTTTGTGCATGTGTATGTTACTTTCCAGCCTGTTGATTTTCTGTTTGTCATTTCTGCATGTGTTGCTTTCCCTGCATGCGTGAGCTGTGAGCTGTGATCATTTTCTGCATGTGAATGATGCTGTCCGACACTTTCTGCATGTGCTGTGGGCTCCAGCATGTCTTTCCTGCTTCATTTTTCTGCTGCTGTCCGAATGATGCATGTATTGGTTTGCTGTGATGGGTTTCAGCTTTGTGTGTTGAGGTGCCGTGAGTTACTTGTGCAATGAGGTTGGTTTGCCGTGATTGAAGCTGCTGCGTGTGTGAGTTCCAGTTGTGAGTGAGCTGCCGTGAGAGTTGATTTTCTGCTTTAGGTGCCGTAATTTGCTGCTGTTTTGCTGCTGTCCAGGTGCATGTTGAACTGCATGTGCTTTTGAGTTCCGATTTCTTCATGCATGTGAATTGTTTTCTCTGCATGTAGCTGCCGTGATGTGTGCTGCTCTCAGGGAATGTGCTTTCCGTAAACTAGAAGTCTGGACATTTTGGCTTGGTGTGAGTTTCTGTTTGTTATTTCCTCAAACTTGACCAGCTGTGAGAACACCCTACTCATGGAAACACCAATCATATTGGGACCGAGGATTTCCTCTCTTAACTGCCACTTTTGTACCATCACTTAAGACTCCCTTGTAAACTTTCCCGAAACCACCAATCCCAA
The DNA here is from genome assembly GCA_011037825.1 of Carya cathayensis. Classification (NCBI taxonomy): domain Eukaryota; kingdom Viridiplantae; phylum Streptophyta; class Magnoliopsida; order Fagales; family Juglandaceae; genus Carya; species Carya cathayensis. The sequence continues at coordinate 119,685 of QGSO01000835.1, forward strand.
TAACCCAACTCTCATCAAAGTTGTTTGCAGCCTCTTGATCTGCTGTAAAAGGAATGCGATAGCCGTAGTTAAAAATGGCACTAGCAGTTGTTCCATTAGAATATTTATTGCCCATGGATTGGGAATTTCCTCGATTGATGGAAAACGGAGTCCACGTCTTTGATTCTCTTTGACGTGCCCCATGATTTTCATTCTGACAATTCTTTCAACATTTTCGGCTGCCCAAATCCACTGCTTTGAAAAACTCATATAGCATGCGCCGTGGCTCAGAATCGGATCTCCTTTGAATTTTATTTAACTGAAAATAAAGAGATAAAAATAACACTTGAAATAAATTAAAAAGAAAATAGATTATAAAAAAAATATTATATATGTGAGGAAATATTGTCCAATTAAAGTATAATTATAAAATTAAGCATAAACATGATATTAATCAATTAAAAATCACAACTCAAATTTATGCTTATTAACTATTTTTCCATCTAAAACCAATAATAATGTCACGAAGCAGTTGAAATACATTGGTTTTAAATAGCTAAAATATGCAATTTTACAGCTCAAACAATGTGCACAACCACGTTACTGTGAGCTTGAAGAAGACAAGATTGTTGCGATCTCATAAGTGTCTAGATCAATATAGTCAAAGGATCCTCGAGCTTAATGATAGAGCAGGTATCCGAAGAACAAGAATATTATTCTCTTGTTGTTGATTCGGGGGGTTTTGACAATCTAGATTTTCAAGAGAAAGATTGTCGAAATTTTATTGACAAGTGTAGACATTTAAGGTTGGGTAAAGGAGGCGGCGAAGCACTTAATGAGTATTTCCGAAGAATGAGAAATCAGAATGATGGGTTCGTTTCTGCCATTGACATTGATGATGAAGGTAGGTTGCGGAATGTGTTTTGGGTTGATGCTAGGAGTCAGGCCGCCTATGAGTATTTTGGTGACGTTGTAACTTTCGATACAATGTACCTAACAAACCGGTATGGGATGCCTTTTGCACCATTTGTTGGTGTTAACCACTATGGGTAGTCCATACTATTAGGGGTGGGGTTGATGTCAAGCGAGGATACACATACCTTTGTTTGGTTGTTCTCAATGTGGTTGGATTGCATGAATGGTCGAGCGCCCAAAGCTATCATAACCGACCAAGATCGGGCAATGAAAAATGCAATTGCGATTGTATTCCCTGATACGCGCCATAGATATTGTCTATGGCATATAATGCGTAAACTTCCAGAGAAGTTGGGATCTCACTCCCAATTTAGCACAGGGTTGAAGACCGCCATTCAGGGGGCTTTGTATGATTCACAGACCTGTGCGGAGTTCGAGATCAGGTGGGGTGAACTACTTGAGAAGTATGATCTCAAAGACAATAACTGGCTCCAATCGTTATATGAAGAAAGGACTTATTGGGTACCGGTGTACTTGAAAGATGTATTTTGGGCTGGTATGAGCACAACACAACGTTCAGAAAGCATGAACTCTTTCTTCGACGGTTATGTCCATTCAGGTACAACCTTGAAAGAATTTGTCGACCAATTCGACAATGCTCTAAGAAAGAAGGTAGAGGTGGAGATTACAGCTGATTTCAACTCCAGCAACCAGATGATCCCCTGTGTTTCCCCTTTCAACTTTGAGAAGCAATTTCAGAAGGTATACACAAATTCTAAATTTAAAGAGTTCCAAAAAGAGTTGATGGGCCTTATGTGTTGTATGATTGAGCCGAAATATTGCATATCTTAACTATTTAAAACCAATGTATTTTAAATTTCTCATGACATTATTATTGGTTTTAGATGGAAAAATAGTTAATAAGCATAAATTCGAGTTGTGATTTTTAATTGATTAATATCATGTTTATGCTTAATTTTATAACTATGATTTAATTAGACAATATTTCTTCGCACATATAATATATTTATAATAATCTACTTTTCTTTTTAATTTATTTTGAGTGTTATTTTCTTATTTTCAGTTTAAATAAAATTCACTTTGGATCCCACCAAAAGTGCATACTAATTGAGAGGAATGAAGAGAAGGAAGGAAATAGTTTTCGGTGGACAAACACCTGCAATATCAAAGTCTAAGAAGGAGTTTGGCAGCACGCTATCTATATATATATATGTGTGTGTGGCTGGTGAGCAAAGGAATAAAAGGAGTAGAAATAGATGTGCTGGAGTAATCTAATTGGTTGGAGTGAAGAAAGAAGTGAAGTAGGTGCTTGATTGAGAAAAAGAGTGTGTCGGCTGGAACTAAAACTCAACAAGAAGCACATGCATGCAGAAAAATGATGCAGAAACTGACTTGGACAGCAACTCACTCACGACACAAGCAGCAGCTCAGCACACAACTCACACATGCAGTAGCAGCTCACAATCCACCGAAAGCATGCAGAAAAGTTAGACAAAATTGCAAAAGTCAAGCACATGCAGCAGAAAAAAAAAAAGATAGCAGAAAAGTCAAGCACATGCAGCAGAAAATTGAAGCAGCAGAAAAATTGCAGCAGCAGAAAAAAAAAACAAATGCAGAAGAAAAATAGATGCAGAAGAAAAACAGATGCAGAAAAAAACAGATGCAGAAAAACAGATGCAGAAAAAATAGATGCAGAAAAATAGGAATGTAGAAAACAGCAGCAGAAAAATAGAAAACAACATTCACACATGCAGAAATTGAAGCACTCGGACAGCACCAATTTCTTGAAACAAATTGAGCACAAAAAGTCTTGAAGTTAGGCTGCTGTCCCTCCACAAAAAAATCTGCACAAAAAGAGCAACAAAAAGTCAAGAAAATTAGGTTGCTATCCATGAAAATTCAGATGCATCTTCCACCGAAAAATCTGCACAAATTGAGCACAAAAAGTCTTGAAGTTAGGCTGCTGTCCCTCCACAAAAATCTGCACAAAAAGAGCAACAAAAAGTCAAGAAAATTAGGTTGCTATCCATGAAAATTCAGATGCATCTTCCACCGAAAATTCTGCACAAATGATCATTGAAAAAAAGTCATCAAACATGTGCTCTTTTTCCACCAAATTGGACATTCAAAGAAGGGGTAGATGGATTCTATAAATAGGGGTTGGACGTGTGGAGTGAGGAGAATTTTTTATGCTTTGTTTTAGTGTTGTTCTTATGTTCCTTAGCATATTTTTAATTAAGTTGTTGCTACTTTAATTCTTGCATGAAGTTTTAGTCAAGTTGTAATTTAATTGTTGCTAAGTTGATTTTTAAATTGGTTAGTAGGTGGGGATGTGTGAATGAAATAAAGATGGAGTTGTGTTGAAATGCAAAATTCAAGTCTTAGTATTCGGAATTTTTTTCTTTTTCTTTTGGTTGCAATGCTATGTTGTTTTAGAGTTTTTATTAAATGTGCAAAGAATTGCTTTAGTATTTTAGTTCATTAAGTGTAATACTTTAAATTCTAGCAAGTGTGTTAGTTAATTTCATGAAGTAAAAGAGTTGTTCTAGAGTTTTCATTAAAGGTTTGAAGATTAATTTTCAAGAGAGTTACATAAGAAGTTGGTTCTTTTTGTTTTGAATTTCAATTGAATGGTGAAGAGAGAACTTTCAACTTAGTTTTCATTTTCAATTTCTTTGTGTTCCTCTAGGAAATAATTTCTTTGAGTGTTTATTTTATTTAGAGCTCAACTTCAATTTGAGTGTGTATTTTATTTGAAAGTTTAATTTAATTGAGAGTTCAATTTCTTTTAGGATGCATTTTATTTAGAGCGTTTATGTTAGAAATCATTTTATTTGGAAGTTCAGATTTTTGGATTGGAGAACGCAGTCTCCATTTCCAAACATCAAGTTTATTCCTTACAATTCCTGTTTTTATTTAATTTCAGTTTAATGTCTTATATTTTCCTTGCACATTTAATTTCTGTCTATTTAAATTATTGTCATTTATTTTTTTTCTTGCACCTTTAATTTCTGTTTATTTAAATCATTATCATTTATTTTCTCGCACTTTTAATTCCTCTATTTAGGTTAATGTCATTTATTTTCTTGCATCTTTAATTCCTATTATTTAAATTAATGTCATTTATTTTTCTTGCTCTTTTAAATTTCAGTCTATTAATTTCAGCAATTTTAATTTAGTTTCATACATTTTAATTCCTTACTTTTCATCGCTGCACTCAAATCCGACAAACAAATCCAAAAATATGAATCTAGTCAATGACTAGTAACCTCTCCATCCATTGCACATACCATCCACTTATTTTCTCTTTGTGAAGTTTTTCACAATTTTTCAACGAGTTTAAATTTTGAGTAACTTTCCCTGAGGAGACGATCTAGGAATTTATTCCTTATTATTACACGACATCCTCCTGCACTTGGGATAGCATTAGTGCTACTCATTTTTGAGTGAGTCATTGTAATTGTACACTGGTGAGCGAGCAGGGGTGCATTTCAACTTTTGATATTCTGGATGAAATACAAGTTGACGACTTCACAAAAATTGTCCACTACACACTTTACTATAATCATGAGGAGTGTGAGTTAAAATGCACATGTGCATTGTTTGAGATGCGGGGCATTCTATGTTGACATACACTTAGAGTTTGTCAGTTCAAGAGGATTAATGTGCTGTCAGATAAATATATACTGGATCGCTGGAGGAAAGATGAGAAGAGGAGATACACAGTAATCCAAAGTAGTTATGATGACTGTCGGGCCAGTGGAGACACGCGGAGGTATAATATGGTGGTTAAAAGATGCATGAAATTAGCAACAAAAATATCCCCAAGTGAGGAGCATGTGAATGCTTTCATGCGATACGTCGATGAGTTTGATTCAAATTGTGATGATATAACTTTGGGGTTGAAATCCGACTCAATAAAGGTGGGACCAAACATAGTCACGGATAAGAGTAAGAAGATATTATCACCCCACGTGGTTCGAGGGAAAGGAAGACCCCCAATTAAGAGAAAGGTTCCGCCCGTGGAGAAGATGGCAAAAAAAAAAGAAGAAACCGGTAATTTTGAAGTCTTCTATTTCATAGTAGGTAAAACTGTTTTAAAATTACTGAATTTTTGATACAATTTGTTTTTGGAATTTAGACTTCCAGGAAAATATTTGATGATGAAATACAAAACAGTAACGTCACACAATCGATGGCTTCAAGAAAAGAGGTCTTCATCTCTTGTTCTTGTTCTTGTTCTATGGTTGATTGTGTAAAATTAGTATGATTTTTATTTGATATTCGAGTTTCAGCCTGCATAATATTTGACAAGCTTGTGACATTATCCTTGTTATATTTCAGATTTCTAACCATCTTGATGTGATGTAATTGTGGATGGTTTTTGTGGATGGAGTTTTGTGGAGATTTTGGTAATCTAGTTTGGGGGATCTATTTTGTGGATGGAGTTTGTGGAGATTTTGGTAATCTAGTTTAGGGGATGGTTTTTGTGGAGGGATACTTGAGAAGTATGCCCTAAGTGTACGGATTTATACCTATGGTTTGGTAGCATGGTCAGTGGCATGATCCGTGTGTATATTGCTAGCATGATCGTAGTAGAGGTATGTTTCTTTCCTAGTAAAATTAGTATCTTTTTTTAGTAGTGGTTGATTTTAAAGTTCAAATAAAAAATTCCCAAATATCGACTTTTTAATGCCTTTCCTCTTTCCTTTCATGCTTCAGGTTTTTTGAGTATGGGCCTGATTCATCCAGAAGACTTTAGAACTTTACAGTTAAAATATTTTTTTAACTGTCATATAATGATTTCTAGGCAGCCTTGTATGACTAGAGGAAGTATCTTCCTTCACTACTATTTTGATATACTTTTTCAATGAGTTTGTTTGGGCTGATGCGTTACATACAAAAACTAATGTGTATGTTTCTGATGTCAATTTCTAGATCTGATCGTGAATGTCTTTGTGGTGCAAACAGCTGGCTATTACGTTCCAAGATTGACAAGATTAGAGTGAAGACCCCGGGCATTACCAAATTTGCACCATATTTGGTTAAATTAGTGCATGCTAAGAATGCAGTATCATCATTTGTATAGAAGCCCTTGAATTTGTATTCTGACACATGAATATATTAAGTTTAATCTCATTGTCATGTAGTGGGAATTTGGTTATTCTTTGGTGAGCCATGATAATGTATTGCATTTGTTACATTCTGTATGAAATTTCAGCGTATCGAACTTTATAAGGTTCTACAAGGGGATTTTAGCCTTTATTTTATTTTCAATCTATATAGAAACTTGCATTAATGTGCTGAATAGGTGGGACCGAAAATATTAACTTTCGACATGAGGAAAGTGCTCAAAATTAATACCTGGAGAATAATATATAGATGCGAATGAATTCCAAAAAAATTATATTCAAAAAGTAGAACCAAGAACATTTTTCTGATGGCAATTTACAGCGTTGAATTCTTCCACATTCTATACATCATAACAGTGAAGGAACTCAACTATGGTTCGGAAAATTTACATACACTTTAACCGAACCGTCACAAAACTATTAGAATTGTCACAACCCAATACAAACTATCTATTGTTTGGTTCGAATAAATTTACATACAATTTATCCAAACCAAACCAAAACTATTACAATTGTGGCAACCCAATACAAACACAACAATTTTCGACTTTGGTTTTGAAGAGTCCCCTCTCTCTCTAAAACTTTATCTTCTCTTTTCCGAACTTCATACTCGTGCATCACTGCATCATCCCACATCTTCCAAACTTTATTCTCTCTTGTACGGATGTTCTCATCTAGCAAATGGTATATATCCATCCAAATGAAGAATTCACACCTTGCATCTCGCTGCACAAAGTACGAACTCTCAATTACCATTATAAAGTACACGAAGCAAAAAATAGTATATATTAGTTTATATATAAAATATATACCATATTTACCGTATTGTATTTTGGGCAAGCAAAAAATCTCCTTCCAGGATTTTTTGATGTGTGGGACGTCTTTACAGCTGTTTTCAACCCACACCAACAATTTGGTGATTCCATTACAAATTCATTAATTGATGCTGAAGATTGAGATGATGCCATTTTCAATTTTGAAAAATGAAAGATACCAACAAACAGTTGAGTCTATCTCATTTACATTAATTGCATACACAATAATTGAATACATATTATTTGCAGCAAATTTAAGCAAAACTGGATTTCAAGTAAGCCAATTACTGCAGCTCATAAGCTTGTTAAATGATGATAAATCCTTTACCAAACTAGTGCTTCATGTTAGCAAAAAAATCCCAAGAGGTATAACTGTAACTTTACTTAATAAGCAACATAGTAACTGACACAATATCACACAATTTGTACCAAATTATTTACAACTTATGGCTTAAGTTGCAGAACTCTTCATTAAATAAAAACTTAACCTCTGCTTCCAGGACTACATCGGCCAATATTGGCTTCTCAAGAACATTGGTTACTACACTTGACAGTCTCAAGCAGTTCATTGTCTAACAAGTCCAGCTAAGTTGAGACCTCACAAGACTTTCAACTAAGTAATCTAGCAAGTTCACGTGTAAAACAAATTTCCAGAAAATATGTGCTCATAAAATACTCCTTGAGGGATATTATTCATGATCTTCACACAACTGTTATCCGAACCAAACCAAAAAACAATACCAAACCTATATTTGCATTACTGAGTGTATACCAGTTTTATCCAAACCAAACCAAAATTCCCAACGTATACTTGCATTACAGAGTATATAAAACCGATTCATGCAAAACATTAAAATGCCAAATCAATTTCATAAAGATGGAATTGAATAAATACCTTAGCTTTCAGTACAGGGAGGGTCGACGGCAAGTAAGAGAAAGGTAGATGGCAGAGAGAATGGGTTGGGCGACGGGTTGGAGTGGGGGAGACGATGGATCGACGCGGGGGTGGGGGAGAGGATGAGGGTTTTGCAGGATGAGTCAATACCTAATGGGGTTGGGGTACGGGAGTGGATGGAGGTTTGGGGTGTGCTTACGGGTTGGGTGCGACGGGGGCAGAGAAGATTTCGAATGTTGGGAGTAACGACCTAACGGGGTTGGGGTACCGACGGGTTGGGGTGCGGGAGATGATGGGGGGTTGGGGTGTGCCGACGGGTTGGGTGCGACGGGGGAAGAGAGTATTACAGAATGTTGAGAGTGAATGGGATTTCGAAGGACTTCCAAGGTTGGGGAAAGGGGCTGGGCGACGGGTTGGGGGGAGAGGGATTTCGGGGGGAGTCTGATTTCGAATAAAAGTAGAGAAGGAAGTGTGGGAAGTGGCAGGGACAGAAATGGAAATTCCTAATAAGCCACGTTAGGTGTATTCCGGCTGCTGCGAAATAGGGGCTGATCTAAAGATTTTCTCCGTAAATATATTGTCAAACTAGGTAAACTTTATGTCGTGTGATTGATTCTAATTTTTTTTCTCTACTCTTTTGTTTTTTCATTTTTTTTTATTGTTCCTAAAAAGGCACACTAAGTATAAAATCAAGTTTGATCGACTCTTTTGTTTTTTTTTTTTGGTGCCGGTAAGCAAGTTTGATCAACTTATTAACACGAAAAGCCCACCAAACCTAATATATATATACATATAAAACATAACTTATACTCCAAAACTGGTTCGTAATTTGATTGTGCAAATCGAGACATTGCACAATGCCACAATCAAATAAATACAAAGTTAAACGATGCAACATCTTTTAATATCTGAGAATCAAGACTATCTTGCACTACAAATTGAGTAAGAGTTGGCAGTCGAATATGGGGTAGAGTACTTGTTAATTTCCGAAGTCGCCAAAGATCGATCAGGGTGTGCTACGCACGTACAGTCTTTGTAGGTTGGTTTTGTTCTTCTTTCATTTGGAATATTATGCCATGCCAATACAGATATAAAAACCCTCTCCATTCCTGTTCTACTTAGGCCATGTCCTCCTCATCTACAAAAGCCTTGTCTCTCCGGCAAATCTCTTTCATTCTCTTTTTCTCCTCCCATGCGACTGGATGGTGTCTCTCCATCTCCTGATCCTTCACTCTCGTGAACATTTTTTTCCCATCTAGAACCAAATAGCTTCAATCTAATGCTTATATATACCTCAAACTCACATATATCCTATAGTGGAATTTCTTGGTTGTTGATAAGGTTGCAAATCTGGACAGACATTTTTTTTCTTCTTTTTCTAGTCGGATTGGACCCGGGCAGGTAGAATATTATTCTACGCGTTGGATATTGGTTATTGACCCATATATCCATAACCGACTTTAACTAAAATGAATTTTAAGTAGGCAATTAGGTAGATGCGACCGTAGCTCGAGGTTGTAGGATTAATTCCCCTTCCCCAAATGTCAGAGAAAACAAAATGAATTTCCTCTCAGACTCGATTTATCACTCACTGTCTC
>QGSO01000836.1:0-114288 GCA_011037825.1 Carya cathayensis
ACAACAACTGTGGAGCATACACTACATGAGACACAGCAATTGTGACATGTAGAATACGTGGGGCCACAACAACTGTGGAGTACGTATTATATTTTATGTTATGTGTATTCATGGGGCCACAACAACTGTGGAGCATGAAGTATGGGGCCACAACAACTGTGGAGCATACACTACATGAGACACAGCAATTGTGACATGTAGAATACGTGGGGTCCACAACAACTGTGGAGTACGTATTATGTTTTATGTTACTTGAATACGTGGGGCCACAACAACTGTGGAGTACGTATTAACGCACGTTATTAATCAAGACAATTGAATAAGATTCCAAGTTTATGTTAAGTCCAGTTTCAGATCAAATACATGATAAGTCAAGTTTTAGATCAAGTCCATATTATGTTATACTCACGTACATGTTATGTTCAAGTTTATGTTATTTTCAAGTTCTTATTTATGTTATGCAGGTTTACGTTCATGCTATATTTCAAGTCCATGTTATGTTTCACGTTCATGTTATGTTGTTTGTTCATGTTATGTTTTAAGCTTAAGTTCATGCCATGTTAAGTCAAGTTCAGTTCACGCTTAAGTTCTGGTTAAGTCATGCTATATGTCAAGTTATACTATGTTTATGTATGACTATAATTATGCATTTATGCTTTTACTGCCATGCATGCATTTTTAACCTGTGTGTGAGTTTTATGTTAACTTACTGAGATTTGTAATCAAATCTCACTGTGGTAGTCCCAACTACCATTCCCCCCGAATGGTAGATCTTGTTACAGGACCCAAAGGAGAATTGGAATCTGACCAACTGAATACGGTCGACTAGGCCACGGTGCGATGTTGATGATGGTATAGTATTTAACTTAGGTTAATACTTGTACTTTTGGAGTTGTATCTCAAGTATTCTTTTGATCACAACCATTTTGGACTAGTGTGATGATCACGGCTTTTTAGTATGCCTTTATGTATGAATTATGTTTCAAGTATTTGGGATATATTTAGTTTGGTGCATAGTATTGCTAAAGAAAAAGATTATCCGCTGCGAATATTGCATAATGCTAGATGCATGTTAGGAACATTGCATCTTAGGTCATGCATGTCACTTCTTAGGTCATGCATTAGTTTCCTGGTTTAGTAAAAAACAAAATTCTGTTGCATTATCTACTGCTGAGGCAGAATATGTTGCTACGGGTAGTTGTTGTGCTCAAGTTCTTTACATGAAGCAACAACTTGAAGATTTTAAACTCATATATAATCACATTCCAATCAAATGTGATAATACAAGTGCTATAAATCTTTCAAAGAACCCAATACAACATTCTAGAACTAAGCATATTGAAATAAGATATCATTTTCTTCGAGATCATGTGCAGAAAGGCGATATAGTACTAGAGTTCACAAACACACACGATCAGTTAGCAGATATATTCACAAAACCTTTACCAGAAGATAGATTATGTATGATTAGAAGAGAAATAGGTATGATGCATATTATGAATATCTCTTAAAAGATATATCAGAGTTCATAAAAATAGAGAGATTTTTTAAATACTTTTACATAAACTTGAGGTTCTTAGCCTCATGTTTGAGACGCTCATTCTCTTCATACAATATCATGTCATCCCTATCCATGGGAACTGGCAAGCGGAATGAAGATTTCAATAGAGATTTCAACTGTTTATTCTTCTGCCGAAGGATTCCTTCCCTTGTGTGAGACTCTTGAACAATTCGTTGAAGTACAACAATTTGTTCTTTAAGCTTTTCAACCTCATGATTTTTGGCTTGTACCCGCTGGGAAAAAGCAACAATAGAGGATGAGTAGCGAGTCCCGAGACTCACCAAGTCGTAGATAGCATCGGAGTCTGACTTATTAGCCATATTATTATTTTCTTGCTGCAACATGGCACTAATGGCAGCTGCAGAAAGGACAGGAGGTTGAGGTGCTGAATACCTCATGGATGCATCTAGAGGAATGTTAGAAGAATGAGCCATGGAGAGAAGAATTGAAAACTTAAAGCGAGAATGTAGAATGAATGCAGATGAGTTATAAAGATAAGAATAAGATTTGATGCAAATCGGATGAATTTTAAGACTGTTTTTATAGAGATAGCATAAAGAACAAGACAAACTAGTTTAAATCAGGCTTTTGTTTATATCTCGTTTGTCAACAACATCAGGCGATTTGTTTCTATCTTCAACCGCACTAAATTCATAGAGTTAGGCCTCAAGGCTTTGCAGGACTTGTCGGGTCACGGACGGATCTCTTTTTCAACTATCTACAGTGTATTTTAACGCACCGTTTTCGTTTTCTTCAGTCTATTTACTTGCTGCCGATCCTTTTTAATGATGCCAAAAGGGGGAGAAGTTTTAGACTAGAACATTAACATTGTTTAAATTGCTAAACTTGTTATATATGCTTGGAATTATATTTATATTTTTGCTTGAAAAACTAACGCAATTCTCAGGGGGAGCTTAAGTATTAATACAGGCTTCAGGTTCTATCAAGTATTTGTCATCATCAAAAAGGGGGAGATTGTTGAACCTAAGGTTTCAAGTTTTGTGTAATTATATATTTACACATGGATTTTGATGATAACAAATGAATTCAAAGAATGAAGGAGTCTCAAGCTCAAGTTGTCCACACAATGGAGTCAAGCACATCAAGGAACCAAGCATGAGCAAGAAGGGAAACAAGTTCACATTAAAGTCATAGAGTAATGTTGTAAATCTCTTAAAATTCGAAATTAGGATTAAGGCTCAAAATTAATATTTTATCATAAAGCATTAAAATACATTTTCCACATGTGCATGAATTTTTTGAAAATTAAATTTGAAATATTTTGAAAGATAATTGATTGTCATCTTTCACATGTGCATGCCATGATTAAAGGTTTGAACTTTGAAAATATTAAAGATGATTGATTGTCATCTTTCACATGTGCATGTTTTATTTGAATAATTTCAAAAGTGATTGATGCTTTTCTTGACTTATGCAAAAGGAAGATGTCTTTGTTTGAAATATTTGAAAAGTAAAGTGTGCTCCTTTTGTCATATGCAAAAAGTAAAAGATTAGGTTTGAAATTTTTGAAAAGCAAAGTGTGCTCCTTTTGTCATATGCAAAAAGTAAAAGATTAGGTTTGATTTTTTTGAAAAGCAAAGTGTGCTCCTTTTGTCATATGCAAAAAGTAAAAAGATTAGGTTTGAAATTTTTGAAAAATGAATGATGATGTTTTTGACATGTGAATCTTTTTAAATTTGAATATGAAGTCTCATATGCCTATAAATAGATCATTTGAGAGCTTCACATTCACAACACCAAGAGCATACAACTCTCATTCAAAGCTTTCATTCTCTCTTCTCTAAGCATTGAGCCTTAACCCTTGTTCATTTTGAGAGATATAGGTTGTGCTGTATTGTTCTTATTTCACTCATTGAGGAGTGTTTTCTGATATCCTACCCACTATCAATTTTTGTATCTAGTAAAAGGTGTGTACAACCCTTGTGCGTGTAGAAAGTATTCTACACAGGGAATCGTTGAATCACCACGTGTAAGGTGATTGCAAGTGTAGAGGGTGTTCTACACGGATCCTTTGTAGCGGTGTTGTTCAAAGGTGTAATAGGTTTCTATCTCCACCTGAAGGAGATTGAATAGTGAATTCGGGGATCCTCAAGGGGTAGCTTGAGGCGAGGACGTAGGCAGTGGGGCCGAACCTCGTTAACATACTGAGTTTGCTTCTCTCTTACCCTTACTCTTTATATTTATTATTGTTTCATATTTTGTTTATATTTTATATTGTATATTTGTTTTATAATTGTTATTTTTTTAAATACAACTCAATTCACCCCGCCTCTTGTGTTAGTCATCTGGGCAATACATATATGTCCTTTAGTACATGAAATCACACAACAGATGAGAGGACCAAACAGACCAACCAACCAAACATATGAGAGGAACAAACAAGCCAACAGACCAATAGACCACCAACGAAAAAGGGCAATGAAGGAAATCGTACAAAAAATGGGTTTCAAACAGACTTTTTTTAACCTTCCATTGGGTTTAAAGATGAGTGCAGGTGAGGCTTGTTGGCATGATGGAAGCCTTACTCACTCTTAGGTGTTTACGATTGTGTTGGATGGTTGAATCAATCATGTTGGATGGATGAATCAAGGGCTACCTCAAAACACCAAGATCCGAATAGTTTACTGTATGAAAATCAAGAATAACTCGGCCTAACACTCAATTCTCCAAAATAGGTAATAAACTTTTATTCCAAAAATAGCATAATGATCCAATACAAAGCTGTTGAAAATAAATACCCTAGGGTTCGGTTAGTCCTCCCTCAATTATTCCCTCTAACAACTTATTTCAAGATAACATTCTAAAACAAATCAAACTCCTACAGTTAAGGAAAACAAACCCAACAAACTCCTAAAATTCAGGAAACAAATCTACTAATTAACAAATCGATAAACTTCCTAATTTAAAAAGTATTCAAATGTCCAACTTGCTCTAAATCGCCTCATCCCCTAAAATCAAGAGACTTGCCAACAACTAGGTCAACATCTAGGTGGCAAGCAGTTGGTCCTTCGTGGTCGTGCCTTGCACTCCCAAGGCTTCCCCATCCGATCCATGCAAGCAACCCAAATCCGCCCTCCTAGCCTAGGCAAGCCTAGCCCTCCTACTGGCATTGCAGATGGCCTTTCTTGCATCTCCATAAATCCTTCCCCCTTAAAGACTGACCTTGTCCTCAAGGTCAAGCTCTAAAAATTACTCCTTGAGAACTTAGCATCTTAGGTTGGGAGTCCCCTCCATTGAACCAAGGCTTCTCACTTGGCCGCCCTTTCTCACATGCCTATAGTCCAAAATCTTCTCGGCTTTAACTGTTATTCGTCCCTCTTTGTCTGCCATGGGCAAATCATTCACCACCATGGTTAGGTCTCCAACCTTCTTTCTTAGCCACGCAACATGAAAAATAGGATGAATGTGAACCCTAACTGGTAAATCCAACTTGTAAGCAAGTTGTCCGCACTTCTCCAACACTTGGTATGGGTCAAAATATTTAGCCCTCAACTTGCTCAATGCTACCTTGGATAGTGCCTTCTGCTCCCTTGGTAAGTACTAGAGAAAGACCCAATTTCCTAGCTCAAAGGACTTCATGCTCCTTCCCTTGTCAAAGTGTTTCTTCATTTGGTCTTGAGCATGTGCCAAGTTCTTTTTGAGTTCTTTCAAGGCCTCGTCCCTCTCTCTAAGCTTCATATCCACCAACTCATTAGGTGAACTCCTTACTTCATAGGTTGTAAGCACCGGTGATGGCTTTCCATAGAGCACCTCGAATGGTGTCATCTTGATTGATTGATGGTATAAGGTGTTGTACCAAAATTCAGCCCAAGCCAAATGCTCCTCCCACTTCTTCAGATATTGGTACACAAAGCAGCTAAGGTATTGCTCAAGAGTCCGGTTGGTCACCTCAGTTGAGGGTGATAGGTTGAAGTTCAGGCCAATCCTATTCCATGCATGTTTAAGTACTCCCTCCAAAAAATACTCATAAACACATGGTCCCTATCCGTCACAATGCTGCTCAGCATACGATGCAGCTTCATCGCGTGATCTACATAAAGTTTAGCAATAGTCTTGGTTGTGTAGGGATGCACCATTGCAATGAAGTGTGCATACTTAGTCAAGCGGTCTACCACTCCAAGCACCCCATTATATCTGTTTGATAGCGGCAACCTCTCCACAAGATCCATGGTGACATCCTCCCAATTGTGAGTAAGGATTGGTAAAGTTTGTATCAACCCCTTGGGCTTGCTACTCTCACTCTTCACCATTTGACAAGTGTCACACATCCTAACAGACTCCCTCACATTGCCTTTCATGCCATCCTAATAGAACAAGTTAGCCACCCTTACCCAAGTACGGTACACTCCCGAGTGTCCCCCTTCCTTGGTATCATGAAAGTAGCCTAAAATCTTCATTCTAAGATATCCCATACTCGGCACCACTACTCTCCCCTTGTACTTTAGAAACCCTTCACGCATCTCATAGTTTTCTACTCCCTTAGCATCCACATCTAACTTCTCCTTCACTACTTTTCACCTTAGATCAGATTTTATTCCCTACCTGGCCTATACACCAATTGAAATTCAAACCCAAGCAACTTAGATACCCACCTTTGTTGATCTGGAGTAGTGATTTTTTGTTCCAAAAGATGCTTAAAAAGTTATTGATCTGTGACTATCAAGAACTTTCGCCCTATCAAGTAAGGCCTACATACCCTCACAGCCTCCATGATAGCAAGCATCTCTCATGCATACACATTCCACCATTTCTTTTGAACTCCAAGAGCCTTGCTAATGAAGGCTAGTAGCATCCCGTCTTGTGTCAATACCACACCTACCCCCACATTGCTTGCATATGTGTGTAACTCAAACAACTTCTCAAAATTAGGCATAGCAAGGATGGGTGTGGTTGTCATGACCTTCTTCGAAGCTTCAAATGCCGTCTCTACCTCTTCACTCTAAACAAAATTATTCTTCTTGAGCATGTTGGTGAGTGGTCTTGTAATGGTAGCATAATCCTTGAAGAACTTTCTATAGTAACCCATGAGCCCTAGAAAGCCCCTCAATTCAGTGATGGTCTTCGGTTTGGGCCAAGCCACCATAACTTCAAGCTTCCTTGGATCCACCTTGACCCCCTCATGTGAAATCAAATGCCCCAATACTCGAGTTCCTTTTGGCTAAATGCGCACTTGGACAACTTAACGTAGAAAGAGTTGTCAAGTAGCACCCCCAAAACAACCACCAAGTACTTCAAATGATCATCCCATGTCTTCGAATCAACAAGAATATCATCGAAGAATACCAATACATACCTCCTCAAGTACAGTTTAAAGATTTGGTTTATGCATGCTTAAATGTTGAAGGAGCATTGCATAGACCAAATGGCATCACCAAGTACTCGAAGTGGCCATTGTGAGCCTATGACCTTCTTATATGCTTCTCTACATATCAACTTCTCCCCACTAGCTACCTTGACCTCAAATAGAGTGATAGAAATCATAGGCTTGACTACTTTAGAGTTGATAAAGTTTAAGAATGAACCATTATCAACAAGAACCATTACCTCTATCTTGCCAATGTGAGCTTGTGTTCTCAATGTTCTAGGTCCTGTGACACCCGCCAATGCATGGACAAAAATGTGAGGGTCTCCTCCCTTGGCTTCTTCTTGTTCTTCCTCCTCTTGCCCTTGCTCTTCCTGATGAGTGTGCGAAAGTGCATTCTAAATACTCTATTATTGGATTAAAATGCTAAAATGTGAATAGAAATCATAGAAATTAATGTGTATTCTTGAATTGAGTTTCTATTTACATTGGGATACTCCTAAGCAGTTTTTTTATGTTTAATTTCAGAGTTTGTAAAAGAGCAAGTCAAGCCCAGTCAAATTCAAAGGAGGAATTTCATGGGGTTTGAGAGCAATTTGGAAGAAAAGAAAAAGAAAAAGAAATCACAAAAGGAAACCACAAGAAGTCTAAGTCTGAAATTCGCTAGGAGACAATCTAGACATACTTTAGTCTTTTCACTGTAACTGTTTATTCACATATCGGATTGATGTGATTCTTGATGCGTTAGAAAGCTATCTAAAAGGGTTATAACTTTGTGTCTAATAAGGATTTGAAAATTCGAACTCTTGAAGTATGTAGATGGCTGCCAAGATGAGTCCTAAAATTTAAGCGATTTTTTTATGCGGAAATTATGAAGACATTAGGGTTTCTTTCATACCCTATATAAGCATATCATTAGCACGAAATAAAGAAGGGGAGGCACAAGGGGCAGATCTGAAGAGAGGAAAAAATCACTTCCATGGCCACCGTTTGCTTCAGTTTTCTCTAGAGATTTTTGTTGTCCAGTATATTTATGGGTAACTAAATTCTCAAGTAGGGTTAGGGATGGACTTGCACATTAGATGATATTTTTAATTTATGTATATGATCTTCAATTACTAAAACTCTTGTTTTATCATTCTCAATTCATTGTTGATGTTTTATTCTCCGAATAATCATATAATTTATTCTATTTATGGATTCAGTCATGTTTTTTCTATTGAATGGATTGGTTCTATTCAGTAATTTTCTACTTCTGTTGTGCTTCAGTTGGTTGATCGTTCAGTTAAGAAACCGAGAGGGATAATTGAGGATGTTTTGATCCAAATTGAAAAATTTTATTATTCTGTTGATTTCTTAATTTTGGATACTCAATCAGTTGTTGAGTCTAACTCTAAGATTCCTCTCATATTAGGTAAACATTTCCTTGCTACGGCTAATGCACTTATAAATTGCAGGAATGGGTTGATGAAGCTATCTTTTGGAAATATGACCATGGAGGTCAACATTTTCCATATTGAGAAACAGCCAACAGATGATGAGTGCCACCAAACGTACATGATTGACGCACGTAGACAAGGGAGTTCACACAACCATGATTTTGATCCTCTTGAATATTCCCTTGTTAATTCTGAGTTTGATACTATGAGTGATTCATCTGATGTTACTGATACTTGTGCTATTTTTTATGAAATTCAGGATTATGGCACACTGGCTTGGCAACCGAAATTTGAGGAGTTGCCTAACAAAGGTGAAAGACAGATTCCTGTAAGTATGAAAGTATCAAGAGTTAAATTGAAACCTTTGCATAAATATAAAATTTATAAAGTTAAAATGAAAGCATTTCATGGTAAAAATATTCTTAGGAAGAGGTATGAGCCTAATGACCGAGTATACTTATATGATTTTGGACTTCACAAGCACTAAGGAAAACTTCAGTTTAGGTGGACTGGCCCCTTTGTAGTGAAGAATGTTTTTGTAAATGGGGCAGTAGAAATAGAAGATCTTAAGGATGGTCGGATCTTTAAAGTAAATGGTCAACGCCTTAAAGTATTAATTGATAGGCAAGTTCCAGAAGTGGAAGACATTCCACTTGTGGATCCAGTCTATCAACCTTGACCACACCACCCAGGTATGTTTTTCTTTATTTATTTTGTTTTGCTTTGTTTTATTTTTGTTTTCTCTTATTTTCTTTCTTTTCCTTTTTGTTTGCTGTTGTTTTCTTTGTTTTTGTTTGTAGGTTAGTTTTATTCTGTCAGTTCAAGTTACCATCATTGGTGCGTAGCGAGCTACCCACGTCACTCATCAGGTGTATTATACCATTTTCAGTTATTCCCCATTCAATTTTGATTCTTAAACATTGAGGACAATATTTCATTTAAATTGGAAGGTGGTGGCACAAATTCAGTATTTAAAATACTTGTTGAAACTCTGTGGCATATTTTCATGTGTCAATTTTTTTTAATTTTCATCACACATGTATTATTTTCACATGTGCACTCATTCTCATTCATAGCCATTTTCGTGAATTCACCAAACCCACCATAATCATTTTTGCTGAAGCATTCACAGAACCCTTAATGCACTCATCCAAGTTTTGTGGTAAGATGGTCGTTTGACACATGTAGCTAGAGAACTCTTTTGTATTCTTGTGAGTTTGGAGAGGAATGAGAGCCTACAAATGCAGTAAATTGTGATAAGCATTCATTGATCTGTTGAATTGGGCACTTCTTTTGAGAATATCATTACATGGTTTTTGGTAAGATGGTGGATATACTTGGGATATGACAAAGGTTAACTTAGAATCAACGTTTGAGCCTTTCAAGCTATCTCTTTCCATTATAGACCCCTAGTAGCCAACTTTGAGCCAATAAACACGTAACTTTTTCTTTTCATATGCCCATATCATCCATACCTCTCTACATTGGAGTATAACCTATACATTAATTTTTCTACCCTTTTTACTTCCAAGTGTATACTAGGTGTGGAATTTGCATTTTCTTTCTTTTATTTTATCATTTTCAATTCAAAAAAGAAGAAGAAGAAGACAAAAAAGAAAAAAAAAAGGAGAAGAGTACAAGTTGCAAAGTGTTCAATTGAGTGAGTTTCGAAAAAAAAAAAGAGAAGGTTGGTAGAAATGGAAATAATACCAAAGTGGCAAGTGTTTGTCCATCAAATTGTAAAAGAAAAAAAAAAGAGAAGAGGAAGAAGAAGGAAAAGCATTATTATTTGATGATCTGACAAGTGGAGAGTACATCAAGTGAGAAGTGTAGTCTACTGAGATATTTAATAAAATTCCCTTTGTATGTACTTGGAAGTCTTTTGAATCCTTTTCATTCTTTTTTTCATATAGCCCCGAACCCAAGCCATATTACAACCCTTTGTGTTAACCGTTCTGATCCTAAGTAAGTTTTTGGAAAGAGTGGTGGAAGTTTCATTTGTTAGTGTTCATATCATAAGATCAATGTTTGCTTGTTGCTTGTATATAATTGCCTAGTTTCCTATGAGAGTGTGTGTACACCCATTGTCAACTCCATAGAGAAAGCCCTTACACCAAACACTATTATACTCGTGAGTTATGGAGTTGAACCTTTTGCTTGAGATGTTCTTGATGTTGCATGTGTCAAAGTTAGTGGTAGGATGGTTATGGCTTGGAGAACACACACACACTTAGTGGATTGCTATAGGTGGATTGATCTTGTAGGGTTATTGGGTTCCTTAGATTGTTTTGATATGTGAATCTGGAAAGTGTGACTTGGTGGCCTTTGTGTGTGATTTTCTTTGGTCTCTTTTGTTGTTTTGACATGAAAATTGCTCGGGGACTAACAATGAGTAAGTTGGTGGGTGTGATGAGTGTACGAAAGTGCACTTTAAATACCCTATTATTGGATTAAAATGCTAAAATGTGAATAGAAATCATAGGAATTAATGTGTATTCTTGAATTGAGTTTCTATTTACATTGGGATACTCCTAAGCAGTTTTTTTTTATGTTTAATTTTAGAGTTTATAAAAGAGCAAGTCAAGCCTAGTCAAATTCAAAAGAGGACTTTCATGGGGTTTGAGAGCAATTTGGAAAAAAAGAAAAAGAAAAAGAAATCACAAAAGGAAACCACAAGAAGTCCAAGTCCGAAATTCGCTAGGAGACAGTCTGGATATATTTTAGTCTTTTGACTCTAACTTTTTTCTCACATATCAGATTGATGTGATTCTTGATGCGTTAGAAAGCCATCTGAAAGGGCTATAGCTTTGTCTCTAATAAGGATTTCAAAATTTGAACTTCTGAAGTACGTACATGGCTGCCAAGATGAGTCCTAAAATTTAGGCATTTTTTATGCGGAAATTATGAAGACATTATGGTTTCTTTCATACCCTATATAAGCATATCATTATCATGAAATAAAGAAGGGGAGGCACAAGAGATAGATCTGAAGAGAGGAGAAAATCACTTCCATGGCCACCGTTCGCTTCAGTTTTCTCTGGAGATTTTTGTTGTCCAGTATATTTATGGGTAACTAAATTCTCAAATAGGGCTAGGGATGAAATTTCACATTAGATGATATTTTTAATTTATGTATTTGATCTTCAATTATTAAAACTCTTTTGTTTTATTATTCTCAATTCATCGTTGATGTTTTATTCTCTGAATAATCATAGAATTTATTTTATTTATGGATCTAGTCATGCTTGTTCTATTGAATGGATTGGTTCTTTGATTATGTTTAGATCAATTATTTATCTATATTGATTTAGTTCTTTGCTGCAATATCGCTCCCTGTGTATATTGTCGTTGTTAGATTTTCTCAATAGGGATAGTAATTTACGTATTTTAAAAGTGGTGAATGATTTTTCAAAGGGTTACATTTGATTTTGGTTTATAAATCTATACCTTCCGATTGGAAATTTGGGGAATTGAATTCCCTATTGAGTTATCCAATGAATTAAAAATAATTAAAACACCGGCTTTGTGCACGGGATTCCCGAAACTCTACTGTTCATCAATTTGAGTACTTTTTCCGTTGATCACTTTGCTTCATTTTAATTTGCATTTAAAATTAATATTTGTTCTCTATTAATCATTTAATATTTTTTTTAGTTTCTTTGTTCCTTCTGCTATTCTTTTAATTTGTCTCCCTGTGGAATCGACACCCCAAAGCTGTGCTACAACTACCGCGTTATTCTTTGGGCGTAATCAATTCCTCACCTAAGTCTTCCTCTTCCTCCAAGTCCATCTTGATGAGAAAAATTTGCTTCACCTTGCATTTGTGGCCCATTGTGAACCTCTCATTGCATTTGAAACAAAGCCCATTCTCTCTTCATCGCTGCATCTCCTCCCATTATAGCCTCTTCATGCCCACGGGTAGTGGTTGGCTCCACTTTATGCACCTCCACTAGGGCTTGCCGGGGAAAGGTCCTTGCTAAAAGTTTTGCTTGCACCAAATTTGGAAACCATTGGGGGTGGTTTCCTTACCTCAAAGTGGCTATTCTTCCTTAAATCTTGGAGTTGATCCTCCTTAATTTGTGCAACCTCTAAGGCTTGCATCAAGGTCTTCGGCTTTTAAGCTTTACCTTAGCTGTCAATTCACTCTTCAAGCCTCCACAAAAGTCCCAATGAGGGCTTTCTCCGACCACCCGTGTACCCTTGTAGACAAGTATTCAAACTCATTTTGATAATTTATTAAAGATCCCATTTGCCTGATCTTTGAGAGAGTCTTAAGGACCCATGGCAATCCATATACTCGGTTGGCCCGAACCTCCCCAAGATCTCCTTGACAAATTTCGTCCATTTCAATTTCCTGCTTTAAGCTCTATAGTTCCTCATCCATTGCCACCATTGGTTAGCCTTTCCCTAAAGGAAGTAGGCAGCATAGGACACTTTAGCGTGATCCTCCATGTGATTATGCTCGAAGTATTGCTTGGCTCTACTTACCCAAGTGCTTGAGTCATCACCATTTAACTTGGAAAAGTCCATCTTAGGATTGATGGCTTCCCTCCTTGGCCTTCCATTACGAACACCTCTTCTCTCACCTTGGCTTTCTTCTTCCCTTTCACTTTCCTCGGTTGATTCCTCATTAGAGCTTGAAGAATCTTTATTAGATGAATCCAAATCCTCCACCCTCTCATGGTGTTGGCTTCTTCTAGATCCAATAGAATCCTTGGGACTATGGTGTCTCTCTACCCTTCTTCTATGGCGCCTTCCACCTCCGTTCTCGGGTACCCTCCTTTGGTCCACTAATTGGTGGAGCACATCCTCTAACCTTCCAAGCTGTTCATTGGTGGCGGTGTGTTGTGCCTCTAAAGTGGCTTCAAAGTTCTCAATCCGCTCCCTATGCATCGGTTGTCGATTGGCCATGATTTTCCTACTTGGCTTCCTTTTCATAGGTTGGACGCCCCTCAATGAAAGCACCAATGATGGAAGCCTCACTCACTCTTAGTTGTTTAGGGTCATGTTGGATGGATGAATCAAGGGCTATCTCAAGGCAACACCACGATCTGAATACTTTAGTGTATAAAAATCAAGACTAATTCGGGCTAATACTCAAGTCTTGAAAATAGGAGATAAATTTTTATTTAAAAAATTGCATAATGATCCAATACAAAGCTACCAAAAATAAATACCCTAGGGTTTGGTTAGTCCTCTCTCAATTATTCCCTCTAACAACTTATTTCAAGATAACATTCCAAACCAAATCCAACTCTTAAAATTAAGGAAAACAAAGCCAAAAAACTCCTAAAATTAAGGAAGCAAATCTACTAATTAACAAATCGATAAACTTCCTAATTTAAAAAGCATTCAAATATCCAACATCGTCCAAATTGCCTTATCCCCTAAAATCAAGGGATTTACCAACAACTCGGTCAACATCTAGGTGGCAAGCGGTTGGTCCTTCACGGCCGTGCCTTGTGTGCCCAAGGCTTCCCCATCCGAACCGTGCAAGCAATCCAAAGATGCCCTCCTACTGGCATTGCAGATAGCTCTTCTTGCATCTCCATCATGGCATCAGGGCTTCCATCGACGTCGCGTCAAGTTGGGCTTCTGTTAGGGAGAGGGAGAGAATGAAGCTGATAGATTTCGTTGAGGGCAAATGGAGAGAGGGAGACAGGGAGAGAAAAGCAAATAGGAAGTCAGTTTGATGTTGCCGGGTGTAGGAAAATTGTGTTAGAAATGCCTACATGTCATGATGTTAGTGGTTGTGTTAGGGACCTCGGTCAAGTCCCTAAATACTATAATCTTTTGGTCCCACTTCGCCTTATGATGACCGAATGCACATTGTCTTCTTGCTTGGTCTTGGCTTGAATATAGCAATGGAGGGTCCCTAGGTTAATGGAAGTATGGTGTTTAGTGATGGATTTGATGATGATAATGAGTTCGGGTGATCTAAGTGATGAATTTGTGTGTTAGATGCAATGTAGGTGATTGAGCTGAAATATTGCATATTTTATACATCTAGAACCAATATATTTTAATTCTTTCATTACACTATTATTGGTTTTAGATGGAAAAAATGATTAAGATGCATAAATTCGTGTTGTGATTTAAATTGGTCAATAGCATGGTTTATGCTTAACTTTAGAACTTGTGATTTAATTGAGCAAATTTTCTTTATATGCACAACACATATTTTTTTATATATTTTATTTTATTTTATTTATCTTTATTTATATGCAGTGGTCAAAAGTAAAAGAAAAGTGGTTGACTTGGTTTATGAAGAGGATGCACGTTGCACGAATTTAAGGGGATATATATGATTTTTGGCATGGGGACTTTGACTTGGGTGGATGGCAACATATATATCCTATTGGTTCATTCGTGCCACACACAATTATTATTCTCTTGGGGCATTTTAAAGCCGGACGGATTTTATGTATTTGGGGCATTTCACGCCGCACATATTTTCTATAGGGCTTTTGGTTTAGTTCAATTTTATTCACGCCGCACGGGGAAAAAAAACATTTTTTTCTCTGGGGCATTTTAGCGCTGCACACTAGTTGGGGGAGATTATTGATTCTTTTCTTTTCATTGAGGAACTGCAGCGCCGTTGAAGAGCCCATTGAGGGGTACAATTGATGCTACAGTCCAAGCTCCTTCACTGCTTTCAATCTCCATCTCCATCCATTTGACTTGCTCTTTTCATTCCCTACTTTTTAGTTAATTTCATTTTGAATTTTATGATGCATTCTTGATATTTTTGACTTAAAAGTTTGGGCATTTTATTTACTGCTTATTTTATTTTATGTTAGTTATTTTTTTTCTTATTTCTTTAAGGTTCCATTAAATATACATTGCAATTACATTTTAGATTGATTAAAGGTTAATTAGGACTTACGTAAATTCAGTTTTATTATTAAATTTTCAGATTAATTAAAATTGTTTAGTTAGTTGAGTCCTTAATTGTCAATTTCAATTTGTTAGTCTTTTACATTCCATTTCGATACTCAAAAATTCAAAAATATGCATCTAGTCCATGACTAGTCCCATTTTTATTTCTATTGCATTCTTCCATTTATTGTACATACCACCACTTTTGTTTGTGAAACTTTTCACCATTTTATACAAGTTTGAATTTAAACAACTTTTCTCGAGGAGACAATCTAGGAATTTTATTCTTAATTATTACACGACATCCTCATGCACTTGGGATAGCATTTGTGCTATTCATTTTTGAGTGAGTCAGTAGGACAGCTTGATGATGACCCTTGGTGTTGGCATGGTGATGCTTAGGGTTGGTATGGTGAAGTGAGGCTAGGGTTTGAACAGTGGATGAAGAGGGCTGCAAATTTTGGAGGAATTGTTTTAGGAAGTTTAGGGTTTTGGCTAGGTCAAAGATGGAAAAGATTTTAGGGTTTGTAATGTGTAGGATGAGATCCAAGAATGTAGGAAGTGATTTAGGGTTTAAGGGGATTCAGCTAGAGGCAATATGGAAGACTATTTTAGGGTTTGAGAGTTTCTAGGGGAACTCCTAAAATCTAGGAATGGGAGTATGGAGGCTAGAATATAGGAAATATAAGAATATGGAGGGTTAGGGATTCCTAAAATATAGGAAATCCTTATGGGAACTAGGGTTTTGGCTATGGGTTCATGGAAGAATAGATCTAGGCTAGATCTAGGGTTTTATGGCTTTAAGGATTGAGTATTTTATGGACTTTGGATCTATGGAGGCTAAAATAGTGTTTGGTAGGTTGGAAGGTGCAATATTTGTGTATAGAATGTATGATGCATTGGGAATGATGGCAACAAAGAATTAAGTGTTTGATGAATATGGAAATATAAATCTGGACTATGATGGGCATGATATGTGTTTGGAATATGAGAATTGATATGATCAAAGGAAAATAGATGAACAAGTAAGAAAATATATAAACAAAAGATAAATGAACTCAACAAGGGAAGATGAAGACTTTCTTTTTTGTATATATGGATATTTTTAGAAATCAAATAATAGTAAGAATAAGGCTTAGCATATGTTTGAAACACAAGAAAATATAGATGAACAAACTAGGAAATATATAAGAACAAAGATAGATAATTGGATGGAAGAAAGGGGAAATACTCTTAAGATAGATAAATAATTCACCAACGATTCACGAATTGTATGGTGATGAAATAAGATAAATGAATTAGAACATATTTACAAATTGAAAGGTGATGATCCTCTCCTTGGGATTCATGAATTGCACCCAAGTAGCCCAAGTGCCAAGCACTGAAAGAGATCTTAATAACAAATCATCTGTCCTCTAGGGAATTTGCCCAAAGATACCAAAAGATGTAAACTAAGATGCTAAGGGTCCTATCTATAGACTTACATAGTTGGAAACCCTAATAGGTCCCTTAATAAATAAAATAACTAAAATAATTAAATAAACAAATGATAGTGGCATGGGGCCTAAGGGGGCCCATGGCATTGGCCCTTGGTGGCCTTAGTTGATCCATGGCATGGGCCATGGGTAGGCTATGCGTGTGGCTGGCATGGCCCCGGCATGGACTTGGGTGTTGGGCTACCCATTGGTGTTGCCCACGGTGCTTGCTTGACATGGTTGGCATGGCCCAGGCAAGTGGCCAGGGTGTCGACTTGTTGTGGCATGCAGGCAGGGTTGTCATGGCCCTGTGCATGGTTGACATGGTTCAGGCAGGTGGCCTAGGCGTTGGCTTACTGTGGCATGCAGGCACGGGTGTCATGGCCCAAGCATGGGCTTGGGTGTTGGGGCTGCTAGGTGTAGGCAAGTGCCATGCCTAGGGGTGGCATGGCCCAGGCAGGGGCCTGGGCATTGCAGCTGTTGGGCGTAGGTAGGGGCCACACGCCAGGTTGGCATGCCTGTTGAGGCATGCCACTAGCCTCACTGGTCTGTTGTTGTGCACGCTGGTCATGTCATGGCATGGCCCTAGTGTTGTCATGGCTAGGTCATGTGCTGCTGGTACTTGGCTAAGGCAAGTCACTAGCCTCATTGGTGGCCTGGGTGTGCCACTGGGCACATTGTTGATGTGCTCATGGCCAAGGCAAGTGGCCTGGGCGCTGATGCTGTGCGCATGGCCCAGGCAGGTGGGCTGGGCACTGGGCTGCTCACGGTGCTGTGTGTTGGCTTGCTGGGCATGCCATGGCATGCCTGTGAAGTTGTCATGGGCATCAAGAGCATGTCATGGTAGGGCCATGGCATGCTTGCTGGGATGTCCTAGGCGTGCCATGGCATGCCAGTGAGGTTGTCTTAGGCGTGCCATGGCAGGGCGATGGAAGCCTCGCTTGTGCTTAGGTGTTTACGGTCATGTTGGATGGATGAATCAAGGGTTACCTCGAGGCAACACTAAGATCTGAATTATTTAGAGTATGAAAATCAAGCCTAACTGGGCTAGCACTCAATTCTCGAAAATAAGATATAAAACTTTCGTTCAAAAAATAGCATAATAATCCAATACAAAGTTGGAAAATATTTAAATACCCTTGGGTTCGGTTAGTCCTCCCCAATTATCCCTCTAACAACCTTTTCCAAGATAACATCCCATAACAAACCCAACAACTCCTAAAATTAAGGGAAACAAATTCAACAAATGAAAAAATCCATATTCAAACTAGATTATTCAAACTTTATAATTTAATTAGGATTCAAGTGCCCAACTTTCTCCAAATCGCATCAGCCCCCAAAATCAAGGTAATTGCCAACAAACTCGATCAATGTCTAGGTGGCAAGTGATTGGTCCTTCTTGCATCTCCATCACAGGGGCCATGGCATGTTTGTGGGCATGCTGATGGGTTGCTGGGCATGCTAATGGGCACTGGGCTGCAACTGGGTGTGTTGATGGGCATGCCATAGCATGTCAGCCACAGTGTCAGGGCATGGCATGTGGGGCTGTGATGGAGATGCAAGAAGGGCCATCCGCAATGCTACTAGGAGGGCTAGGAGGACGGCTTTGGGGTTCTTGCACGGTTCGGAAGGTAATGTTTTGGGTGCACAAGGCAAGGACACCTAAAGGAGATCAAGTTGGATGGCAAGCCCCTTGGTTTTAGGGGGTGAGGATGAGTCAAATCTCTTGATTTTAGGGATGATGCGATTTGGAGGAAGTGACCGAGTTGTTACTTCTAAAAATTAGAAATTTTATCAATTTCTTAATTAGTAGATTTATTTCATTAATTTTAGGGATTGTTTCCCTTAGATTTAGGAGTTTGAATTATTTTGGATTGAGACCTAGATTATGGGAGGGCTAGCTGAACCCTAGTTCTATTTATTTCAGTTTTGCGTTGTATTTTCATTATGCTATTTTTAATAAAATTTTAAACACTTGTTGCCAAGAATTGAGTGTTAGCTTGAGTTGGTCTTGATTTTCATCATTCAACCATTTGGATCTTGGTGTTGCCTTGAGGTAACCCTAGATTCATCCACCCAACAAGATCTTAAACACTTAAGTGTGAGTGGGGCTTCCATCATTGGTGCTTTCATTGTGAGGTGTCCAACCCATAGAGAGGAAGCCAAGGAGGAAGATCATGGCCGATCGACAACCAACGCATCAGGAGTGGATTGAGAACCTTGAAGCCACTTTGGATGCACAACACACCACCACCAATGAACGGCTTGGAAGGTTAGAGGAGGTGCTTCACCAATTGGTGGATCAAGGGAGGAATGGAGATGGAAGGCGCCATAGAAGAAGAGCCCATAGTCCCGAGGGTTCCATAGGATCTAGAAGAAGCCAACACCGTGAGAGGGTGGAGGATTCAGATTCATATAATCAAGATTCCTCAAGTCTCGATGGGGAATCAACCGAAGAAAGTGAAAGGGGAGAAGGAAACCGAGGTGAGAGAAGAGGCACTCGTAGGGGGAAGTGCTCAAACCAAAAATGGACTTTCCCAAGTTCAATGGTGATGACCCGAGCACTTGGGTGAGAAGGGCCGAGCAATATTTTGAGCACAATCACATGGAGGGCCATGCCAAGGTGTCTTATGCCACCTACTTCCTTCAGGTCGAGGCAAACCAATGGTAGTAATGGATGAGGAAGACCTATAGAGCTCAAAGGAGGGAGTTGAAATAGCAAATGTTTGTCAAGGAGCTCTTGGGGAGATTTGGGCCAACCGAGTATATGGACTACTATGCGACTCTTTCAAAGATCAAACAAACTGGATCTTTAAGAGATTATCAAAAGGAGTTCGAATACTTGTCCACACGGGTGCAAGGGTGGTCGGAGAAGGCCCTCATTGGGACTTTTGTGGGAGGATTGAAGAATGAATTGGCAGTAGAGGTAAAGCTTAAGAAGCCGAAGACCTTGATGCAAGACTTGGAGATTGCATGAATTAAGGAGGATCAATTCCAAGATTTGAGGAAGAATAGCCGCTTTGAGGTAACGAAACCATCTCCAATGGTTTTCAAGTTTGGTGCAAACAAAACTTTTAACAAGGACTTTTCACTGGGAGGCCCTAGTGGAGGTGCATCAAATGGAGCCAAACCACTACCCGTGAGTGTGAAGAGGCTATCATGGGAAGAGATGCAATGACGAAGAGAGAAGGGGCTTTGTTTCAATTGCAATAAGCGGTTCACAATGGGCCACAAATGAAAGGTGAAGCAAATTTTCCTTATTGAGATTGATTTAGAGGAGGAGGAAGACTTAGGTGAGGAAGAGTAAGGGCAAGAGGATGAAAAACAAGGGGAAGCCGAGGGGGGAGACCCTTACATTTCAATCCATGCATTGGCGGGTGTTGCGGGACCTAGAATGATGAGAACACAAGCTCACATTGGCAAGATAGAGGTAACGGTTCTTGTTGATAATGGTTCATCCTTAAACTTTATCAACTCAAAGGTAGCTAAGAGCTTGGGGTTGCCGATGACTTCTATCACTCCATTTGAGGTCAAGGTAGCTAGCGGGGAGAAGTTGACGTGTAGGGAAACATATAAGAATGTGTGTTTCAAAACACAAGGCCTTGAGATTGTGGTAGATCTATATTCTTTGCCTATTGTGGGGTTGGACGTTGTGTTGGGTGGTGTGCAATGGCTAGAGGAGCTACGGAAGATTGTCTCAGACTATAGAAAAATGACTATAGAGTTTATGATGGGGGGAAATGGGTGACCATGAGAATGAATGGGAGAGGAGGATGTTAGGTCTTGGGGCCTAATGAGATGGAGAAGATCTTGAGGCAAGGGGGGTAATGCTTTGCTATCATGTTTGCCTCACAACCGAGGGGCTTGAGTGAGGGGCATGAAGTGGAAGGTGGGGGCATGGAGTTATGGGTCGAGGTGCCTAGTGACTTGAGGGGTTTGTTGGGGAGATTTTTCAAGGTGATGGAGGATCCAAAGACACTTTCACTCT
This sequence comes from Carya cathayensis, assembly GCA_011037825.1. Lineage (NCBI taxonomy): Eukaryota > Viridiplantae > Streptophyta > Magnoliopsida > Fagales > Juglandaceae > Carya > Carya cathayensis. Next base: position 20,666 of record QGSO01000836.1, read on the forward strand.
CAAGGAAATTTAACCACCGCATTCCTTTGAAGATAGAAGCCAAGCTGGTTAATGTGCCCCCCTACTAGTATGCATACTACCAAAAAACCGAGATTGAAAATCAATGAGATGTTGGCTAATGGGCTCATCCGTCCAAGTACTAGCCCATTCTCAAGTCCGATTCTCTTGGTGAAGAAGAAGGATGGCACATGGAGATTTTGTACCAACTACCGAGCCTTGAATGATGCTAACATCAAGGATATATTTCGAACTTGACCATTGATGATATATTGGATGAGCTTGGAGGTTTGATGTTCTTCTCCAAACTTGATCTACGGGCCGGGTACCATCAAATAAGGGTGCATGAAGGGGACATTCACAAGATGGCTTTCCGAACTCACAATGGCCACTTTGAGTGCTTGGTGATGCCGTTTGGTCTATGCAATGCTCCTTGAACTTTTTAAGTATGCATGAACCAAATCTTTAAGCTGTACTTGAGGAGGTATGTGTTGGTATTTTTTTATGACATTCTTGTTTATGCCAAGACATGGGAGGATCACTTGGAGCACTTAAAGGTTGTTTTGGGGGTGCTACTTGAAAACTCTTTCTATATTAAGTTGTCCAAGTGTGCATTTGATCAAAAGGAAATTGAGTATTTGGGGCACTTGATCTCACATGAGGGGGTCGATGTGGATTCAAGAAAGATTGAAGCTATGGTGGCATGGCCCAAACCGAAGACCATCATCAAATTGAGGGGTTTTCTAGGGCTCATGGGTTACTATAGAAAGTTTGTCAAGGATTATGCTTCTATTGCAAGACCACTCACCAACATGCTCAAGAAGAATAATTTTGTTTGGAGTGAAAAGGCAGAGATGGCATTTGAAACTTTAAAGAAAGCCATGACAACCACACTTGTTCTTGCTATGCCTAATTTTGAGAAGGTGTTCGAGTTACACACGGATGCAAGCAATGTGGGGGTAGGTGCAGTATTGACACAAGAAGGAAGGCCACTAGCATTCATTAGCAAGGCCCATGATGTTCAAAAGAAAGGGTGGAGTGTGTGTGCATGGAAGATGCTTGCTATCATGGAGGCCGTGAGGGTATGGAGGCCTTATTTGTTGGGGCAGAAGTTCTTGATGGTTACAGGTCAACAACCTTTGAAGCATCTTTTGGGGCAAAGAATCACTACTCTACATCAACAAAGGTGGGTATCTAAGTTGCTTGGGTTTGAATTTCAATTAGTGTATAGGCCGGTTAGGGAGAATTGTGTAGCCGATGCCCTATCTAGAAGGGAAGATGGTGAAGTGTTGGAGGCCCTTTCGGGTCCTTCATGAGGCCCAACTGGACTCTTGAGAAATACCTTAGATGCTTTGTGCACCAATATTCGAAGAAGTGGGAGGAGCATTTGGCTTGGGCTGAAATTTGTTACAACACCTCGTACCACCGATCGATCAAGATGACACCATTTGAGGCTCTCTATGGAAAGCCATCACTAGTGCTTGTAGCCTATCAAGCTGGGAGTTCACTTAATGAGTTGGTGGATGTGGAGCTTAGAGAGAGGGATGAGGTCTTGAAAGAACTTAAAAAGAACTTGGCACGTATTCAAGATTAAATGAAGAAGTACTTTGACAAGGGAAGGAGCATGGAGTCCTTTGAGCCGGGAGATTGGGTCTTGTTCAAGTACTTACCAAGGGAGCACAAGGCACTATCCAAGGCAACATTGAGCAAGTCAAAGGCTAAGTATTTTGGCCCATACCAAATGTTGGCAAAGTGTGGACAACTTGCTTACAAGTTGGGTTTACCGGTCGGGGTTCACATTCATCCTATTTTTCATGTTTCATGGCTAAGGAGGAAGGTTGGAGATCTAACCAAGATGGTGAATTAGTTGCCCATGGCGGACAAAGAGGCAAGGATGACAATTGAGCCCGAGAAGATCTTGGAATATAGGCATGTGAGGAAGGGTAGTCAAGTGAGAACCGAAGCTTTGGTTCAATGGAGAGGCCTCCCAACCGAAGATGCTAAATGGGAGAGTGTTCGAGTTCTCAAGGAGTAGTTTCCAGAACTTGATCTTGAGGACAAGGTCGGTCTTAAAGGGGGGAGGACTGATGGAGATGCAAGAAAGGTCATAACTAATGTCACTAGGAGGGCTAGGAGTGCTGAGGCTAGGAGGATGGCTTTGGGTTGCTTGCATGGTTCGGAAGGTGATGCTTTGGGCGCACAAGATAAGGACACCTAGAGGAGATCAGGGTTGGCGGCAAACCCTTTGGTCTTAGGGGATGAGGATGAGGCAAAGCCTTTGATTTTAGGGATGAGGTGGATTGGAGGAAGTGACCAAGTTGTTGCTTTTAAAAATTAGGGATTTTACCAATTTGTTAATTAGTAGATTTATTTCATTAATTTTAGAGATTGTTTCCCTTAGATTTAAGGGTTTGAATCATTTTGGATTGAGATCTATATTGGGGGAAGGCTAGCCGAACCCTAGCTTTATTTATTTTGGTTTTGCATTGTATTTTCATTATGCTATTTTTCAATAAAAGTTTAAACACTGGTTACTAAGAATTGAGTACTAGCTTGAGTTAGTCTTGATTTTCATCATTCAACCATTTGGATCTTAGTGTTGCCATAAGGTAACCCTAGATTCATCCACCCAACATGATCTTAAACACTTGAGTGTGAGTGAGGCTTCCATCAAGCTGTTAGGGCATGTCAACGATAGTGTTAGGGCATGGCTCATGGGGCTGTAAGGGCATGTCAACGACAGTGTCATGGCATGGCCCATGGGGCTGTCAGGGCATGTCAACGACAGTGTCATGGGGTTGATAGGGCATGGTAATGGCAGTGTGATGGAATCCTCACTCTCACTCACTTGTAATTGGTGTGTTGGGTGATTAGATATAGGGTTTTTTGCTTGTTGGTTGGCTAGATCTAGGGTTACCTCAAGGCAACACAAAAATCCAAATTGGTTGTTGGTGAAAATCAAGACTAGCTCGGGCCAGCACTTAACTCCCAAAAGTATTGAAGAGAAAATTTTCATTTATTGAATAAACATAACAATAATTGATGAAATAACAATGCAAAGCAAAATATAAATAGAAAATCCCCTAGGGTTGGCGCCACATTCCTCCCCCTCTCTTCCCTTAACCTAGATCTATATCTAGATCTCACTCTTAGATCCACTCCTAAGTTTTAGGAATCCTAAGTTTAAAGAAACAACATCTAATGCCTAAGATAAAGGAAATTAACTAGGAATTAAACTAGAAATTAAACTAGAAAATAACATAAACATATTAAAAATAAATAAATCCCTAAATAAAAGGATCATGGCCAGCCACCACCATGAATGGTTCCTCCACCCCTATTTTTTAGGAACTTGTCATCTTTTCATCCAACTCTCATGTCATCTAACCTTGTTCTCTTGTCATCCAACCTTGTCATCTTGTCCTCTAACCCCTGAAATTAAGAAATTGGTCAACACATGAAACTCCTCTAGTTGCACTTGTCTTGGACGCATATTGCCTCACCACCCGAGCCATGCATGCAACCCTCCTAGCCTCGGCACACATAACCCTCCTTGTGGCATTATGAATGACTAGTCTTATATCTCCATCAATCCTCCCCCCCTTCAAGACCGACCTTGTCCTCAAGGTCCAAATCTAGAAATTGATCATTGAGAACACGAACACTGTCTCATGTAGCATCCTTGGATGGAAGCCCCTTCCATTGAACCAAGGCTTCGGTTCTTGCTTGGCCACCCTTCCTCACAAGCCTATACTCCATGATCTTCTTGAGTTAGATTTCCATTCTTCCCTCTTCATCTACCATGGGAAACTCACTCACCACTTTGGTTGGATCTCCAACCTTCCTCCTTACCCATGAGACATGAAAAATAGGGTGAATGTGAACCCCGACCGGTAGATTTGGCTTGTATGCAAGCTATCCACACTTCTCCAACACTTGATATGGGCCAAAATACTTATCCCTCAACTTGCTCAATGTTGCTTTGGATAGTGCCTTGTGCTCTCTTGGTAGGTACTTAAGAAATATCCACTCACTTGGTTCAAAGGACTCCATACTCCTCTCTTTGTCAAAATGCTTCTTCATTTGGTCTTGAGCACGTGCCAAATTCTTCTTGAGATCCTTCAAGACTTCATCCCTTTCTCTAAACAACAAATCCACCAAATCATTTGGTGAACTCCCCACTTCATAGGCCATAAGCACTAGTGGTGGTCTCCCATAAAGTGCCTCAAATGGTGTCATCTTGATAGATCGGTGGTATGATGTATTGTACCAAAATTCAGCCCATGTCAAATGCTCTTCCCACTTCTTCGGATATTGGTGCACAAAGCACCTAAGTTATTGTTCAAAAGTCCAATTGGTCACCTCCGTTTGGCCATTAGTTTAAGGATGATAGGTTGAACTTCGGGCTAACTTTGTCCCATGCATCTTGAAGTACTCCCTCCAAAAGTTGCTCATGAAGCTTCATCACTTGATCCACATAAAACTTAGCAATTGTCTTGGCCGTATATGGATGCACCATTGCAATGAAGTGTGCATACTTGGTCAAGCAGTCCACCACCACAAGCACCCCATCACAACCATTTGAGAGTGGCAACCTCTCCACAAAATCCATAGTAACATCCTCCCAAGTGTGAGTAGGGATCGGTAAGGGTTGCATCAACCCCTTGGGCTTGCTACTCTCACTCTTCACCATTTGGCAAGTGTCACATCTCCTCACATACTCCATCACCTCTCTTTTCATGCCATCCCAATAGAACAAATTAGCCACCCTTACCCAACTACGGTACACCCCCGAATGTCCCCCTTCCTTGGAATCATGAAAGTTAATCAAGATCTTCCTTCTAAGCTCTTCCACACTCAGCACCACTACTCTTCCATTGTATTTTAAAACCCCATCACTCATATCATAATTTCCAACTCCCTTAGCATTCACATCTAGCTTCTCCATCACCTCCTTACACTTTAGATCTTTTTTTACTCCCTCTCTAATTTCATCCCAAACTCCCCATGAAGGACCCGTGATCAGCTTATTATTTTGTCTTCCAAGCGTAGAAGCTGTCAAAATAATACAAGGGTAAGTCCCAAGATCGAATTCACAGGGACAATGGGAATTGAGCAAACCCTTTATAATCACAAGATAAAATGTTGACATTTATGGAGACAAGAAATTTCGAAAAGAAGAAAGTCTTGAACTAAAATGGGGACTATTACTAAGGAAATGTGGATTGAATTAAGAATATGATTAGTAGCTGTTTTGGAAGTTCAAGCTCGAATTAAACTGAAAATTAATGTGAATCTAAGTTTCTAAAATTACCAAAACTAAGAGGCTTAGAGAAAGTGTGTAACAAATGAATTAAACTTGTAAGAAACAATAAAACAAACACTTGGGATGCAATTTTCACCCACTGATTTGGAGATGGATTTACTTCTCTTTTCATCTTCTCTCAACCATGCTCCCATTCCTAGAAGTCATGGTCGGATAATATAGCAATGAACCACAATTCTTAGCCTAACAAAACTACTTGACAGATAATATAACAATTGTAAAATAGTGAAAGAAAGCCATCAAAGTCTTGTTACTTGTTCAAGTATTAATTGTGCCTTTACGTCTACAACTAATCTAAACCAAGAACAAAGAACTTCAATCCTTTCTAGATGTAAACTGAAATATCATCCAACAAGTTAATCATTGAAATCACATAACATTGAAGGAAATCCACCCCAAACCAGTCATAGGTTACTCATTGAATCCCAAGCTAAAAATCTAGCCTATCATTACTAAATTAGCAAAATGCCTAAAAATGATGAACCCTAACATTTCAAGTTGAATGAAAATAAGTGCAAAAGAAGAAATAAAACAAGCTGGAACGAACTAAGAAATAAAACTTAACAACCGACATTGAACTGAAAAGAAATAAAATGAAACACACCTGCAACTTCAAAAACCTTCTCCACCTCTTCACTCCACACAAAATTAGTCTTTTTGAGCATGTTGGTGAGTGGTCTTGCAATAGAAGCATAATCTTTGACGAACTTTCTATAGTAACCCATGAGTCCAAGAAAGCCCCTCAATTGGGTGATAGTCATCAGTTTGGGCCAAGCCACCATAGCTTCCACCTTGACCCCATCATGTGAGATCAAATGCTCCGAGTACTCAATCTCTCTTTGGCCGAATGCACACTTGGACAACTTAATGTAGAAAGATTTGTCAAGTAGCACCCCTAAAACAACATCCAAGTGCCCCAAGTGATCCTCCCATGTCTTGGAGTACACAAGAATATCATAAAAAAACACCAACATATACCTCCTCAACTACAGCTAAAAGATTTGGTTCATGCATGCTTGAAAAGTTGAAGGAGCATTGCATAGACCAAATGGCATCACCAAGTACTCAAAGTGGCCATTGTGAGTTCGGAAAGCCGTCTTGTGAGTGTCCCCCTCATGCACCCTTATTTGATGGTACCTGGCCCATAGATCTAGTTTGGAGAAAAACATAGAACCTCCAAGCTCATCTAGCATGTCATCAATGGTCGGGATTGAAAATCTATCCTTGATGGTAGCCTCATTCAAGGCTTGATAGTCGGTGCAAAATTTCTATGTGCCATCCTTCTTCTTCACCAAGAGAACCGGACTTGAGAATGAGCTAGTGCTTGGTTGGATGAGCCCATTTGCCAACATCTCATTGACTTGATTTTTGATCTCATTCTTTTGATAGTAAGCATACTAGTAAGGAGAAACATTAACTAGCTTGTATTCCTCCTTCAAAGGAATGCGATGATCAAATCCCCTTGAGGGTGGAAGTGTCTTCAGGTCCTCCATCACTCTAGAGAACCTCCCCAACAACTCCCTTGAATCAAAAGGCATATCAGCTCCTAACGCCCTCTCCAAGCCTCCATCTACCACCTCATGCCCCTCACTCAAGCCCCTCAGTTAGGAGGCCAATGTGATAGCAAAATATTGCCCCCCTTGGTTTAAGATCTTCTCCATCTTATTAGGCCCCATGGCCTTGCATCCTCCTCTTCCACTCATTCTCATGGTCAGCCATTTACTACCCATCATAAACTCCATAGTCATCTTTTTATAATCCGACACTATCTTCCCTAACTCCTCTAACCATTGCACACCCAACACCACATACAACCCAACAATTGGCAAAGAATACAAGTCTACCACAATCTCAAGATCTTGTATTTTCAAACATACCTTTTAATAAACTTCGCTACACATCAACTTCTCCCCACTGGCTACCTTGACCTCAAATGGAGTGATAGAAGTCATAGGTAACCCAAGCTCTCGGCCATCTTCGAATTGATGAAGTTCAAACATAAGCATTGTCCACAAGAACCGTTACCTTCATCTTTTCAATGTGTGCTTGAGTTCTCATTGTTCTAGACCCAACAACACCCACCAAAGCATAAATAGAAATATAAGGGTCTCCCCCCTCGGCCTCATGTTGGCTCCTCTTGCCCTTGCTCTTCCTCCACTACTTCTTCCTCATCCTCGAACTCTACCTCTATGAGAAAGATTTGTTTGGCTTTGCACCATTGGCCTATAGTGAACCTCTTATTGCAATTGAAGCAAAGCCTCTTCTCTTTTCTTCATTGCATCTCCTCCCAAGATAGCCTGTGATACCCCGTTTTACGTGTATTTTCACTGAAGGAGTTTTTTTAATTTAATTAATATATTGGTTTATTTATTTTAAATTATTGTATTTTAATTGGTTTTTAATTTATTTGATGTTGTGTTTAATTTATTTTAATCGTTTTATGGTTTTTAAAACCGTTTTCGGCGGATTAGTTTTTGGTTTCCGGAGTGAGGATTGGACCTCATTTCTTTTCTTTTTCCTTTTTCCTTTTTCTTTTTCTTCTTCTCTTTCCTTTTTCTTTCTTTTTCTTCTTCTTTTCCTTCCCGGTTCTCTCTCCCCACGCAGCCCTCTCCTTTTCTCCTTCCTGTCGCCCACACTTCGGCCGCCCAGTGCGTCGCCGTTCGGCCACCGTCTACTACACCACCCCTACCATTCTCTTCCCCTCCCACCAGAGATCATCCCTACCAATTTTCAGAGCCATCGGACCAATCGTTAGCCGCCACGCACGACTGGAAGTCATGGCCCCAGCCCTGTTTTTCTCCCCTGTTGCCAGTTGCTTTCACAGCCCAGAACCGCCGCTCGCCGGCGGCGTGGCCTACACCTCCCACCCAGTTTTCTTCCCCTCTCAACGGTGAACATTCCCACCAAGTTTCACCTCCATCCGAGCCACCGTTAGCCACCACGAGCTCCTCCAAGCCACACGATTTTTCACTGATTTCAGCGCTGTCGCACCACCTCCGGCCACCATCTCTTCACAGCTTTTTCCTCTACCTCTTGCCGACCTAACCCACCTAATTTCAGCCCCGATCCGTTGCCGGAGCAGCTCCCACGAGCTCAACTCCGTTCAGCCCCTTTTTGGCCTTCGACCGCCATTTCCACCACCACCCACGGCCAAAACTCACTTCCTTTAACTTCATAAACATCTCAAGACCATTCCCTATCAATTTCGTGTCTTGGTTTGTCCCCGTTCGAAAGTGGGTAATTTATTACCCACGGCCACAGTGTAAAATACACTGTTACGTTGCTTTTCCTCCGCCGTTTGCAACGCCGCGAGCTTTCAAAAAATACCGTATAGCGCTGTAAGTATTTTCCAAACTCTACTTTTAGATTTAAATATATTTTTCTCTTACAATAAATTATCTGGTTGGTTGGTTGATTCCGGACTGAGTCCGAGGAGTTCGGGGGTCGGATGGATTGAGGACAGAGTTGCTTGGTTTGTTGATTTATGGTTGGTTGGTTGTGTTGTGCATTGAGATTTGCATTTACATGGTGCATTTTATTTAAATTGAGAAAAATCCTGTTTTATTGGCGTAAATGGATTTTCGGGTGCGTGTGTACCACGACCCCAAGTCGGGATAGGGTATGATCTCGGTGGAGCTCCTCTGGTCACTCGGGAGTGTAATATACTGAGTGAAGTCCCCTGAGTCGAAGCTCGGCTACGAACGCGCCGGGTGAGGAACTGAGCGACTACGGGAGCGGGGGCTAGAGGATGCTTGGCTACGAACACGCCGAGTGCAGAACTAGGCATCGCTCTACGCATCGCCTCTGTGGCCCTTCACTGGTGAGGGCGTGAGGATGCTTGGCTACGAACGCGCCCCGCGCGGAACTGGGCATCGCTCGTTTAGGTGTCATACGCGTGGTCATTACCCGCGGTGTGGCACAGGAGCCAGGGTCTGCGGATGACCCCTAGGGGAGGTCATGGTGCATACGGATTAATTGGTTAATGGATTGAGTTGGATATGGGCCAAATGGACTTTTGGCGTGATATTTGGAAAGGTTATGTTTTTGGACCAAATGGGATTTTTGGCGTGCGTGAAAAAATATGGTTTTATGGGTTTTGTGCATTGGCATTCTCTCATGCATATTGTTTGAGTTTTAATATGTTTTTATCTAGTGGTATTTGGGTTTTTACTTACCTGCGGCACCATTTTTTGGTACCGTAGATTTTGATGCAGAGATCGAGGAGGAGGAGGAGGCTGAGCCCGAGGATGCGGCTCCTGTGACATCCGCTCCTTCTTTCTTCTTCTTTACGTACGTGCCTCGATCCACGTGTCAACCTTTGGTCAATGTGCCGAGCCTCTTCCTACGTGTTGAACTTCGGTCAGCATGCCGAGCCTCGTTTTACGTGCTGAGTTTCAGTCTACGTACTGAGTCTCGATCTACGTGCAGAACCTTATCCTAAGCGTTGTACCTTGATGGCGTAACCCGGAAGTTATCCACTGGATTTCAAAGTAAGATATTTTATAGTCTACGAATATTTGAAGTATTATGAAAATTTCTATAGGAGATATTTCCAGTATTACTAGATAAGCTTGTTTTTAAAGTAGCACAATTATAACATTTTAATGGGCTCTGAAAATATTATAATTGTGGATAATTACTTAAGTTAAATATTTTAGTTGTTTTAAGATATTAAGAGGTTTAACTTTACGTTGAAAACTCTTATTTAATTTAAGTAGTTTTATACTCTCTGAGTAATTAATGATGCTTTATCATTTTAAATAATGATGAATAAATATTATTTTATAAACCTTAGTTTATAAAATAATATTCTATCTTAATTCTTCTTAGTGTTTTATTTAAGTGTTTATGTAATTTAATTGGTTTATTACTCTTTGAGTAATTAACAATACTTTATCATTTTATATAATGATGAAGAGATATTATTTTATAAACTCTAGTTTATAAAATAATATTCTATCTTAATTGCTCTCAGTGTTGTATTTAAGTGTTTTATTAATTTAAATGATTTTATCATCTCTGATTAATTAACGGTACTTTATCATTTTAAATAATGATGAAGAAATATTATTATATAAACTTTATCAGAGATGATAAAATCATTTAAATTAATAAAACAATAATATTCTACCTTAATTCCTCTTAGTGTTTTATTAAAGTGTTTTATTTAAAATAAAACACTTACGCGTTTTCAAATCAGTGTTTTAACTCATCGTTGGATCGTTTGAGGATTCCGAAGCGTAGGATTGAAGTTAAATACCCAGGCCCCCACCCTTTTCCCTTCACTTTTTCCTTTCTTCTTTTTCTCTCTTCTCTCTCTTCTCTCTCTTCCCATGCACGTCCAGCCAGTGCATTGTGTTCCTCCATGTCCGTTCGGTTCAAGCTTCCTACCGGCGCCACCTTCAGCCGCCGTGCCTCACCTCCCATACCGGCGTGTTCTCCTCCCGCCGGCAAGCACTACCCAACCGGTGGTGAGTTAAACCGGTCACCCATTCTCTTTCTTTCTCCCTCCAAAGAAATGGGTCTTATGGCCATTTCCACCTCTTTGGACCACCATACACGGCCAAAACGGCCACCAAGCACCACCACTGGAACCACCATGTCAAGGGCTTCCTCCCCATGTCCTTCTTTCTCCCTAACTCTCACTCTTTCTCAAATGGGTCTTCACACACACACGTTCGGTTGCACCACCGTGCACCATCATACACGGCCACCCATGGTGTTTCACCACCACCATCTTGTTCCTCTCATCACCATGAACTTCTCCAAGAAATTCCATAGCCAACGGAGCTATGTAGAGCTCTCACTCTCCCTCACTCTCCAAGGCTGAAAATGGCTTCAAACGGCCAATCCGCCGCCGTTAGCCACCGTACGACCACCACCTCGCCACCACAGCTCCACCACATGTTCCTCTACCTTTTCCTAGCTTGCCATGAAGTTCTATGGCATTTCGCTACCTCAAGCAACTCCCACCATGTTCGGATTTACTGTTCACGGTGTGATGCCGTCGTGCTTCGCCACCTTTGACCACCACAAGGCGACCTTGAGCCTTCCAAGGCCACGCCTAGCTATTCTCAACCCCAAACTACCACTTTATGTGGTGGACAGCCACCGTACGTGATGTTACCACCACGTACACTCCTCCGATGCATGATCGTGACGAGCAGCGAGTGACGCACGGGTTATCCCGTCGATGGTATAACCCTCTATCCTTAGTTATTTATGTTTAACGTAGTTGATTTGGTTGGCTGTAGACTGTGTAGTTAGTGTTTGTGGAGTTCGCTGCGTAGTTGTGAAGTGAAGTGTGGTTGTGAAGTGTTGGGCTTGATTGTGTAGTTTTGTGGACTGTGCTGTGAAGTATGGGCGTGAGATGGATGCCGTAGTTGTGATACGGCTTGAAGTGCGAAGAGAGTACGCGTATAGTGTATTCTGTGTATTGCAACGATGCGTTGTGTGACAGGCGCTGTAATGATGTGTGGCGTAGAAGGAAGGGAGTACGCGTGGAGTGTACTCCGTGTTGTATAGCGATGCACCGTGTGATGTGCATCGTGATGATGAGTGTTGTAGCGAAAGGAGTACGCGTGTACTCCGTGTCGCGTAGCGATGCACCGTGAGGCGTGTATCGTAGCGATGTGTGTTGTAGCGTGGATGGAAGAGAGTTCACGTGAGTGTACTCTGTACTAAGATGTGATACATTGGATGGCGTGTCACGAAGGGTTGGATGGCGTAACAGAGAAGTGTGGAGTGTATGGTGTAGTGTTGGGGAACTGTATAACAGTGTCCCGAAGCAATGGTGATGTGACTGTAGTCCAAGGTAACGGGTATTGCCTTGAGGCTAACTAGTGGCTGAAGGTATGTGTGAAGCGGTGAAAAGGTATCAGAGAGTGCAGCGGAAGCATGATGGGCATCGTTCTGTTGATTGGGGATGTGCCCTGAGCTGCATAATGTGACAGAGGCGCATTGGTGGATGCAGTCCTCTTGTTAAGTGGCGGGAACTGTGTAACAGTATCCCGAAGCAGTGGTGATATGGCTTATAGTCCAAGGTAACGGATGTTGCCTTGAGGCTAACTTATGGCTAAAAGTATATGGAAGTGGTGAAAAGGTATCGGAGAGTGCAGCAGAAGCACAATGGGCCCCGTATTGTAACTCGAGAATTTGTCTTGAGCTGCATAATGTGACAGAGGCACATTTGAGGATCCTCTTGTCAAATGGCGGGAACTGTGTAACAGTGTCCCGAAGTAGTAGTGATGTGGCCGGTAGTCCAAGGTAACAGGTATTGCCTTGAGACTGACGTGTAACTGAGAGTATAAGGAAGTGATGGAGAAGTATCAGAGCATGCAGCGGAAGCATGATGGGTATTCGTGACGTGACCTAAGCTTAGTCTTGAGTTGTGTGACGAGATAGAGGTGCATTTGTGGATGCAATCCTCCCCCATCAAGTGTTGGGATGAACTTGTACAGAGTCGGAAAGTAGGAAGAATCCTATCAACCGAGTCTGAGCAAGTTGGTATCGGAGTATGGAGCTTGTTTATACAAGCAAGTGTTCAGTGGAGCTATAAGTTGCTCTTAGGTGATAAAAGGGGAGTAAGATACAAGTGTCTCAGACGAGACACGTGTACCAAACAGGTTTACCATATGTAATGGGTAATCTGTTCTGATCATGGTTACACGGTACATTAGCCAGAGAATTTGCTGAGTTGATGTAGCCTGAAAGGATGGGTATAAGGATGTAGTATGGGCTAGGATACGTGAAGGTGGTAACGGGTAAATAGTCTAAGTTTGGGATGCATGACTCTCTAGGTCGGAATCATGCGTCAGATTGTAGAAATAGAAGAATGAAACGGAGGTCTTAGTGTCTTAACCCTAAGGTGAATCACAAGGGTTCGCTTTAAGGAATAAGACCCGGAAGGTTTTAGTATAGTAAATGGTACATGAGAGCCCAGGAATGGACGGAGAGTGTTCCAAGTGAGGTGTAGTTCTATGTTTAGAATAGTTACTTATGCATTTAAATAGATGATGATGTAAGGTTATGTGTATGCATGTAGGTTGCCACCTGACAAGCACACGAATGGACTGCATGGAATGAGTATGGCATGAAGTCCAAGTAAGTATTACGTTCATACTCTTCTAGAGTTTTTATGTATAGAAAAGAAGAAAAAGATGAAAGCTTTTCTCTAAAAGGAAAATGAAAACGAAACGTAAGTTTTCAAGTATAAGTACGTAGCGGCCTTCCTTGGCAGCCCCTCTTTATGCACCTAAAGTATGTACGTGTATGCATGTGAATGGATGCTATATGTAGTACGTATTGTATGTATGTTCATGAAAAGGAAACGGAACGAAACCTTAAAAGACGTAAGAACCATTAAGAAATGCAAGGACTGAAACTGTAATGAAAAGAAAGAAAAGAAAACAAGATTTTTCCTAAAGTAACCCTCTCTTTTGGAACAGCTCTTCTTCAAAGAAAATGAAAGAAAACCATTTTCCCTTGAAGGGATTTCTTTTAAGAAAATACTTTTACAAAACAAAAGAGAGAGAACCTTTTTCTTAATTAAAACTTTATGAATCGTAAGAACTGAAGAGAGGTAAGAAATGTAAGAAACGTAAGAACTGTAAAAAACGTAAGAACTGTAAGAACTGAAATGAAAGAAAGGACTGTAAAGGAAAGGAAAGGAAAGGACTGTAAAGGAAAGAATGGACTGGACTGAATGGATGATGTATGAAGATACGTAACGGCCACATGGACTGAAATGGATATGGTACCAAATGAATGGACTGTAAAGGGGTAGATTGCAATGCCGGGTAAGTAGTACTAGTAGTGCACCCAGTGATGCACACTGACGGAATGGATTCCCAAACCCGCGGCCACGGGCGGAATCAGGTCCAAAAGACCGCTAACCCCAGCACACGGGGCGTAACAGTGTGCTATGGGCCAAATGAAAGTGAAAAGAAAGAATGGATGCATGTTAAGTATGAATGCATGTATGAATGGATGAACGGAATGCATGAATGTACGTAAGTAAGAAAAGAGGAACGAATGAATGAACGCATGCATGGATGAATGTATGTAAAAGAAAGAATGCATGAAAATATTCTTTAAGAAATGAAGGCAGCGAGGGGTGGGGAACTGTTTTAAAGAAGAAAGCACGTTTTAAAAGAAGAAAACCCCCACCTCGCAACGTTTTTAAAAGAAAAGAAAGACGTATGCATGCTATGTACAATATGTATGTACGGAATGATGAATGCATGATTAAAAATCTATGTTATGATATTTTAACTGTATGAAGTAATGCTTATGAGTTATCGACTCATTTTAGTTTTCATGTGTGCCCTCCCAGGCACAAGATGAGCATGACAGGTCAGGATGGACACAGCCAAAGGGGGAAGAGCACGAAGGCCTAGGCAAGATGTTTTTATATGAAAACTTAAATTATGAAAGTTAATGTTTTCCGCTAAATCTTTTAATAAAGAAAAATGAATTTTATTTATAGCATGGAAGTCTTTTGTATCCTGGCATGAATGGAAAAGAAAAGAAAAAGGAATAGTAATTCCCGTCGATTTTTATCAAAATCGATATGAGAAGGACCCATCATAAGGACGGGCGTTACAGCTCCGCCGGAGTATTGAGTTGAAGTAATGTTTTTTATTTGGCTTTGAATAATATTTGTAATTCGTAATAATTTATTATGTATGTTTTAAATAGCTTTGTATTAAACTAAGAGAAATTCTGGTACTTAATTATGACTTTGCTATCCGCTGCGTGTCTCTTCGTGCACATTTGTTACTTACACACACTTGGCACTCGTCGATAGGATGGTGACCCATGTTGTGTTTGTGCGTGGGGATTTGGGGGCGTCACAGGTGGTATTAGAGCGGTTTGGCTCTGGGTAAAACCACATGTCCCGTAGGTAGTAGCAGAATGTTTTTAAAGTTGTGTTTTAAAATTTATTTTAAGTAAAGTTGCTATTTGACGTGTTTTAATTTGTTTTGAATTTGTTTGAGCTTGTTTTTATTTATTTAGTTATGTTATTGCATGCTGGTTTCTTTTTGTTTTCTTGTTATGTGGTTTTGGTTTTATGTTGTTGGTTTTATTCGTTTTTCTTAAAGGGGGTTAAGGGTTGTGTTGTGGCAGGAAGGCGGTATAATCGAGGATACTATTATTAGGCATGAACATTTAGTGTAGTAGGTTTGAACTTTTAGCGATGTGGTTTGCTTGTATGATGTTGGGTTTGAAGGGAATGTCATGGTTTAAGCAATCTTTGTAAGGTGGGAACTCACGTAGTAATGAGGAGAGGAATTAGCTTTAAGTCGCTTAAGATGATTGAGGTCAAGGTTTTTTAGAATTTATGTAACGAGGCTATAGGATAGGAGAGTGTAGGTTCAGCGAACTTTAAGGATGTGTTTAAGGGAATTTTATTTAAGGTTTGCGACCAGATATATGCAAAATGGTAGTTTGCCACCAGATTACAACTTTTTAGGAATTAGTTGTTTTGGCCACTCTAGCAGAGCGTGAGGTTAGTTTGAGTGTGGACACCCCTCTAGGTCAGAAGAGGCTAAACATTGATGGTGAAGGAAGTAGTTCAGGTTCGCCTCAGAAATTTGTTCAGCGGATCGGGATCCGACCTCAAGCGGCTTCAGGTGTATGTATGGGAGGACGGGTGCCAATTTGCGGAATTTGTAATAGAGCTCATGAGGGCTAGTGTCGGCTGAGTGGTGGACCTCAGTGTTACCGATGCGGCCAAGTGGGACATATTGCTCGTGAGTGCCCCATTAGAGTTCAAGGAAGCCGTGGAGGTAGAAGAGGTGGAAGAACAAATCCAAGACAAGCAGTGCAAGCCCAGGTTTATGCTGTCACACCCAGAGATGTTGATGATGAGGCACCAGCGACCCATGATGCCGGAGTAATTACAGGGAGAGTCCATTTATATGAGTTTTATGCTTGCACTTTGTTTGATTCCGGTGCATCACAGTCGTTTGTATCTTCCACTTTTGCTCGGATGTATAATTTGGTCACGGAACCTTTGCCGAAGTCCTTGGTAGTGGCTCTACCCAATGGTGAAATGGTATGGTGTTCCAAGGTTGCCTTGGGTTGCCCATTAAATTTTGATGGAAGGTTCTTGGATGCTGATTTGGTGGTGTTTAAGCTGTTGGGTTTTGATATCATCCTCGGGATGGATTGGCTATACCGATATTCTGCGAGTATTAATTGCAGAAGTCGGGTAATTAGCTTTCAGCTTCCAGATGGTGATTGTCTGGAATTTGCGGGGAGTAAGCTAAAAGAAAAGCCGGTAATTATATCGGCAATTCAAGCAAGAAGAGAGATTGCATGGGGAGCGGATGCCTTCTTAGTTCAGATGGTGTCTACGCCGTCTGAGAAGAAGTCTTTGGTAGACATTCCCGTTGTGGAGGAATTTCCGGATGTGTTTGTGGAAGACTTGCCTGGGCTACCCCCTGTTCGTGAAATGGAGTTTGTTATAGACTTGGAACCTGGAGCAGCTCCTGTACATAAAGCTCCTTACCGCATGGCACCGGCTGAATTGAAAGAGTTGAAGACTCAGTTGCAAGAGCTGGTAGATAAGGGGTTCATTCAACCAAGTACTTCGCCGTGGGGTGCGCCAGTGCTGTTCGTTAAAAAGAAAGATGGAACCCTCCGTATGTGTATCGATTATCGGGAATTAAATAAGGTGACCATCAAAAATAAATATCCTCTCCCACGGATCGATGAATTATTTGATCAGCTTCAAGGAGCAGCTGTGTTCTCGAAGATTGATCTGAGGTCAGGATACTACCAGTTGAGGATAAGAGACAAGGATGTGCCCAAAACTGCTTTCAGGTCGAGATATGGGCATTATGAATTTAAGGTGAATGTTTTAGATTAAAGCCACCAATCTTGAGAATTTCATAAAATGATTTATTATCTATTAATGTTTTAGAATTTGAAAGATTTGGGAGTCGTTTTTTTTTTCTATATGGGATGTAAGTTCATTGATCTTAGAAGTTCCGGAAGATGATTCTTATTTGATTTAAGGTTTTAGAATTGCAGAATTGAAGGACTGATTTATAATAGGAAGCGAGTTCTTAGTTTTACAGACTTAGTGCTGTAGCTTGATCTACTCTAGTGAGTGATTAGTTTGTAACCATTAAAATGGGGTTGATTAGAGTTGAGTTATTGATATGAAATTTTTTTTTTTCTAGAGTAGATTTCTTTGAGGATTGAAGATATCGAGCTAGTTTAGAAAATAATTATTGTTAACTCGAGGTTGTAGTAGCAGATCTTAGGAAAGATTCTATCGATTCGAAAGGTATAGGTCCATCAGGGTGTTGGAAATAGTAGATTTTGTGTTGGTATTGAATACGATTGAATTTGAGGTTATTTGATCCGTAGACTTTTGGGAATGGATTCTTAGCAGGTTTAAGGTCATTCTCGGTACCAAACTTTAAGCAATGGCTGGTTGCTGATTTAAGGATATAAGTTGAGTAGATTTAGGAATGATTCTTGCTGAGTTGAGGATATAAGTCCAGATGATGGAAATGTGATAATGGATCACTTGTACGTTTGAATGATTTTTGGTGTTGGCTAAGAGTGCATGGGATCGATGAGTAGTAATGGTACGTATGTATGGATTTCGGAGAGTGCTGGTCCTAGTCTCATCTATTTTTTTTGGCTTGGTAGGAGTTGAAGAGGAATCTGTGTGGTAATATTAAATTCAAGAGATTTTTGGCTTTGAGTTGTTTGGTAAGTTGAACGGAATGTGCAGTCGAAGCGGGTTACCCATTGGGATGGTGGTTTGAAACGACTGTTGTGTTTATCTTGAGAATTAATTGCGACTTGAAGTCATAGGAATTTAAATTGGTGAGGCTATACTTTTCTTTGGAGATCAAGTATCCAGTTGGGAGAATTGGGGATATGGTTATTTAACTTGAAAAGAGATCGTTAGGTCACCATGTGTGGTGTATGAAGTAATAAATCTTGGAAGTTGAAACTTATGCATCAAAGGTGGGTAGCATAATCATATGTATGAAGTAATAAAGCAGTAGGATCCATGAGTGTTGTTTAATAGTTTTTGATGGATTGAAGATTTAAACAGTATGGCCTGTCTTGAGATTTATTTGTGAAGTGTTATTGAAGGAATTAGTTGTACTAAAACTAGAGTTTTTGAGAGTACAAGTAGGTGGGTGAGTTACCATGAGCGTTTCGATTATGTCTAGGTAAAGTCAATGGTAGTTTATAGTGAGTTAGTTATTGCAAGATTAGATGTTATTCAAAATATAGGTAATGAGCTTGAAGTGTGGGATATCGGATAGAAGTTATAGGCGCTCTCGTTGGTTGGCCGGGAAGGACTTGGGCCTTTTTGGAGATGTTCCTTATCTTTAGAAGAGACAGGTGTATTTTGGGATGATGTTATGTGTTTTCAATTTGGGACCTGGATGTTGATTAGTACTGGTTTCTGTCATCAATCAATGGGTGTATTTTTGCGGAATGTTGGTTTTCGTTTGGGGCAGCAATGGCCAACTGAGGAATGAGTGGAGATTTGTGGTTTTTGGAGGCATACGATTTTCTATGGAAATGTGGTAAAGGTTTTCTTGTGATTAGGTGTGGATTGAGCTTGTACTTCATGATATTAATTTTTGAGGATATAGCCTTTAAGTATTTTGATGAATTATCAGAGTGTGCGCGAAAGCATGATTTTTGGAAATACTTAGAAGTTCAAATTTTGTATCGACTTTGAAGATTTAGTAGTGATTCGAAGTTTTAATAGGAGATTAATCATTTGGTCGTGCAATTTGGTTTATGGATGGTTAACTTTGGAAGTGCCAATTAAGTTACCAAAATTGGAATGGGATGAAAGTTTGAAAGGTAAAGCAGAGACGTCGATGATATTAGTGATTTATGGTGTGAAGTTAATAACCATTGGATTTGTTGGGAGTTGTCGATGATATGTATCTCTCAAATATGTTCGGAGTTGTATCTTGTATCTGTTTGGCGCTGATGGTTGATCTTGCGAATTTCAAGGACGAAATTTGTTTTAAGGGGGGGAGGATGTGATACCCCGTTTTACGTGTATTTTCACTGAATGAGTGTTTTTAATTTAATTAATATATTGGTTTATTTATTTTAAATTATTGTATTTTAATTGGTTTTTAATTTATTTGATGTTGTGTTTAATTTATTTTAATCGTTTTACGGTTTTTAAAATCGTTTTCAGCAGATCAGTTTTTGGTTTCCGGAGTGAGGATTGGACCTCATTTCTTTTTTTTTCCCTTTTCCTTTTTCTTTTTCTTCTTCTCTTTCATTTTTCTTTCTTTTTCTTCTTCTTTTCCTTCCCGGTTCTCTCTCCTTGCGCAGCCCTCTCCTTTTCTCCTTCCCGTCGCCCACACTTCGACCGCCCAGTGCGCTGCCGTCCGGCCACCGTGTATTACACCACCCCCACCATTCTCTTCCCCTCCCACCAGAGATCAGCCCCACCAATTTTAAGAGCCATCGGACCAGCCGTTAGCTGCCACGCACGGCTGGAAGTCACGGCCCCAGCCCTTTTATCTCCCCTGTCGCCGGTTGCTTTCGCAGCCCAGAACTGCCGCTCGCCGGCGGCATGGCCTACACCACCCACCCAGTTTTCTTCCCCTCTCACCGGTGAACATTCCCACCAAGTTTCACCTCCATCCGAGCCACCGTTAGCCACCACGAGCTCCTCCAAGCGACACAGTTTTTCACCGATTCCAGCGCCGTCGCACCACCTCCGGCCACCATCTCTTCACAGCTTTTTCCTCTACCTCTTGCCGACCTAACCCACCTAATTTCAGCCCCGATCCGTTGCCGGAGCAGCTCCCACGAGCTCAACTCCGTTCAGCCTCTTTTTGGCCTTCAACCGCCATTTCCACCACCACCCACGGCCAAAACTCACTTCCTTTAACTTCATAAACATCTCAAGACCATTCCCTATCAATTTCATGTCTTGGTTTGTCCCCGTTCGAAAGTGGGTAATTTATTACCCACGGCCACAGTGTAAAATACACTGTTACGTTTCTTTTCCTCCGCCGTTTGCAATGCCGCGAGCTTTCGAAAAATACCGTATAGCGCTGTAAGTATTTTCCAAACTCTACTTTTAGATTTAAATATATTTTTCTCTTACAATAAATTATCTGATTGGTTGGTTGATTCCGGACTGAGTCCGAGGAGTTCGGGGGTCGGATGGATTGAGGACGGAGTTGCTTGGTTTGTTGATTTATGGTTGGTTGGTTGTGTTGTGCATTGAGATTTGCATTTACATGGTGCATGCACATGCATTTTATTTAAATTGAGAAAAATCCTGTTTTATTGGCTTAAATGGATTTTCGGGTGCGTGTGTACCATGACCTCAAGCCGGGATAGGGTATGATCTCGGTGGAGCTCCTCTGGTCACTCGGGAGCATAATATACTGAGTGACGTCCCCTGAGTCGAAGCTCGGCTACGAACGCGCCGGGCGCGGAACTGAGCGACGATGGGAGCGGGGGCTAGAGGATGCTTGGCTACGAACGTGCCGAGCGCGGAACTAGGCATCGCTCTATGCACCGACTCCGTGGCCCTTCGCTGGCGAGGGCTAGAGGATGTTTGGCTACGAACGCGCGGGGCGCGGAACTGGGCATCGCTCGTTTAGGTGTCATACACGTGGTCATTACCCGCAGTGTAGCCCAGGAGCCAGGGTGTGCGGATGACCCCTAGGGAAGGTCATGGTGCATATGGATTAATTAGTTAATGGATTGGGTTGGATATGGGCCAAATGGACTTTTGGCGTGATATTTGGAAAGGTTATGTTTTTGGGTCAAATGGGATTTTTGGCGTGCGTGGAAAAATATGGTTTTATGGGTTTTGTGCATTGGCATTCTCTCATGCATATTGTTTGAGTTTTAATATGTTTTTATCTAGTGGTGTTTGGGTTTTTACTTACCTGCGGCACCATTTTTTGGTACCGTAGATTTTGATGCAGAGATCGAGGAGGAGGAGGCTGAGCCCGAGGATGCGGCTCCGCCGGAATATTGAGTTGAAGTAATGTTTTGTATTTGACTTTGAATAATATTTGTAATTCATAATAATTTATTATGTATGTTTTAAATAGCTTTGTATTAAACTAAGAGAAATTATGGTACTTAGTTATGACTTTGCTATCCGTTGCGTGTCTCTTCGTGCATATTTGTTATTTACACACACTTGGCACTCGTCGATAGGATGGTGACCCGTGTTTTCACCATCCGGACGTCTCGATTTTCCTGTGTTCGTGCGTGGGGATTTGGGGGGGTCACATAGCCGCTTCACCCTCCCGGGTAAAGGCTTAGATCCATTTGATGTGCCTCCACTTGAAGTTGATCTTCCTTGACCCATGCAACCTCTAAAGCTTGTATCAAAGTCTTTGGTTTCCTAAACTTCACTTCTGCCTCCAACTCACTCTTCAATTCACCCACAAAGGTCCCAATATGGGTATTCTCCGACTACCCATGTGCTCTAGTGGACAAGTACTTGAACTCCTTTTGATAATCTCTTAAAGATCCGGTTTGCTTTATCTTTGAGAGAGTTTCATGGTAATCCATATATTTGGTTCGCTTGAATCTCCTCAAAAGCTCATTGATGAACTTCTTCGACTTCAACTCCCTCATTTGAGCCCCATATGTCTTCCTTATCCATTGCCACCATTGGTTGGCCTCCTCCTCAAAGAAGTAAGCGACATAGGACACTTTAGTATGTTTTTCCATGTGATTGTGCTCAAAGTATTGCTCGGCTCTACTAACCCACGTGCTCAGGTCATCACCATTGAACTTTGGAAAGTCCATCTTTGGCTTGAGAACTTCACCTTACGTGTTCCTCTCCTCTCATGACGGTTCCCTTCTTCTCCTTCACTTTTCCCAGTGGATTTCTCATAAGTGCTTGAGGAATCTTGAGTAGATGAATTCAAGTCATCCACCCTCTCTGTGACGCCCCCAAATCCCCACGCATGGACACGGGGAAGTCGAGACGTCCGAATGGTGACAACACGGGTCCCCATCCTAACGACGAGTGCCAAGTGTGTGTAAGCAACAAAAGTGCACGAAGAGACACACAGCGGATAGCAAAGACATATAACTAAGTACCAGAATTTTTCATAGTTTAATACAAAGCTGTTCAAATCATACATAATAAAATATTACAAATACAAATATTGTTTCAAAGCCAACTCCAAAGCATAGACTCCAACTCAAAACTCCGGCGGAGCCGCATCCTCGGGCTCAGCCTCCTCCTCCTCCTCGATCCCTGCACCAAAATCTACGGTACCAAAAATGGTGCCGCAGGTAAGTAAAACCCAAACACCACTAGATAAAAACATATTAAAACTCAAACAATATGCATGAGAGAATGCCAATGCACATGTCCCAAAAACCATATTTTTCCACACACGCCAAAAGTCCCATTTGGCCCAAAAACATAACACTTTCCAATTATCACGCCAAAAGTCCATTTGGCCCATATCCAACTCAATCCAATAACCAATTAACCCGTATGCACCATAACCTCCCCTAGGGGTCATCCGCACACCCTGGCTCCTGTGCCACACCGCGGGTATCCACCACGCGTATGACACCTAAACGAGCGATGCCCAGTTCGCGCCCCCGCGTTCGTAGCCAAGCATCCTAGACGAGCGATGTCCAGTTCCGCGCCCCGCGCGTTCGTAGCCAAACATCCTCTAGCCCTCGCCAGGAAGGGCCACGGAGTCGGTGCATAGAGCGATGCCGGAGCCAGGGTGTGCGGATGACCCCTAGGGAAGGTCATGGTGCATATGGATTAATTAGTTAATGGATTGGGTTGGATATGGGCCAAATGGACTTTTGGCGTGATATTTGGAAAGGTTATGTTTTTGGGTCAAATGGGATTTTTGGCGTGCGTGGAAAAATATGGTTTTATGGGTTTTGTGCATTGGCATTCTCTCATGCATATTGTTTGAGTTTTAATATGTTTTTATCTAGTGGTGTTTGGGTTTTTACTTACCTGCGGCACCATTTTTTGGTACCGTAGATTTTGATGCAGAGATCGAGGAGGAGGAGGCTGAGCCCGAGGATGCGGCTCCGCCGGAATATTGAGTTGAAGTAATGTTTTGTATTTGACTTTGAATAATATTTGTAATTCATAATAATTTATTATGTATGTTTTAAATAGCTTTGTATTAAACTAAGAGAAATTATGGTACTTAGTTATGACTTTGCTATCCGTTGCGTGTCTCTTCGTGCATATTTGTTATTTACACACACTTGGCACTCGTCGATAGGATGGTGACCCGTGTTTTCACCATCCGGACGTCTCGATTTTCCTGTGTTCGTGCGTGGGGATTTGGGGGGGTCACATAGCCGCTTCACCCTCCCGGGTAAAGGCTTAGATCCATTTGATGTGCCTCCACTTGAAGTTGATCTTCCTTGACCCATGCAACCTCTAAAGCTTGTATCAAAGTCTTTGGTTTCCTAAACTTCACTTCTGCCTCCAACTCACTCTTCAATTCACCCACAAAGGTCCCAATATGGGTATTCTCCGACTACCCATGTGCTCTAGTGGACAAGTACTTGAACTCCTTTTGATAATCTCTTAAAGATCCGGTTTGCTTTATCTTTGAGAGAGTTTCATGGTAATCCATATATTTGGTTCGCTTGAATCTCCTCAAAAGCTCATTGATGAACTTCTTCGACTTCAACTCCCTCATTTGAGCCCCATATGTCTTCCTTATCCATTGCCACCATTGGTTGGCCTCCTCCTCAAAGAAGTAAGCGACATAGGACACTTTAGTATGTTTTTCCATGTGATTGTGCTCAAAGTATTGCTCGGCTCTACTAACCCACGTGCTCAGGTCATCACCATTGAACTTTGGAAAGTCCATCTTTGGCTTGAGAACTTCACCTTACGTGTTCCTCTCCTCTCATGACGGTTCCCTTCTTCTCCTTCACTTTTCCCAGTGGATTTCTCATAAGTGCTTGAGGAATCTTGAGTAGATGAATTCAAGTCATCCACCCTCTCTGTGACGCCCCCAAATCCCCACGCATGGACACGGGGAAGTCGAGACGTCCGAATGGTGACAACATGGGTCCCCATCCTAACGACGAGTGCCAAGTGTGTGTAAGCACAATGTGCACGAAGAGACACGCACGGATAGCAAAGTCATAACTAAGTACCATAATTTCTCTTAGTTTAATACAAAGCTATTTAAAACATACATAATAAATTATTATGAATTACAAATATTATTCAAAGTCAAATACAAAACATTACTTCAACTCAATTCCGGCGGAGCCGCATCCTCGGGCTCAGCCTCCTCCTCCTCGATCTCTGCATCAAAATCTACGGTACCAAAAAATGGTGCCGCAGGTAAGTAAAACCAAACACCACTAGATAAAAACATATTAAAACTCAAACAATATGCATGAGAGAATGCCAATGCACAAAACCCATAAAACCATATTTTTCCACGCACGCCAAAAATCCCATTTGCCCAAAAACATAACCTTTCCAAATATCACGCCAAAAGTCCATTTGGCCCATATCCAACCCAATCCATTAACTAATTAATCCATATGCACCATGACCTTCCCTAGGGGTCATCCGCACACCCTGGCTCCTGGGCTACACTGCGGGTAATGACCACGTGTATGACACCTAAACGAGCGATGCCCAGTTCCGCGCCCCGCGCGTTCGTAGCCAAACATCCTCTAGCCCTCGCCAGCGAAGGGCCACGGAGTCGGTGCATAGAGCGATGCCTAGTTCCGTACGTCGGATCCGGTCGTCAGCACCTCTAGCCCCCGCCCATCGTCGCTCAGTTCCGCGCCCGGCGCGTTCGTAGCCACTTCGACTCAGGGGACGTCACTCAGTATATTATGCTCCGAGTGACCAGAGGAGCTCCACCGAGATCATACCCTATCCCGGCTTGAGGTCGTGGTACACACGCACCCGAAAATCCATTTAGCCAATAAAACAGGATTTTTCTCAATTTAAATAAAATGCAGTGCATGCACCATGTAAATGCAAATCTCAATGCACAACACAACCAACCAACCATAAATCAACAAACCAAGCAACTCCGTCCTCAATCCATCCGACCCCCGAACTCCTCGGACTCAGTCCGGAATCAAACCAACCAAATAATTTATTGTAAGAGAAAAATATATTTAAATCTAAAAGTAGAGTTTGGAAAATACTTACAGCGCTATACGGTATTTTTGAAAGCTCGCGGCGTGCAAACGGCGGAGGAAAAGCAACGTAACAGTGTATTTTACACTGTGGCCGTGGGTAATAAATTACCCACTTTCGAACGGGGACAAACCAAGACACAAATTGATAGGGAATGGTCTTGAGATGTTTATGAAGTATAAGGAAGTGAGTTTTGGCCGTGGGTGGTGGTGGAAATGGCGGTTGAAGGCCAAAAAGGGCTGAACGGAGTTGAGCTCGTGGGAGCTGCTCCGGCAACGGATCGGGGCTGAAATTAGGTGGGTTAGGTCGGCAAGAGGTAGAGGAAAAAGCTGTGAAGAGATGGTGGCCGGAGGTGGTGCGACGGCGCTGGAATCGGTGAAAACACGTGTCG
The DNA here is from genome assembly GCA_011037825.1 of Carya cathayensis. NCBI lineage: Eukaryota > Viridiplantae > Streptophyta > Magnoliopsida > Fagales > Juglandaceae > Carya > Carya cathayensis. The sequence goes on from QGSO01000836.1 coordinate 46,550, forward strand.
CTTGGAGGAGCTCGTGGTGGCTAACGGTGGCTCGGATGGAGGTGAAACTTGGTGGGAATGTTCACCGGTGAGAGGGGAAGAAAACTGGGTGGGTGGTGTAGGCCATGCCGCCGGCGAGCGGCAGTTCTGGGCTGCGAAAGCAACCGGCGACAGGGGAGATAAAAGGGCTGGGGCCGTGACTTCCAGCCGTGCGTGGCAGCTAACGGCTGGTCCGATGGCTCTTAAAATTGGTGGGGCTGATCTCTGGTGGGAGGGGAAGAGAATGGTGGGGGTGGTGTAATACACGGTGCCGGACGGCAGCGCACTGGGCGGTCGAAGTGTGGGCGACGGGAAGGCAAAAGTGCAGGGGAGAGAGAGCTGGACGACGCACGGGCACGGGAGACTAAGCAACCTATTTGAACTGTCAACACTCGATGTGACTCTAAGCAACCTATTTGAACTGTCTCTTACCCATGACATGAAACATCATTTTAGAGAAGCATAAAAAAAAATTAACGAGTTTAAATTTAAACTACTTTCCCCGGCAACGGCGCCAAAAACTTGACTCACTCAAAAAAATGAGTAGCACAAAGGCTATCCCAAGTGCAGGAGGATGTCGTGTAATAATTAGGACTAAATTCCTAGATCGTCTCATCAGGGAAAGTTACAAAAAAATTAAACTCGTTGAAAAAATTGTGAAAAAAAACTTCACAAAGAGAAAACAATTGGATGGTATGTGCAATGGATGGAGAGGTTACTAGTCATGGACTAGATTCATATTTTTAGATTTGTTTGTCGGATTTGAGTGCAACGATGAAAAGTAAAGAATTAAAATGCATGAAACTAAATTAAAATTGCTGAAATTAATAGACTGAAATTTAAAAGAGCAAGAAAAATAAATGACATTAATTTAAATAATAGGAATTAAAGAGCAAGAAAATAAATGACATTAACCTAATTAAAGGAATTACAAGTGCGAGAAAATTAAATGATAATGATTTAAATGAACAAAAATTAAAGGTGCAAGAAAAAATAAATGACAATAATTTAAATAGATAGAAATTAAATGTGCAAAGAAAATATAAGACATTAAACTGAAATTAAATAAAAATAGGAATTGTAAGGAATAAACTTGATGTTTGGAAATGGAGACTGCGTTCTCCAATCCAAAAATCTGAACTTCCAGATAACATGATTTCTCAAATAAAATAAACGTTCTAAATAAAATGCATCCTAAAAGAAATTGAACTCTCAATTAAATTAAACTTTCAAATAAAATACACACTCAAATTGAAGTTGAGCTTTAAATAAAATAAATACTCAAAGAAATTATTTCCTAGATGAACACAAAGAAACTGAAATTACAGAGCGACTGGAAAACTGGCTTCTAACACTAATGTCTGGAACTGAAAAGAAATAGAATGAAATAAAAATAAAAACTACCGACCTTCTATTCTGTGTCTAACCTCACACCGACTACCCTTATAGCTACTGAACGACAAAGAAAAAAAATGAAAACTGATGAACAAAAAATAATCAAGATGCCCAACTACTATTCTACCATAAAGAAACATAAGAGAATGAAAGAAAATTAAAATTCCAGCCAAAGGAAACAACACAAACTGCCGAATGAAAATGAAACTGAAATTTAAAACTAAGCAGAAAATTCTATCTCTTCTCTCTTCTCCTCCTTTAGTCCGTAAGTCTCTCCTGCTTTTATAGAGTCTGCATGAGAAATTTCTATCCGTGGATGCATTGCTTTCGATGGATGCTGCATGTGATTCAACAGGTTGCTTTCGGTGGAAATTCTGCATTTTTTCTTTTCGTGAGCTGCTTTCGATGGACTGAATGAGAGACTGCTACTTTGAACTGCATGTGCTATGGGCTCCATGTTTTCTGCATGTGCCGAACTGATTTCATCCGTGAATGATGATCGTAAGTCCCTTCTATCAAAGCCTTTTTCTCCAAGTCAGTCTGTTTGCAGCCATAACCCACGTCCTTCACGTCCAAACCAGCCTTGCAAGATAAAAAGAAATAGAATGCAGTATATCCAAACATAAGGTTCCTCCGTAGTTGCCGAAAAATTTCTAGACGAAGTTCCCGTAAATGAAAACTCCCCACTTTTACGTGAACAAAGTTCCCTTTTTTTTTTTACGTAAACTTGCTGTCCAGCTGCTCTCCCAAAAGCTCCAATACACCTCAGCTGCAGTCTGAAACTCCTACATGATCCCTTCCACGTCTATGTTGCATCCAAAAAGCTAGCCGAAAACTCCAGATGAAGAGTACCTCAGCCCAGCGTCAAATGTGAAGTTCTCTCTCCGTTTCATGTACTTTCCGTCCTGCTGTGTTTCCTTACTTCAAAAATAAAACTGAAAGTCCAGCCCTGCAAGATGAAACGAAATAAATTGCAATATAGGTCCAAACAGAAGGTTAGTCCCTTTCCGAAAAATTCACTCCTCTGTTTTCTTCTACTAAAAACAGAGCAAGTTTTTTTTTTTTCTCTTCAGAAAACAGCTCTCCCTTCTTTAACGTAAACTCTCTCCTAACATCCAGGCCACCCTCACGTAAAACTCATTTCCTCCTCCTTTAAGTTCTGGTCCGTAGCTTTCCAAAACGAGAATGCAAGTTTTTATTTTTTTATTTTTTTTTCTTTCGTTTTGCTCGCCCAGCTCTCTCCGTCTTTAGCGTCCACAATATTCTCTTTTGTGGCTGAAACACGTTCCAGATTTGGAGATTTTAATGCTTCTGGAGCATCAGAAGACTCCAAGCTTGCAAGGTTTGAAGGAGAAGAAACTCCATTAGTTGACACACTGCTAAGAGGAGAATCGACCTTGGAATGTTGGATGGATTCACTTGTACCAGTTGAGAAGCTTTCCACGACATGAGCACCCCCTTCCGAACTAGGATTTTCAGCATCAGAACCAGCCAAGCTCTCGGAGCTCTGAGAGTCCAAACTGGGACATGGTAACCCAATATACTCGGATACCATCAACTGGTCTTCATTCACAATCTTAGGATCAGGGAACTCGATCTTATCTAAATCATTTGGTAGCGACTCAGATATTTCTGTGTCCTGAACAGTTCCATTTGTGGCCAAAGCAGTGGGCATTGCTGGAATAGCCATCACTTCTGGCGAAGCCCCATTATAGGAGAGAGACAATTGAACAAACCCTGCTGGGGAATGGAACAGATCAGTTGAAGATAGAGAGAACTCTTTCTCCAACTTCCCATTCTTGATGAGGACTTCAGATAATGGCACCAAAGCAAATCCCAGCAACTGATCCTCGAGATAATTCCTCACCCTGCTCAACATCCATATCTCACATTTGAGTGAGGAAACAATCGTTCGAACATTGAGACGAACATTATCGTTGAAAACCGGATTCCTTCCACCACCATTAATGATTTTGGTGGAGACTGTGTTTTCAGGATCGCTAGTCAGGCAAAGCTTGGCATAAACATCTTGCTTGTGGTATATGCAGATGTTATGTATGTCCCTAGCCTGGTGTACATAAACCTCACGTACGCCCATGAAGTCCTCTATGTTACACACCGAAGCATCCTTGCTGTTGACCTCATATCCCTTTGACAAGGAACTAGAGTTCCTTGGAAGAAGTCGGATTTCTGCTTCTCAGGCTCGGCTAAATGGGAGTTCTTGAATGGTGACACAACAGATTGTGGGGAGTCCATGATACCACCAAGAAGAGCAACCAAAACCCCCAGACAACACGTGAAACTGCTTCTTGACTTTACGTAAAAGCTTCACCGTTTGATCTCGTGAATTTTATTTAAGCTGAAAATAAAGAAATAAAAATACACTCGAAATAAATTAAAAAGAAAATAGATTATTAAAAAAAATATTATATATGTGAGGAAGTATTGTCCAATTAAATCATAGTTATAAAATTAAGCATAAACATGATATTAATCAATTAAAAATCATAACTCGAATTTATGCTTATTAACTATTTTTTCATCTAAAACCAATAAATAATGTCACGAAGCAATTGAAATACATTGGTTTCAAATAGCTAAAATATGCAATATCTCAGCTCAATCATGCATTCGTAGCCGAGCTTTGACTCAAGGGACGTCACTCAGTATATTACGCCCCCGAGTGACCAGAGGAGCTCCACCGAGATAATACCCTATCCCGGCTTGGGTTGTGGTACACACGCACCCGAAAATCCATTTACGCCAATAAAACATGATTTTCTCAATTTAAATAAAATGCACATGCCTGCACCAGGTAAATGCAATCTCAATGCACAACAGAACCAACCAACCATAAATCAACAAACCAAGCAACTCCGTCCTCAATCCATCCGACCCCCGAACTCCTCAGACTCAGTCCGAACATCAACCAACCAGCAGATAAATATATATTGAATGAGCAAAATACATTTAAATCTAAAAGTAGAGTTTGGAAAATACTTGCAGCGCTATACGGTATTTTTTGAAAGCTCGCGGCGTTGCAGTGTATTTTACATTGTGGCCGTGGGTAGTAAATTACGCACTTTCGAACGGGGACAAACCAAGGCACGAAATTGATAGGGAATGGTCTTGAGATGTTTATGAAGCTAAAGGAAGTAAGTTTTGGCCGTGGGTGGTGGTGGAAACGGCGGAGGAAGCGGAAAAAGCCCAAATTGGAGTTGAGCTCGTGGGAGCTGCTCCGGCAACGGATCGGGGCCGAAATTAGGTGGGTTAGGACGGCAAGAGGTATGGGAAGAAGCTGTGAAGAGATGGTGGCTGGAGGTGGTGCGACGGCGCCGGAAACGGTGAAAAACCGTGTGGCTTGGAGGAGCTCGTGGCGGCTAACGGTGGCTCGGATGGAGGTGAAACTTGGTGGGGATGTTCACCAGTGAGAGGGGAAGAAAACTGGGTGGGTGGTGTAGGCCATGCCGCCGGCGAGCGGCAGTTCTGGGCTGCGAAAGCAACCGGCGACAGGGGTGGAAAACAGGGCTGGGGCAGCGACTTTAAGCTGTGCGTGGTGGCTAACGGCTGGTCCCATGGCTCTGAAAATTGGTGGGGATGATCTCTGGTGGGAGGGGAAGAGAATTGTGGGGGTGGTGTACAACACAGCAGCCGGACGGCGGTGCACTGGCCGGCCGAAGTAGGGGCGACGAGAAGGAGAAAAGAGAAGGGGAGAGAGCTCGCACGCGCACGGGGAGAGAAGGAAAAAGAAGAAGAAGAAAAAGAAAGAAAAAGGAAGGAAAAGAAGAAAAAGAAAAAGGAAAAGGGAAAAAGAAAAGAGAAAGAAAAGAAATGAGGTCCAGTCCTCACTTCTGGGATCCAAAAACTGTTCCGCCGAAAACGATATTAAAAACATAAAACGACTAAAATAAATTAAACACCATATCAAATAAAATAAAAACCAATTAAAATACATTAATTTAAAATAAATAAACCAATATATTAATTAAATTAAAAACACTCCTTCAGTGAAAATACACGTAAAAGCGGGTCATCATATCCTCCCCCCCTTAAAAACAAATTTCGTCCTTGAAATTTGCAAGATCAAACACCAACTTGAAACGAGCCACATAATTCCACATAAAACCACCTGCAACCAAGATTAAGAAACGTGCCGTCATTACTCAAACAAGTAAGGGTACCGCTCCCTCATGTCCGCTACTCGCTCCCAAGAGAAATCTTGAGCTAACGAATTTCCCCAGGCCTCAACTGTTGGACCTCAACTGTTGCTCCTTCCAATCCATGATCTGTGACGGAACAACCTCATAAGTAAGGTCCGGTTGCAACTGAATACTCTTTTGGTCGACAAAGCGTGGCTCTTGTTGACCAAAACTCTTCTTCAAGGACGACACGTGAAAGACATCATGAATATCTCCAAAATAATCTGGCAAAGCAACTCTATAAGCAACGGACCCTATCTTCTCCAAAATCTGGAAAGGGCCGACATACCTCAGATCCAGTTTCCTCTTTTTACCAAAACACTTAACTCCTCTCTTGGGAGAGACTTTGAGATCAACCCAATCACCTTCTTCAAAAGATAACTCTCTTCTCCTGGTATCAGCATAGCTTTTCTGACGACTCTGAGCTGACGCCATTTTATCCCTGATGATCCGAACTTGGCTTTGCATCTCTTGAATTATTTCGGGTCCAATTATCCTACTCTCCCCGACTTCATCCCAACACAAAGGCAATATGCACTTCCTCCCGTAAAGAGCTTCATAAAGAGCCATCTAAATGGTCGCATGGAAGCTATTATTATATGCAAACTCTATGAGCGGCAAGTGATTTTCTCAACTCCCTTGAAATTCCATGACACATGCTCGCAACATATCTTCAAGGGTCTGAATGGTGCTCTCCGATTGGCCGTCCGTCTGTGGGTGATATGCAGTATTGAACTTCAGCTTAGTACCCAATGCTGCTTGCAAACTTTTCCAAAATTGAGACGTGAACCTTGGGTCTCGATCCGACACTATACTCTTCAGTATGCCGTGCAACCGCACTATCTCTTTCACATACAAGCGAGTCAACTTACCCAAGGAATCAGTATTATTAACAGGCAAGAAGTGAGCACTCTTCGTTAACCGATCAACAATCACCCAAACAGAATTTTTCCCACTAGGAGTCCTCGGCAAGCCCACTACAAAATCCATCGTGATGTCGTCCCACTTCCACTCAGGAATAGGGAGGGGTTGGAGCATACCAGCGGGTCTTTGATGCTCGGCCTTGACTTGACAGCACGTGTGGCATTTCTCAACATACAAGGCAATATCCCTCTTCATTTCATCCCACCAATAATTTTTCTTCAAGTCCCGGTACATCTTCGTACTGCCGGGATGTACTGAATAAGGGGCTGCATGAGCTTCTGCCATGATCCGTTCCTTGAATTTTGAATCTTTGTGGACCACTCTGCGATCTCGGAACCGAAGTATTCCATCTTTATCCATACTATAGTGCAACGGCCCTCGAGATTTTCTGACTCTTTTCTGATATCCAACAGCTTCGGATCTTTTCTTTGAAGAGTCTTCAATTCCTCAAAATCAGTTACCCGAATATCAAGAACTGAAGATAAAATCTCCTCTTGCTGTGAACTTTCAATAAGGAGTCTTCTCATCCCACAAAAGCAAAGAATCCAATCCTGACGACTCGGCCTCATCTTCCAAATGCGATTTTCGGCTCAAAGCATCAGCAACTATATTTGCCTTCCCCGGATGGTACTTGATCTCGCACTGGTAGTCACTGATTAGCTCTAGCCATCGCCTTTGCCTCATGTTCAAATTCTTTTGGGAAAACAAGTGCTTCAAGCTCTTGTGATCGGTGTATACTTCACAAGCTTCCCCATACAAGAAGTGCCGCCAGATCTTGAGAGCAAAAACAATCGCAGCCAACTCCAAATCGTGCATCGGATAATTCTTCTCATGATCCTTTAGCTAACGGGACGCATAAGCAACAACCCATCCTTCCTCCATAAGGACACAACCCAATCCAAATTTAGACGCATCGCTGAAGACTATGAATGGCTTATGCGGTTCTGGGAGCGCTAACACTGGTGCAGTCGTCAACCTGTTTTTCAATTCTTGGAAGCTTCTCTCACACTTATCTGACCAAACAAATTCTGCATTCTTTCTAGTCAAAGCTGTGAGAGGTCCGGATAGGCGAGCAAATCCCTCCACAAATCTTCGGTAATATCCGGCAAGTCCCTAGAAACTCTGAATCTCGCGCACTGTTGTCGGACGTTGCCATGACAAAATGGCTTCCACCTTACTAGGATCAACAGCCACTCCGTCTCGGAAAATCACATGCCCAAGAAATTTGACTTCCTCCAACCAGAATTCACACTTGCTGAGTTTGGCATACAACTGGTGTTCTCTGAATTTTCCAAGAACTAGACGAAGATGGTAAACATGCTCTTCAACATCTCGGGAATAAATCAGAATATCATCAATAAATACCACCACAAAGGAATCTAGATAAGGTCGGAATACCCGATTCATTAAATCCATGAAAGCAGCAGGGGCATTGGCTAACCCAAACGGCATCACCTTAAATTCATAATGCCCATATCTCGACCTGAAAGCAGTTTTGGGCACATCCTTGTCTCTTATCCTCAACTGGTAGTATCCTGACCTCAGATCAATCTTCGAGAAGATAGCCGCTCCTTGAAGCTGATCAAATAAATCGTCGATTCTTGGGAGAGGGTATTTATTTTTTATGGTCACCTTATTTAATTCCCGATAATTGATACACATACGGAGGGTTCCATCTTTCTTTTTAACGAACAGTACTGGCGCACCCCACGGCGAAGTACTTGGTTGAATGAACCCCTTATCCACCAGCTCTTGCAACTGAGTCTTCAACTCTTTCAATTCAGCCGGTGCCATGCGGTAAGCAGCTTTATGTACAGGAGCTGCTCCAGGTTCCAAGTCTATAACAAACTCCATTTCACGAACAGGGGGTAGCCCAGGCAAGTCTTCCAAAAACACGTCCGGGAATTCCTCCACAACGGGAATGTCTACCAAAGACTTCTTCTTAGTCGGCGTAGACACTATCTGAACTAAGAAGGCGTCCGCTCCCCATGCAATCTCTCTTCTTGCTTGAATTTTCGATATAATTACCGTCTTTTCTTTTAGCTTACTCCCCGCAAATTCTAGACAATCACCATCGGGAAGCTGAAAGCTAATTACCCGACTTCTGCAATTAATGCTTGCAAAATATCGGTATAGCCAATCCATCCTGAGGATGATATCAAAACCCAACAGCTTAAACACCACCAAATCAGCATCCAAGAACCTTCCATCAAAATTTTGTGGGCAACCCAAGGCAACCTTGGAACACCATAACATTTCACCATAGGGTAGAGCCACTACCAAGGACTTCGGCAAAAGTTCCGCGACCAAATTACACATCCGAGCAAAAGTAGAAGATACAAACGTTTGTGATGCACCAGAATCAAACAAAGTGCAAGCATAAAACTCATATAAACAGACTCTCCCTGAACCATACACATTAACCCATGAAATCCAAAAAAACAAAGGAGAAACCAAAATACACCAAAAATCCAATCCAACATTAAATTAAATTAGATCCATACCTGTAATTACTCCGGCATCATGGGTTGCTGGCGCCTCATCATCAACATCTCCGGCTGTGACAGCATAAACCCGGGCTTGTACTGCTTGTCTTGGATTTGTTCTTCCACCTCTTCTACCTCCACGGCTTCCTTGAACTCTAATGGGGCACTCATGAGCAATATGTCCCACTTGGCCGCACGGTAACACTGGGGTCCACCACTCAGCCGACACTCGCCCTCATGAGCTCTATTACAAAATCCACAAATTGGCACCCGGCCTCCCATACGCACTCCTGAGGCTGCTTGTGGTCGAGTCCCGGACCGCTAAACAAATTTCTGAGGCGAACCAGAGCTACTTCCTTCTCCAGTAAAACTCCACCTTTTCTGACTTGTAGGAGAGCCCACACTCAAATTAATCTCTTGCTCCACAAGAGTGGCCACATCCACTAAATCCTGAAAAGTGGATATTCGGTGGCTGACCACCATACGGCGTACATCAGGACGTAGACCCTCCTGGAAACGCTCGGCTCGCATTTCCTCTGAGGCGATGAGGTGGGGAGCAAATCGCCCAAGTTCTATAAATCTTCGGGCGTACTATTCCACGGTCATGCTCCCTTGGACCAAGCTTGAGAATTCTCTTGCTTTTTGCCACCTTACAGAAGCGGGAAAGAAGCGATCATTAAACTCTTTCTTGCACCGCTGCCAGGTCACATCGGCGAAAGACCCCAATTCTGACTCCAGCATTACTCTCTTGGTATCCCACCATTCAGAAGCGGTGCCTTGCAACAGATAGCTGGCGTAGAGTACTTGTTGCGCCTCAGTGCAACCACACACCTCAAAAGTTCTTTCCAAGTCCTTGACCCACTTTCCAGCTTGAAGTGGATCCTCTTCTCTAGTGAAGTGTGGAGTTCTATGCGCCAGAAAGCGCTCATAGGTGCACCCAGCTTGCACCTCTCCACTAGGCCCTCCAGGTAGTAGCCATGGCCCTCCTTGTTGCCAAGGCTCTCCTTGTTGCCAAGGCCCTCCTTGCTGTTGCCAAGGACCTCCTGGTTGTGGCCAAGGCCCTCCTTGTTGTGGGCAAGGCCCTCCTTGTTGTGGCCCAAAATTCTGTTGCATGAATTCAGTCATTTGCCGTATAGCTTGGGCTATGGAATCATCTCTCTGTGTATCGTCTCGTGGCCCTTGAGTAGATTTCCTTGGTCTCACCATTTTTCCTGCCACCACAACCTTTGACCCCCTTTTAGAACACAAAATAAAAACCAAAACCAACACCACATAACAAGAAACAAAAGAAACCAGCATGCAATAACATAACTAAATAAATAAGAACAAGCAAACAAGCTCAAACAAATTCAAAACAATTAAAACACGCCAAATAGCAACTTTACTTAAAATAAATTTTAAAACACAACTTTAAAAACATTCTGGTACTACCTATGGGACATGTGGTTTTACCCAGAGTCAAACCGCTCTGATACCACCTGTGACGCCCCCAAATCCCCACGCACGGACACGGGGAAGTCGAGACGTCCGGATGGTGACAACACGGGTCCCCATCCTAACGATGAGTGCCAAGTGTGTGTAAGCAACAAAAGTGCACGAAGAGACACGCAGCGGATAGTAAAGACATATAACTAAGTACTAGAATTTTTCATAGTTTAATACAAAGCTGTTCAAATCATACATAATAAAATATTACAAATACAAATATTGTTTCAAAGCCAACTCCAAAGCATAGACTCCAACTCAAAACTCCAGTGGAGCCGCATCCTCGGGCTCAGCCTCCTCCTCCTCCTCGATCCCTGCACCAAAATCTACGGTACCAAAAATGGTGCCGCAGGTAAGTAAAACCCAACACCACTAGATAAAAACATATTAAAACTCAAACAATATGCATGAGAGAATGCCAATGCACATGTCCCAAAAATCATATTTTTCCACACACGCCAAAAGTCTCATTTGGCCCAAAAACATAACCTTTCCAATTATCACGCCAAAAGTCCATTTGGCCCGTATCCAACTCAATCCAATAACCAATTAACCCGTATGCACCATGACCTCCCCTAGGGGTCATCCGTACACCCTGGCTCCTGTGCCACACCGCGGGTATCCACCACGCGTATGACACCTAAACGAGCGATGCCTAGTTTCCCGCCCTGCGCGTTCGTAGCCAAGCATCTTCTAGACGAGCGATGTCCAGTTCCGCGCCCCGCGCGTTCGTAGCCAAACATCCTCTAGCCCTCGCCAGTGAAGGGCCACGGAGTCGGTGCATAGAGCGATGCCTAGTTCCGCGCCCGGCGCGTTCGTAGCCGAGTTTCGACTCAGGGGACGTCACTCAGTATATTACGCCCCCGAGTGACCAGAAGAGCTCCACTGAGATAATACCCTATCCCGGCTTGGGTCGTGGTACACAAGCACCCGAAAATCCATTTACGCCAATAAAACATGATTTTCTCAATTTAAATAAAATGCACGTGCCTGCACCATGTAAATGCAATCTCAATGCACAACAGAACCAACCAACCATAAATCAACAAACCAAGCAACTCCGTCCTCAATCCATCCGACCCCCGAACTCCTCAGACTCAGTCTGGAAATCAACCAACCAGCAGATAAATATATATTGTATGAGCAAAATACATTTAAATCTAAAAGTAGAGTTTGGAAAATACTTACAGCGCTATACAGTATTTTTTGAAAGCTCGCGGCGTTGCAAACGGCGGAGGAAAAGCAACGTAACAGTGTATTTTACACTGTGGCCGTGGGTAGTAAATTACGCACTTTTGAACGGGGACAAACCAAGGCACGAAATTGATAGGGAATGGTCTTGAGATGTTTATGAAGCTAAAGGAAGTAAGTTTTGACCGTGGGTGGTGGTGGAAACTGCGAAGGAAACGGAAAAAGCCCAAATCGGAGTTGAGCTCGTGGGAGCTGCTCCGGCAACGGATCGGGCCGAAATTAGGTGGGTTAGGATAGCAAGAGGTAGGGGAAGAAGCTGTGAAGAGATGGTGGCCGGAGGTGGTGCGATGGCGCCGGAAATGGTGAAAAACCGTGTGGCTTGGAGGAGCTCGTGGCGGCTAACGGTGGCTCAGATGGAGGTGAAACTTGGTGGGGATGTTCACCGGTGAGAGGGGAAGAAAACTGGGTGGGTGGTGTAGGCCATGCCGCCGGCGAGCGGCAGTTCTGGGCTGCGAAAGGAACCGGCGACAGGGGTGGAAAACAGGGCTGGGGCAGCGACTTTAAGCTGTGCGTGGCGGCTAACGGCTGGTCCGATGGCTCTGAAAATTGGTGGGGATGATCTCTGGTGGGAGGGGAAGAGAATGGTGGTGGTGGTGTACAACACAGCCGCCGGACAGCAATGCACTGGCCGGCCGAAGTAGGGGGGACGGGAAGGAGAAAAGAGAAGGGGAGAGAGCTCGCGCGCGCACGGGGAAAGAAGGAAAAAGAAGAAGAAGAAAAAGGAAGGAAAAGAAGAAAAAGGAAAAGGAAAAGGGAAAAAGAAAAGAGAAAGAAAAGAAATGAGGTCCAATCCTCACTTCTGGGATCCAAAAACTGTTCCGCCGAAAACGATAGTAAAAACATAAAACGACTAAAATAAATTAAACACCACATCAAATAAAATAAAAACCAATTAAAATACATTAATTTAAAATAAATAAACCAATATATTAATTAAATTAAAAACACTCCTTCAGTGAAAATACACGTAAAAGCGGGTCATCATACTCTCACAATGTTGGCTTCTTCTAGATCCAACGGAACCCTTGGGACTATGGGCTCTTCTTCTATGTTGCCTTCTCTCACCATTCCTCCTTTGATCTACCAATTGATGGAGCACCTCCTCAATCCTTTCAAGCCTTTCATTGGTGGTGGTTTGTTGTGCCTCCAAAGTAGCTTCAATATTTTCAATACACTCCCTATGAGTTGGTTGTCGATCGACCATGGCTTCCTCTCCTTGGGTTGGATCTCTCTCAATGTGTGGCGCCCCCAAAATCCCCACGTACGAAAAACGGGGAATTCGAGGCGCCCGGATGGTGACATCACGGGTCACCACCCTATCGAAGAGTGCCAAGTGTGTGCAAGCGACAAATGTGCACAAGAAGATACGCAGCGGATAGCAAAGTCAAATACTAAGTACCAGAATTTTTCTTAATTAAAATACAAAGCGTTTCAAAGATACATAATAAAATATTACATGATATAAATATTGTTTTAAAACTAAGTACAAAGCATAACTTCAAATCAGAACTCCGGCGGAGCCGTATCCTCGGGCTCAGCCTCCTCCTCCTCCTCGAACGCTGCATCAAAATCTACGGTACCAAAAATGGTGCCGCAGGTAAGTAAAATCCAAACACCACTAGATAAAAGCATATTAAACTCAAACAACAAGTATGAATGAATGTCAATGCTCCAAAACTCATAAATCATATTTTCCACGCACGCCAAAAACCCATTTGGCTTAAAAACATAACCTTAAAAACCAAGCCTCGCCATTATCCCAGATAATGGCCCAAACCACCATTTTCCCCGAAAATGGATCACAAGACCATCGCCATTTTCCCAGAAAATGGCCCATATCCGAAAACCATGAAAACCAACCAATTATGCATGCACCATGATCTCCCCTAGGGATCATCCGCACACTCTGGCTCTGTGCCACACCGCAGGTAACGTCTACGCGTGTGACACCTACACGAGCGATGCCCAGACTCGCGCCTCCAACTCGCGCGTACCTGGCCAGGCCATCCTCTAGTCCCCGCCACTAAAAGGACCACGGAGTCGACACGACAGCGTTACCGTATCGTGCGATCCGGTCGTCGCCCGGCGACAACCCAGGGGATGTCACTCAGTATTATCCACTCCCGAGTGACCAGAGGAGCTCCACCGAGATAATAACCCATCCCGGCTTGGGCTCGTGATACGCACACTCCCAAAAATCCATTTACGCCAATAAAACATGATTTTATCAATAAAATAAAATACAGTGCATGCATCATGTAAATGCCAATTTCAATGCTCGACAAATAAATCAACCATAGCACAACAAATCAAGCAACTCCGTCCTCCATCCATCCGACCCCCGAACTCCTCGGACTCAGTCCGGAATCAGCGAACCAACCAAATAATTTATTGAAAGAGTAAAATACATTTAAATCTAAAAGTAGCGTTTGGAAAATACTTACAGCGCTATATAGGATTTTTAGAAGGTTCGGCGCGAAGCGAACGGCGATGCGAAAGCAACGTAACAGTGCAAATGCACTGTTCCCGTGGGTCGCAAAATACCCACTTTTGACCGGGGACAAACCAAGACACCAAATTGATAGGGAATGGTCTAGAGATGTTTATGAAGCTAGTGGAAGTGAGTTTTGGCCGTGGGTGGCGGCGAAAACGCCGGTAGGGGCGGAAAAAGGGCAAATCGGAGTTGAGCTCGTGGGAGCCGCTCCGGTGACCGTCTGAGGCCGGGGATGGGTGGGTTAGGTCGGTAAGGAGTAGGGGAAGAAGTGGTGAAGAGGTGGTGGCCGGAGGTGGAGCGACGGCGGCGGATCGAGCCACAAACCGTGCGGCTTGAGGAGCTTTTTCCGGCCAAACGGCCGGCCGGTTGGGGCTGGGAACGGGAGGGGATGGTCACCGGCCGGAGGGGAAGCGACCGGTGGGGGCGGTGAGGGACACGGCGCCGGCGAACGGCGGGGCTGGGCGGTTGATGCCTCACGGCGTGGGTGAGGAGAGAGAGAGAGGAAGAGAGACGCGGGGAGAGAGAGAGAAACCGAACGGGAAAAAGAAGAAAAAAAGAAAAAGAAAAAGAAAAAAGAGAAAAAGAAAAAGAAGAGGAAAAGAAAAGATGAAGGAAAATTAATGAGGTCCAGTCCTCACGTCGGAAGTCCAAAAACTGATCAGCCGAAAACGGTAAAAACATAAAACGATTAAAATAAATTAACACTACATCAAATAAATAAATAAACACCAATAAAATATTTTAAACACATCAATAAGCTAAAATAAAATAAATAACTAGTAAAACCAATTATTTAAATTTTTAAAACCAAAAACAAGCCAAAATAAATTAAATCACAATTTAAATCCGACAGTCTAAAAAATCCATTTAAAACTCGATAATTTAAAATAAAAGCACCATAAAATATTTAATTAAATTAAAATATTCCTTCAGTGAAAATACACATAAAAGCGGGTCATCACACAATGAAAGCAACAATTAATGGAAGCCTCACTCTCACTCACTTGTAATTGGCATGTTGGGTGATTAGATCTAGGGTTTTTTGCTTGTTGGTTGGCTAGACCTAGGGTTACCTCAAGGCAACACAAAGATCCAAATTCGTTGTTGATGAAAATCAAGATTAGCTCGAGCTAGCACTTAACTCTCAAAGTATTGAAGAGAAAATTCATATTCATTAAATAAACATAACAATAATTGATGAAATAACAATGTAAAGCAAAATATAAATTGAAAATCCCCTAGGGTTGGCGCCACATGCCTTCCCCTCTCTTCCGTTAACCTAGATCTAGATCTAGATCTAGATCTCACTGTTAGATCCTTAGGATCTAGATCTCACTCTTAGATCCACTCCTAAGTTTTAGGAATCTTAAGTTTAAAGAAATAACATCTAATGCCTAAAATAAAGGAAATTAACTAGGAAATAACATAAACATATTAAAAATAAATAAATCCTTAAATAAAAGGATCATGGCAGGCCACCACCATGAATGGCGCCTCCACCCCTATATTTTAGGAACTTGTCATCTTGTCCTCCAACCCCTAAAATCAAGGAATTGGACAACACGTGAAACTCCTCTAGTTGCACTTGTTTTGGACGCCCATCACCTCACCACCCGAGCAATGCATGCAACCCTCCTAGCCTCGGCACGCCTAGCCATCTTAGTGGCATTACGAATGTCTTGTCTTGCATCTCTATCACAGTGTTATAGGGCTGTCATGGCATGGCAACAGTAGTGTCATGGGGCTGTCATGGCATGTCAGTGACAGTGTCACGGGGCTGTTAGGGCTGAGCCATAGCCTAGTCAAATGGAAACATGTGAGGCCAGTTCCAATTGACCTATGCCTTTCCCACAATCTTCCTAGGGCATGCACGATACTCCTAGGGAAGTCTTCCAAAACTAGGCTTGACCCTAAAAGTGGTCCAATCTCGGTTGTCCATGCATGTCTAGGACTTTGGACTTTTTTTTGGTTGGGGTCTTGACAGGCTAGTGCAAAAATGGGTAAACTTTTCTCTTGAAAAATTGATGTTAGATTTTTTAGTGTATTTACTCGAGTAACAAATATGCTACGTACATTTGATTTCGTGCAACCCTTGCACACCCCGGATGATGTGACAGAACTTGTTTTATTAAAAAAAAAAAAAAACAAGAAAAACATGTTGAGAAGAAGAAGACTGATGCAAACCTAAGAAGCTTGGCTCCCTTTTCCCTTGCATTCAGTCCCCATTGTCTCTGCATGCGAACTCGCCATAGTCTCGGCATACGCACTTGGTGCCGCCACTCAAGTCAGATCCTGGGTTTTGCCCCTCCGCCGGCACTCAAGACGGCGACGTAGAGAGGAAGAGGAAATAAGACAAAATCCGAAAGCTCATTCATTTTCGATTTTGGAAAGCTATTTCTGGAAATGGGTTCGGCTCACAATCTGGTATTTCGTAGGGGTGTACAGAAAACCACCAAACTGACCTCCACCGACGGAAACTGACTGCCGGAAGCCAGAACCAACTGACATTGGAGAAGAATCGGTCGGCCGGCAGTTGAAAATTATGAAAATCGACTTCGGTTGGCTCGGTCTCAGTTTGACCTTGTGGAAAACTGCTGAACTGACCGACTAAATAATTGTAATTTTTTTTTAATAAACCATACTCAAAACGATGCCATTCCCATAAGTTTAAGTGGAACAACGTCGTTTTACTGCTATAAAGTATACGAAACATAATTGAAACGACATAGTTTGGTATTAAATCAAACGGCGTCGGTTTTGCCCAAAAACCGCTCCGACTATGTCGGTTTTCACCCCTAGTATTTCCCCCCACCCCCCCTCCCCTCTCTCTCTAAATTAAGTTTTTCCTTTTTCTTGGCAACCAATGAATTAAGTGGGTTGGTTTTGTTAATCAACACTTTACTAGCGAAATCATGGTTTTCCTCGAGTTTAGGATCAGCTTTTTGAGTGATAAAAGAAGGTGGGTATTTTTCTTGGAGTTTGAATTTTCTTAATGAGAATACAAAACCGAGTTTTTGTAGCAGCCAAACAGAGTAGGAAATGCTTATTGCTTCATTTGGAAAATTCAGAGGTATATAGACATAAATTTATTTCTTCATTTGTGATTTTTCTAGATGACTTCGTGCTTGAGATTTTAGGTTCTTGATTTTTTAGATAGACAATCTATGTTGCTTTTGTGTGCTATATTAGTGGCAGATTTAAAGTAATATTAGTTGAGAGGGTGATTATACTTTAATAAGCGTATTGAGCCAAAAAAGAAAGGGAAAAGGGACAAGCCCTGGGCTCTGAAACTTACATTTTTCAATGGCAGTTAGGGATTTCAGGCATTGGAACCTGATTTGAGAAATTCATGTTGCCTACCGGATCAATAGGTCTCCGTTTGAGAGCTTATACTATGTTCATCTACCATTAAGCTTGTGTTTGTGCTAAATTCTTCTGATTCATAAATGGCAGGATAGTTAGTCGTGATTCATAAATCCCAATTTAATTAGATTTTGCAGGAGAAAATGGTATCCCAGTTTAATTACAGTGTATTTTATCAACATTTTCAGCAGACAAATGAGAATTATTCCATGTGGTGGCTCCTTTCCTTTTAGCCCAATAGTTGAAGCTTAAACTCTGCAATATGGAGTGGAGCAGGTGTGAAGAGTGAATTAGTGCAAATGAGAAGTCGTATGATCTAATTTTCTTAGAACCCATATGATCTAATTTTCTTAGAACTCATATGATCTCATTTTAGTATTTGTAGCTTGCCCCGTATTACCACCCATTGTTTATGCTTCGTTTGTCATATGGGATATATATATATATATATATATATATTTGTGTCTGCATATTACATGCCTATATGGTATTTTTATTAAAAAGAAATATAATGTTGCTTGAGGTTTTAGAAATAAGTCCAAAAACATGGAATTCATGTCTTCCAACTGGAGTTCAAGTTTTTTGTTTTTATCTATTGTTAGCCACATAGAAACACTACCAAAGTTTTGGACTCTAATGGAACCCAGCTTGGCCAACCATTCATTGGGACACAAAAATGTGTAATTTACCATATTAACTATGTCAAAATGTTCACGATTTTGTTGGCATGATCTTTATACAAGTTTTGTTAAGTCAATGTTTTATTATATTCACAGATGCAACATGGCATGGATGGAACACAACCGGATAGCTTGGTTGGGATAGAACTGGACCTTTATGTAGCTGTGGGAGATATCAAAATAAATCGGAATGAGGAGTCATGTATCCTTGTGTAACTGTGTTGAAATTTACGGCAGCTAGTTATATGATGGGAAATTGTATTGATGAAGACAATTTGTGCTTCTTGTTTTATGCGATGTATATTAAAAGAATTAGATGCTGGTGATTTTTAAGTCAATATATATTCTTCAGTGGTTGAACCACTTTTTCATGATGATTAATGTGTTTTTCTGTTTTAGATAATAATTTCGGTGATTGTATTTAATTTTGACCAGTTGCAGATAGATCTGCTTACCCCTTTCCTACCTGTGTCTAATAAATGAGAAAACCAATTGAAAATCAATCTTGCTGATGAGTTCATTTTGATAGTTGTGGGTGTGATTTCATATTAGTATCAGGTTGATAGATGTGGGTGTGCTTTTGTATTTGACAGCTTGTAATCATGAAGTGCTACCAGGTTGGTAGATGTTGGTTTGTAAATATATGAACTTGGAATGAGATGTTGATTTTGCCTACAAATAATCTAGTGATCCTGGACATCGAGTTGGTATTTATTTTCCATTTAAGAGATACAAACGTTTGAGAGTGTGCAATTTTCTATGTGAGAAAGTGAGTTGTAGCCAAAAGACCCTATGCTTCATACACAGCAATATAAAAACAAAAAGAGCCTATGCGCCATACATGGATTAAGAGGTAAATATCTCAGAAAGTGGCTATATCATAGATGATAATTGTCAACACTAACATGAAATTTAACGACATTACAAATAGTCCCCAACATACACTACACAAAGTTTCCATTGAGTGGGGACTTTAATTGTATCAAGTACAATGACATTAATATGGTAATAACTCAATATACACAAAGTACGGTGTGCTCATGCCAGATGTCTACTCGATAGATTTGAATTACGACTTGTTTGTTGTGGACTCCCAACCCCCTCTTTAGTACTCTTCCTCTATTTTTTTTTTTTTAATCACTTCCTCATTCTTTAATAATTCAGCATCTATCTTTACAAGTTCTTTCTGTCTGTCTTCAATACTATCTGCCCATTTGAGGTGCCAATATCCATGACACATGACATTGGGTGCCTTTAAGCTGCCAATAATCCAAACAAAGGCCAAACTCAGTTTAATCCATTCATCAAGCAATGAAAAACATTCAATTGGACAAGTCAAATAAAGCGAAAACCAGAAAAGAAAAAATGATCTAACGCCCCATATCCATGACACGACACTAGGTGCCTTTAAGCTGCCAATAATCCAAACAAATGCCAAATTCAGTTTAACCCATCCATCAATAAACTGAAAAACATTCAACGAAGAGTTTGAGAAAGCTAAAACCAGATCAGTAAAAATTATCTAGTAGATCTGCAATGTCAACGACATGCATACCTTTCCTTTTCTAAAATAACACCTCAACCACTAATTAAGCTTGTATAGTTAACAAATATATTTACTCAACCAACTAAAAATAGACTGTTATAATAAAATGCCTGTAGTTGGGCTTTGCGTAAATGCCTGTAGTTGGGCTTTGCGTACTTGTAAGCTGCCAATGATTTCATGTATACTCCCTATGAACTTGGGCTTTGCATATTTTTATGAATAAAATACCTTGATTACCGATCAAAAAAATTTCAGCCTTCAAAATTTGCTAAAAAATTTCTTTAGCAAAAACACTATCTTCCCCGTCAAAAGAAATTAACTATATGCCCAAAAGTGACAAATCCACAAACCTGACGAATAATTTTGTAGAAGACATCTAGCGTTCCTTTGTATTGGAAACAATCAAGAGGACATATTGCCACAGTACCATGAATTCCAGCACATGTACATGTTGGGGAATATCTTAAATCGGCAAACATCTGTGTTAACATGTAGCAAAGGAAAAGTTAATTGAACACGTACTGTTTGATGGTATACTTGAACAAAAGGGCAATGCTCCTAAGATTGTAAAGACAGAAGCAAGATGTTGACAATAATATTAGAAAAGTGAGGGCCTTATAACAATCTGGAAATTCTTTCATTTGACACACTACACTCCAGGGCCATCCCAATAGCAAAATGATATATAAAGTGATCAACCCCAGAAAGAAAACTAGAATAAAGAAGCTACACACGTGCATACCCTTATAACATTTTCTCATTGGCATCATTTTAGTTATGGAAATCAATATGCTTGAGGTTTTATGCCTCCTTCACTAATACGAAAACAACATCGTCCCCTTTTATTTCCCTTTAACATTTCCAGCCATCACCACGACAGACTCGTAACATTTACCGGCCCAAAGCTTCAACCAAAAGTAAATTTGGAAACATCATCACTTCAAACAAACTACAGAGGACGAAACACAGAACAATAAATATGCACCAAATGTTATATGCCATTTGAAATTACAATGGACATACATTTTTCATGGGGTATTGAGGAACAAGCCAAGGTTACAAATTTGCAATTACCAGTCAGTTCAGGTAAGCCAAGAAACTCTAGTAACTACTCATGTTTAGAGTAGAACATGAATAAAAAAACCAACTACAGTAACAATCAATTTACAATTTCGATTAAAACATTGACGGAGAAAAAATCTCTAATGATTTAGTAATGTGATTGCAGAATAATTACCCTTTTCAGTCCAAAATACGCCATGTGACTAATAATATTACATAAGGGATGCAAGTAAGAAACCCCTGCAGCCTATGCTTGCAACCTTGTCTGAATCAACCTAAATTTATCGCAAAATCACTCCCACAGAGGTTGATGGAGAGAGAGAAGGGGGGGGGGGGGAAGACAGGTTTATGGAGAAGAGGGAGATTGGATATGGGATTTTTGCAGAAGGGGAAGATTTTTGCAGATGGAAGGTGAGGAACGGGGAAATGGATGTCGATTTAGGGTTAGGGTTCTTTAACTGGTGGGTCTACAATCGTGGAGGAGAGAATGAGTTGAAGGGGGAAATGGATCTACCGCGGGGAAGCGAAGGAGACGAAAACGGTGCGTTTCATTTACGCTGTTTCATTAACTTTGTTTGAAGAATAAATCTTCACAGAAGCCACTGTTACACTACATCCATTGCACACATTACGTGTAGACCGGGTTCACTAACAAAGCTAAACCGGTTTTCTCCATTTCGTCTCTCTTAGAGCTCGCGCCCCTCATTCAACCATTTACTCCCCAACCCCAAGCCCTCCCATCTCAAAGCCCTCAAAGCACGACCTCAGCCCTCTCGAGGAGATCAATCCCCAAGCTCTCAGTCCCATCTCTCCACCAACCAAGTCCCCAAGTCGTCCTATCTCTCCACCAATGAGTCCCCAAGCCCTCGGGAGTATTTCTCCACCAACGAAGCCCTCGGCCCCTTGGTTACCTCAATCCATCAACGAAGCCCTCAGTCCACCAAAGTCCTCAGATCTGCGGGAGGGTAATGTATCGTTTCTTCTAAATAATCTGTGATTCTAGGGTTTAGCATATTTTTTTTTCTCTCTGCTTTTGCTAGAAACTAATGTACCCTCCTGTAGATGTTGCCTCTCATGGCTTTGCACGAACCTTTCTTGGCAGCTCTAAACCAACCCCTTCGATTTCTTGCCTATACATGCTTAAAGACTAAGCCCGGAAGTATAAGGTATCGAGAGCTTAATATTTGCATTTTTTTTTTCAAATCAGAGTGGTTTTTTCAATTGTTGAAAGTCCGTTGCCTAAAAGTGGAGTGAGACTTTGAAGTTTTGTTCTCACATATGAATATAGTATGGTTTGCTTGCATTTGCTTTTCCATTTTTTGAAAATGAGAAGAATAATCTGAATTGGTGATATTTTGATTTTTTCATAACATGTTATTCTAAGTTAACAGATTTGAGTATAATGGTTGCTTACGGTTTCTTTATTCGTTTGGAATAAAAGAATGACTGTGTGTGTATCTTTGTGCTTTTAATTGATACTAAATTTCAAGTACTTTTGTAGGGATGTTACTTATGTTTTTGGCAGATTAGTCATTGCTGCAACTGGAAAGAGTTCCAATGGTGTTAATGTGGTTATATGGGATACATTGGTTCCCCCTTCAACCTCTCAAGTTTCCATTATATATCATGAAGGTTTTCCTCTTAGTTTGAAACTACACATGGTGAAATCGGTTGCATGTTACTATCTTTATCTGCCAAATTCTATTGATTTGTACTGGAATTTGTAGGTATTTAAAATAGAAAATACATAAAAACTAGGTTCATTATTATACAATATTCCCACAAGTTTTTCCTTAAAAATAAGGGTGAATTTTTTGGTAGTGACATGGTGGTGAATTTTTCCTTTAATGCCGTTTACAGAAGGGACCACTTAGTACTTTTGTAGCTATATATATTAGTATGGTAGTGTATGTATTAGGAATTCAAATGTTTCCGTCATATCCTTTTCTTTTTAGGTGACTGAATGATGTTATACATTATATTGTTTTTGATTTGGTATGTTTCTATACCCTCCTTTTTTCTTTTCTTTTCTTTTTTGTTTTTTTTATTTGTGGGGGAGGGGGTCTCATTTTTTAATGCATGATATTTTTGTGAAATTTCATGTCTAACCCATTATTGAGCAACTGCAGTGACTGTTTGTTTTTTAAATTGATTGCCTAGTCTTTGTTTCATCCTTGTTTTCTTGCATTCAGAAGCATAACACTGGAGCATGGATTGATTTCTCATTATTTTCTATCCAATAATCAATTAATTGATTGTGACTGCTATATTTCTTATGGTTGTTTCTGAATGAAGTGGAAAAATAACCCCCTTGATTTACAGGTTATGGCTATACAATGGGTGGCTACAATTCTAACTATGGTGCTGGAATGACAGAAGATTCACTGAAGATGTTACCCTTTTTGCAAAGATTTTGATTGAATCTCAAAATGTCCATTCTTGTTATGTATTTAGATAGCCACAATATTTGTATAACTGGAATGATCCTGAAGTTATGGGAATTTGTTCATGTACATGATGGCATTTATTTTATGAACATGTGGTTAATTTCAATGGAATATCTAGGCAATTTGAGCTTCATCCATTGTTGAGTATGATTATGGGTAGTTGAGTTTTTTGGTTTCTTGTTGAGTAATGAATTTTTAGTTGTTTTTACTTTTAGGTTAGTAATGGAGGTCAATAATGCTCCTTCATGATGTAGATGGTTTTTGAATGGAAACAACTTGTGCACATGATTTGATGAAACCCATGTATGTAAATTGTATGCCATTAAATTAACATGTGTAATGAAAGTAGCTTGTGCACATGGTTTTATCTTGGTTTTCAAAGACTTGGTTTTCCGGAGTCTAAAACAGAGCACGTTCATGTGCTAAACCAGCCAACATTACTAATAATTACAGCAAATTAGTTGACTAGCATAAGTGAATCTTTACAAATTAGAATGAGCCAAACATGTTTGCTGAAGCTAACATAAACATTGGTTAGAAGAGTGAAACATTAGTTCCTATTATACTTTTAACTCTGGGAATATAAGCTAAGCACAACAGCTACCCATTTGCACTTTTGAACTAGCCTCGTGCTTCTTCACTTATGATGTCCCCATTTTCTTTTCAATAGAGATTCTTAGCTTCACGGATGTAAATAATGTTCATGTAATTAGAAGTGGTCTCACTGCCTGGTGAAAATCCTCCAGGTGTTGATACTTCCTCACCACCCCTGGACACTTTTTAAATGTAACCATTTCTAGTTCAGTTGGATTAGCCTAGAAGGTGGTCCATTCATCACTAAAAGTCAAAATCCATGGAAACATCTTCAGTGGGTCCTCTGACAACCCTCTAGATGCAACTCCATCATCTACACCATGCATCTATCCTACCCATTCCAACAAAAAACTGTGATGACCCGCTTTTATGTGTATTTTCACTGAATGAGTGTTTTTAATTTAATTAATATATTGGTTTATTTATTTTAAATTAATGTATTTTAATTGGCTTTTAATTTATTTGATGTTATGTTTAATTTATTTTAGTCGTTTTATGTTTTTAATATCGTTTTTGGTGGAACAGTTTTTGGATCCCGGAAGTGAGGATTGGACCTCATTTCTTTTCTTTTCTCTTTTCTTTTCCCTTTTCCTTTTTCTTTTTCTTCTTTTCTTTCCGTTTTTTCTTTCTTTCCTTTTCTTTTTTTTTCTTCTTCTTTCTTCTTCCTTCTCTCTCGCACGAGACGCTCCCTTCTTTTTCCCTTACCGTCGCTGCTTCTTCGACCGGCCATTTCTCCATCGTACACCACCCCCGCCATTTTCTTCCCCTCCCACCAGAGTTCATCCCCACCAATTTTCAGAGCCATCAGACCAGTCGTTAGCCGCCACGACCCCTTGGAAGTCACGGCACCTGCCCTGTTTTCTCCCCTGTCACCAGTTTCTTTCTTCGCCCAGAACCGCCGCTCGCCGGCGGAGTGGCCTATACCACCCACCCAGTTTTCTTCCCCTCTCACCGGTGAACATCCCCACCAAGTTTCACCTCCATCCGAGCCACCGTTAGACACCACGAGCTCCTCCAAACCACATGGTTTTTCACCGTTTCCGGCGCCGTCGCACCACCTCCGGCCACCATCTCTTCACAGCTTCTTCCCCTACCTCTTGCCATCCTAACCCACCTAATTTCGGCCCCGATCCGTTGCCGGAGCAGCTCCCACGAGCTCAACTCCGTTCAGCCCTTTTTGGCCTTCGACCGCCGTTTCCACCGCTACTTCCTTTAGCTTCATAAATATCTCAAGGCCATTCCCTATCACTTTCGTACCTTGGTTTGTCCCCGTTCGAAAGTGGGTAATTTATTACCCACGGCCACAGTGTAAAATACACTGTTACATTGCTTTTCCTCCGCCGTTTGCAACGCTGCGAGCTTTCGAAAAATACCGTATAGCACTGTAAGTATTTTTCAAACTCTACTTTTAGATTTAAATATATTTTACTCTTACAATAAATTATTGGACTGGTTGGTTGATTCCGGACTGAGTCTGAGGAGTTCGGGGGTCGGATGGATTGAGGACGGAGTTGTTTGGTTGATGTTGATATTTGTTTGAGATAATTGTACCTTGATGTTTGCATTGTATAGTGCTCACATTTTCATGCTTAAAAAGGGAAAACCGGGTTTTCGTGTAATTGCATGCATGTACATGTGTTTGTGAATGAAAACTGGGCATGTAAGCGAGAACTAATTTATGGTATATGTGAACGATTGGTTTGACTGGTTTGAGTCAAAAGCACGCGTAAGGATGGTGGTAAGCAGGGATGGTGGTAGAGTTTCGCCTGCGATTCCCTCCTATGGTGCACGACGCGTAGGGATGGTGGTAAGCAGGGATGGTGGTAGAGTCCCGCCTGCTATTTCCGCCTACGGTGCACGACGTGTAGGGATGGTGGTAGAGTCCCGCCTGCGATTCCCGCCTACAGTGCTCTGATGTTGGTTAAGGGACCATTTTGTAGGAAAATAGCGAGACTGGTTTTTGGGCCATTATCTGGAATAATGGCAAGGATATGATTAAAGGAAATGCTTTTGGGCCAAATGGGATTTTGGCGTGCGTGGAAAATGTTGTTTTATGGGACATGTGCGTTGTTTTCTTTCATGCATATTGTTTGAGTTATAATATGTTTTTATCTAGTGGTATTTGGATTTTACTTACCTACGGCACCATTTTTGGTATCGTAGATTTTGGTACAGAGATCGAGGAGGAGGAGGCTGAGCCCGAGGATGCGGCTCCGCCGAAGTTTTGAGTTGGAGTCTATGCTTTGGAGTTGGCTTTGAAACAATATTTGTATTTGTAATATTTTATTATGTATGATTTGAACAGCGTTGTATTAAGTTGTGAAAAATTCTGGTACTTAGTTATATGTCTTTGCTATCCGTTGCGTGTCTCTTCGTGCACTTCTGTTGCTTACACACACTTGGCACTCGTCGTTAGGATGGGGACCCGTGTTGTCACCATCCGGACGTCTCGATTTCCCCGTGTCTATGCGTGGGGATTTGGGGGCGTCACAGGTGGTATCAGAGTAGTTTGACTCTGGGTAAAACCACATGTCCCGTAGGTAGTACCAGAATGTTTTTAAACTTGTGTTTTAAAATTAATTTTAAGTAAAGTTGCTATTTGACGTGTTTTATTTGTTTTGAATTTGTTTGAGCTTGTTTTTATTTGTTTAGTTATGTTATTGCTTGCTGGTTTCTTTTGTTTCTTGTTATGTGGTTTTGGTTTTTGGTTTTGTTTTCTTAAAGGGGGTCAAAGGTTGTGGTGGCAGGAAAAATGGTGAGACCATGGAAATCTACTTAAGGGCCTCGGGATGATATACAGAGAGATGATTCCATAGCCCAAGCTATACGGCAAATGACTGAATTTATGCAACAGAATTTTAGGCCACAACAAGGAGGGCCTTGCCCACAACAAGGAGGACCTTGGCCACAACCAGGAGGTCCTTGGCCACAACTAGGAGGTCCTTGGCCACAACAAGGAGGGCCTTGGCAACAAGGAGGGCCATGGCTACTACCTGGAGGGCCTAGTGAAGGGGTGCAAGCTGGGTGTACCTATGAGCGCTTTCTGGCACATAGAACTCCACACTTCACTAGAGAAGAGGATCCACTTCAAGCTGGAAAGTGGGTCAAAGACTTGGAAAGAACTTTTGAGGTGTGTGGTTGCACTGAGGCGCAACAAGTACTCTACACTAGCTATCTGTTGCAAGGCACCGCTTTTGAATGGTGGGATACCAAGAGAGTAATGCTGGAATCAGAATTGGGGTCTTTCGCCGCTGTGACCTGGTAGCGCTTCAAGAAAGAGTTTAATGATCGCTTCTTTCCCGCTTCTGTAAGGCGGCAAAAAGCAAGAGAGTTCTCATACTTGGTCCAAGGGAGCATGACCGTGGAACAGTACACCCGAAGATTTATAGAACTTGGGCGATTTGCTCCCCACCTCATCGCCACAGAGGAAATGCGAGCCGAGCGTTTCCAGGAGGGTCTACGTCCTGATGTTCGCCGTATGGTGGTCGGCCACCAGATATCCACTCTTCAGGATTTAGTGGATGTGGCCACTCTTGTGGAGCGAGAGATTAATTTGAGTGTGGGCTCTCCTACAAGTCAGAAAAGGCGGAGCTTTACTGGAGAAGGAAGTAGCTCTGGTTCACCTCAGAAATTTGTTCAGCGGACCGAGATTCGACCTCAAGTGGCTTCAGGTGTTCGTATGGGAGGACGGGTGCCAATTTACGGACTTTGTAATAGAGCCCATGAGGGCGAGTGTCGGCTGAGTGGTGGACCCCAGTGTTACCGATGCGGCCAAGTAGGACATATTGCTCGTGAGTGCCCTATTACAGTTCAAGGAAGCTGTGGAGGTCGACGTGATGGAAGAACTAATCTGAGGCAATTAGTTCAGGCTCGGATGTACGCAGTGACTCCTGGTACCGTTGGAGGCGAGGTTCCGGAGGCTCAGGATGCTGGAGTCATGGCAGGTATGGGTCTAACCTAATCTTTGGTGATGAATGCCTTGTGTGGTTTGTTTTTATATTATCGAGGCTTGAAGGAAGGGCATGATCCGGGTGAGCTCTTAGGGGAGTAGGATAATTAAGTTCTTTAGTGCCGTTGAGTTTATGAAATGGTCTTTAATGTAGTAGGTTGTAAGATCAACAAATTTCAAGGATAGATTTTATGGAATTTCAACAAAGTTTTAAGGTTTCGCAGATTTTTGGGAAATGGTTGGTTCTTATTTAAAATTTTAGATTTTGAGAGTTTCGGGAGTCGATTGTTTTGTTGTTGGATATAAATTCATCGACCTAACGGATTTTTGGAAAAGGAATTTTGCATAATTTAAGGTTATGGGAATTGCGGATTTGAAGGACTGATTCATAATGATATTGAAGTTTTAGTTTCGCAGGATTGGTGTACTAGTATGTATTATTTTAGAAATTGATTAGGCTGTAACCATTAAAATGGAGTTGAAGAAAGTTGAATGACGGATATAGGAATTATCAAGGAGAATATTTCTTGGGGGACTAAAGGTAATGACCTAATTAATTTGTTTATTTATTTATTTTTTTGGATTGAAGATGTCGATCTAGTTCGTGTGTTTGTCTAAGGATTGAAAATATCGATCTATTTTGAAAAATAAATGTCGTAACTTGAGGTTTTAGTAGTAGGTTCTAGGATTGACCTATATCAAGTTTAAGGATAATAGATGGTGCGGGTTTTGGGAAATGAACTTTGTTTATTTTGAGAATAAGGTACAGATGTTGGAATGGGAGCGATGGATCACTTATATGTTGGAATGATTTTTAGGTATTAGCTAAGGGTACATGAGATTCAGTTTTAGTGGTGGTGAGGGTGTATGGATTTCAGAGAGTATAAATCCTAGTCTCATTTTGACTTGAGAGAAGTGGCTTTGGTGAGTACTGAAGTGGATTAAATGTGATAGTATTAAATTCAAGAGATCTTAAACTTCGAGTTCTTGGTGAGTTGATCGGAGTGTACAGTTGAAGTGGGTTACCAATTGGAGTGATGGTTGGCACTAATAGTTGAGACTGTCTTCAAGAATTAGTTGTGACATGAGGTCGCATAGGAATTTAAATTTTGAGACTATACTTACCTTTGGAGTTTGAGTGTCTAGTTGGCAGAATTATAGACATTTTTATTTAACTTGAAAGGAGATTGTTGGATCGTCATGTGTGGTGGATAATAATAAAATCTTGAAAGTGGAAGCTTAGGCATTAACGAGTGTTTTTTTGCGGAATGTTGGTTTTCGTTTGGGGCAGCGATGGCCAACTGAGGAATGAGTGGAGATTTGTGGTTGTTGGAGGCATACGATTTTCTATGGAAATGTGGTAAAGGTTTTCTTGTGATTAGGTGTGGATTGAGCTTGTACTTCATGATATTAATTTTTGAGGATATAGCCTTTAAGTATTTTGATGAGTTATCAGAGTGCGCGCGAAAGCATGATTTTTGGAGATACTTAGAAGTTCAAATTTTGTATCGACTTTGAAGATTTAGTAGTGATTCGAAGTTTTAATGGGAGATTAATCTTTTGGTCGTGCAATTTGGTTTATGGATGGTTCACATTGGAAGTGGCTATTAGGGTACCAAAGTTGGAATGGGATGAAAGTTTGGAAGGTAAAGCAGAGACGTCGTTGATATTAGTGAATTATGGTGTGAAGTTAATAACCATTGGATTTGTCGGGAGTTGTCGATGATATGTATCTCTCAAATATGTTCGGAGTTGTATCTTGTATCTGTTTGGAGCTGATGGTTGATCTTGCAAATTTCGAGGACGAAATTTGTTTTTAAGGGGGGGAGGGTGTGATGACCCGCTTTTACGTGTATTTTCACTGAATGAGTGTTTTTAATTTAATTAATATATTGGTTTATTTATTTTAAATTAATGTATTTTAATTGGCTTTTAATTTATTTGATGTTGTGTTTAATTTATTTTAGTCGTTTTATGTTTTTAATATCGTTTTCGGTAGAACAGTTTTTGGATCCCGGAAGTGAGGATTGGACCTCATTTCTTTTCTTTTCTCTTTTCTTTTCCCTTTTCCTTTTTCTTTTTCTTCTATTCTTTCCTCTTTTTTTTTTCTTTCCTTTTCTTTTTTTTCTTCTTCTTTCTTCTTCCTTCTCTCTCGCACGCGACACTCCCTTCTTTTCCCCTTACCGTCGCTGCTTCTTCGACTGGCCATTTCTCTGCCATCTGACGGCTGTGTCGTACACCACCCCCGTCATTTTCTTCCCCTCCCACCAGAGTTCATCCCCACCAATTTTCAGAGCCATCGGACTAGCCGTTAGCCGCCACGAGCCCCTGGAAGTCACGGCACCTGCCCTGTTTTCTCCCTTGTTGCCAGTTTCTTTCTCTGCCCAGAACCGCTGCTCGCCGGCGGCGTGGCCTACACCACCCACCCAGTTTTCTTCCCCTCTCACCGATGAACATCCCCACCAAGTTTCACCTCCATCCGAGCCACCGTTAGCCACCACGAGCTCCTCCAAGCCACATAGTTTTTCACCGTTTCCGGTGCCGTCACACCACCTCCAGCCACCATCTCTTCACAGTTTCTTCCCCTACCTCTTGCCGTCCTAACCCACCTAATTTCGGCCCCGATCCGTTGCCGGAGCAGCTCCCACAAGCTCAACTCCGTTCAGCCCCTTTTGGCCTTCGACCGCCGTTTCCACCGCCACTCACGGCCAAAGCTCACTTCCTTTAGTTTCATAAATATCTCCAGGCCATTCCCTATCACTTTCGTGCCTTGGTTTGTCCCCGTTCGAAAGTGGGTAATTTATTACCCACGGTCACAGTGTAAAATACATTGTTCCGTTGCTTTTCCTCCGCCGTTTGCAACGCCGCGAGCTTTCGAAAAATACCGTATAGCGCTGTAAGTATTTTCCAAACTCTACTTTTAGATTTAAATATATTTTGCTCTTACAATAAATTATTGGACTGGTTGGTTGATTCCGGACTGAGTCCGAGGAGTTCGGGGGTCGGATGGATTGAGGACGGAGTTGTTTGATTGATGTTGATATTTGTTTGAGATAATTGTGCCTTGATGTTTGCATTGTATAGTGCTTACATTTTCATGCTTAAAAAGGGAAGACCGGGTTTTCGTGTAATTGCATGCATGTACATGTGTTTGTGAATGAAAATTGGGCATGTAAGCGAGAACTAATTTATGGTATATGTGAACGATTGGTTTGACTGGTTTGAGTCAAAGGCACGCGTAGGGATGGTGGTAAACAGGGATGGTGGTAGAGTCCCGCCTGCGATTCCCGCCTACGGTGCACGACGCGTAGGGATGGTGGTAGAGTCCCGCCTGCGATTCCCGCCTACGGTGCACGACGCGTAGGGATGGTGGTAGAGTCCCGCCTGCGATTCCCGCCTATAGTGCTCTGATGTTGGTTAATGGGCCATTTTCTAGGAAAATGGCGAGACTGGTTTTTGGGCCATTATCTGGAATAATGGCAAGGATATGATTAAAGGAAATGCTTTTGGGCCAAATGGGAGTTTGGCGTGCGTGGAAAATGTTGTTTTATGGGACATGTGCGTTGTTTTCTTTCATGCATATTGTTTGAGTTATAATATGTTTTTATCTAGTAGTATTTGGATTTTACTTACCTGCGGCACAATTTTTGGTACCGTAGATTTTGGTGCAGAGATTGAGGAGGAGGAGGCTGAGCCCGAGAATGCGGCTCCGCCGGAGTTTTGAGTTGGAGTCTATGCTTTGGAGTTGGCTTTGAAACAATATGTGTATTTGTAATATTTTATTATGTATGATTTGAACAGTTTTGTATTAAGTTGTAAAAAATTCTGGTACTTAGTTATATGTCTTTGCTATCCGTTGTGTGTCTCTTCATGCACTTCTGTTGCTTACACACACTTGGCACTCGTCGTTAGGATGGGGACCCGTGTTGTCACCATCCGGACGTCTCGATTTCCCCGTGTCCGTGCGTGGGGATTTGGGGGCGTCACAAAAACCATTTTGAAAGTTAATGCTTAAAATAAGTTTACCCGAATAGAAGCTACAAACAAATAATAAACCAGAAACAATTGTCTCATAAGCTAGAAAAATAAGTTCATCCCAAAAATAAACCAGAAACAACGAAAAATCATAGTAGAGTTTACTTTTTTATAGAAGGTACTTATGCGAAATGAGGAATGAGGTTCACCTTAATTAGTATATTCGCATCAAACACAAGATCTCTGAATTCACACATGCATGTAATTAGTAAAGAACAACCATTGAATCGTCAATGAATAAACCTTGAATTCGTGTTCCCACTTCCACATAACATGCAGTAGACAGAATAACCGATAAATATATTGCCTGCTTAACATAAAATTTATGGAACTAATTTCGATTCCCAGATTTCTTTAAAAAAGAAAACTCATATATGACAGATGAATACAATGGTAACAACTTATCGGGTTAACTCGCATGCATGTATCGCCTGCTTAACATGTAAGCGGTTTTGTGTATTAATACGTGTATTTATATAATATAATACGTGTCTTTAAATATAAGGTCTTCTATTAATAAGTGAGTTCGTTTGTAGTCAATAAAATTGTTTCGAATCCCGCTCGTCTAAAATGAACCAATTTTACAAATACAAAACGCGCCGTTTCATTTTGTGAGTGGCATGCCGGGTAGATGGGGGGGTGCGCGAACTCGAATTCCTTGGCATTTTTCTTTCAGTAATTTTACGCGGAAAAGGGTACCCGCTGTCTCCGAATCGTTCGCTATTTTCTATTTGCCTCTTCGCCTGCCGTATCTCTAAAGCGTAGCTTTGGATCTCTGCGCTGGTCTCGATCTCTAAAGGACTTCCTCTATTTGCCGTTTCTTTACGATCCCACTCCACAGAACAGCAAAATGGGGAGTTTTCGAAGAAGTCTGATCGGCGTGCACCGAATCCTCAATTCCAATAGAAGCTCCGTCTTAGCCCCTTCCTCTCAGGCCTTTTTTGGGCCTCGATATCGTGGGGTTTCCGATTTTTCTTCAATCAATAGCAACGATACTCTGTCGTCTGATATCGATCTCTCCAACGAAGAGAGTAAGAGACGCTTGTTTAACAGTCTGTTATATAGGAGCAAACAACGAGGCTTTCTGGAACTGGATTTGGTTCTAGGGAAATGGGTGGCGGAGCATATTCATTCCATGGATGAGAAGGGCATTAAAGCTCTCGTTCAGGTCCTTGACCTGGTATTCTTCTATGTTCCTTTCTCTTCTCTTCTCATGTTTAGCTTTGATCATAAGCCATTTACATCTATCTTTGATACCATTAATCTTTTTAGCAACAAGAGGAGATTCCTCTTGTAATTCAAATGATTAAATTAGGTCTAAAAAGAGGATATTCCTCTTAGACTAAGATTAGAGCCTTTATTTATTTTTTCTTGGGGGTAAAAGACTTACTGGTTTCCTTGGACAGCTTACTCAGCGAATCTATTAGAAAATTAATTATTTATTGGGAAACAGAGACTAAATACTCAATGCATTGACTCCTTATTTGGATATGGTGTATCTGGTCTTCAGGAAAATCCGGATCTCTGGAAGTGGCTTACTGGCCAAGAGCGACCCCCCGAATCAGTGAAAATAAATCCTGTAAGAAATGATCAAGATATGAAAATTCAATTTAATTTTTTTCTCTTTGCTTTTCTTATTATTTTTTTTTTTCAAGAAACTTGTGTACTTCCATTTGACTTTTCCTATTTATTTGAATTCAATTTTCACATTCAATTTATTCGATCTTATAGGTGTTTACTGCAGTGCATGACAGGGTTCTGAACAACCTCAACAGCCATTCCGCTCCAGAGACACGAACAACACCTGGACAACCATGGGTAAGGGGGTGGGAAGATATGAGGAAAGGTCGAGACAGTCCTATAGCAGGGAATCAGTAGTTCTGCTAGCAAAACTGAGCTATGTTTTGAATAATGCGTTTGTCCCCTCCACTGGAGGATATAAATAAGATGTGTTTGTTATTTTCGTTTCTATTTGTTCTTCCCATGTCTAGTTGCTTTTAAAAATAAATAGCTTTAGGGAAACCAAACTGCAATGGAGCCTTGCCTCAAGGCCTATGTGGTGTATTTAAAGTTGCTTATCGTAATGTAATAAATCATATTTGGCCTATGTTGTGTATCCAAAGTTGATTATTGTAATGTAATTTGTCATATATTTTGGTTCAAATGTTCTAGGTAATTCGTCCTACAATGGAAACCGTATTTTCTTTATGTTCTGTTCTCTGGAACTTTTGACTTTTAAATGTGACAAAAACTTATGCTACGAGAACAAAAACTAGATGGAAGAACAATTGTCAAATGCTAGTGTCGATACAGTTTCCAGCTTATTGGCAAAGTCTTCAAGGCTCTTTCTTTCTCCACCTGCAACCCAAGAAGATTTGGTGGCTGCTCCTACTTCAAACACTCCAAAAATCAAGTAAGTTACCTTGTGAGATCTTAGTAAGAAGAAAAATGACAAATTTTTTTAACTTCTCTTTTCATGGGGTCTGGTTGTATTTATAGGCTATCAATGCAAACTGGGGTAGCCCTTTCCTGCTTATAAAAAGGTTGTCTACTGCCGTTTAGATTTACATGCTCCATGACAGAACGGTACATCTCATTTAAGGCTCCTCAGGCTTTATGTCTTTTGTATTAAATGTGTCTTTAGGTCATTTTTGCCTTAAAACACTCTTGTGACTAGTTTCTTTATGGGCAACTTAGCTTCTCATTAGTTTGACGTAACTTATCTCTTCGCTTAGGATGCCAATGCTCCTTGACTTTGTCCTCAAGCATTGGGGGTGGGGAGGGGTACCCCTTCCGTGCATTGTGGTGAGCGCCCCTCATCGCGAGGACCCTTAGAGTGAGGATCCCTGTGACAAGATCCCTTAGTGAGGAGCACTCTTCGAGTCGAGCATTCCTCGTTTCGAGGTCCTTTTGCTGAGCACTCCTCGACGCTTGAGAGTGAGAATCCTTGTGACCTTATCCCTTGGCAGGGAGCACTCCTCGGGGTGAGCGTTCCTTTTGGCAAGCACTTATTAGGGCGAGCATTCCTCGCAATGAAGTCCTTTTGGCAAGCATCCTTTGTAGCGAAGCCATTTTGGTGAGCACTCCTTGTAGTGAGGCTCCCTTAGTGGGGAGCACTCCTCAGGGTAAGAATCACTCACTCACAACGAAATCCTCTTAGTGAGGATTTTGATAGCGCATTGGCTTTCAATGTCAATTGGTTTTTTGGGTCTAGGAAATTGGCCTTAGGTTGATCGGGCCTTTTGGGTGGACTTTCCCTCATAACAGTATCCCCCAATTTTTTGTTATCTTCTAGGCACGCTAGAATTTCTTGTATAATGGCTCTTTATGACGTAACACACTTGCATTTATTATATGCCTCGCTTTGGTATGATGCAAGTCTCTTCAGATGCCCTGCTTATGATCGTTTTGTCCACTTGTTAGGATCTGCAGGCTCTTTTGTTTGTTATAAATGCTCACCCTTTGCTTCTCTTTTCCTCATTTCCTAGAAGAAATAATCTTTGCATCAGCCACTGTTGGGCAGCAGTCATAGCACACCTGACGTGTGGACCGGGTTCACTAACACCCCCCCCCCCCCCCCCCCCCCCCCCAAAAAAAAAAAAATAGCCCCTTCCCGAACCTCCTCAGCCCTTCGTCTTCTTCGATCTCAACCCTCAAAGCCAAGCACAGCCACCGACCTCAGCCCTCCCGAGATTAGTCCCCAAGCCCTCAGTCCCTAACTCCACCGACGCGAAGCCCTCAGATCTGCGGGAGGGTAAATAATTTGTGATTGTAGGGTTTAGGCATACATTTTTTTTTTTCTCTGTTTACTTCAACTCTTTTTTCTCTGTATTCGCTAGAACTAATGGTACCCTCTTGTGTAGATGTTGACTCTCCAGCTCTAAACCCTTTCTACCGGTTTCTTGGCTGTACATGCTTAAATACTAAGCCCTCCCTGTCGGGAAGTATAAGGTATCGAGAGCTTAACATTTGCAATTTTTTTCAAATCAGAGTGGCTTTTTTTCAAATTTTCATAGTTGGTTGCCTGAAAATGGAGTGAGACTCTGAAGTTTTGTTCTCACACAAGAATATAGTATTGTTAAATTAGCATTTCCTTCCTAGGAGTTTATGTTGCATATCAGGAACATACCTCCCAGCCACATTGACATTTAATTGTCCATTCTCAGCATTTTCACAAAGACACGAGAGGCATGTGTAACCTTGCAGTAAAAAATGCATTTTCAATTCTGTAGTAATGTTTTGGGAGCTTGCTTCCGAAAGGAAAGAAAAGCTTCCTCTGGTGAAGATGCATATAATTTGTTTGATTTGTGTTGGTGATGTAACTAAAAGGTGCATGTTTTGGAGGTCCTGGTGATGGACCATTTTACTAGATAGAGCTCTTATTAGCCTGTAGTACTGAATAGTCTGTTCTGAATATGGCCATATTGTACCAATATTAACACACCAAAAGTTATTCTAGAATTTTGAGTTCTTAATTTTGAGCCTTTTCAATCTGTCAGCAGACCAAGTTTTTTTGAACTTGGAGAGAACTGATCAGAATCTTCAGTCCTACTTGTTTTCTTTCCTCAGTTAATACTGCCTAGTTATTTATCATTAATAAATATATGCAGTACTGCTACTTGAATCCTGGCATTACTAAGCTTAAAAATTTTTGTGTGTGTTGATGGAAGTGTTGATAAATAAGTAGATTTACTTAAAATAGCAAATGACACTATCTGTTATGTTGCTTTCAAAATGACAGGCTTGTTTACATAAAATATCTCCCCGCTGTGCTTTGCTCTCACAGCGCGAGTATGACGTTCAGAAAAGGGAAGATGAAGTGAGAGAGATAGCGAAGAATATGAAGAATGAAAGGCGAAAATTATTGTGTTTGTACTAGGTTCTTACATATGTAAATAGTGTTTGCTTGGTTCATATAAATTCCATGTCAAAAGCATGTTGTGTGGATTAGATGGTTTTTGATTGGAAACAGCTTGTGCACATTGTTTGATGAAAACCGTGTATGTAAAATTGTATGTTGTTAAATCAACTTGTGTAATGAAAATAGGTTGTGCACCTCAATCGACTTTGTAAATCGACTTTGTAAACTTTAGCAAAGTCTTATGTAGTTGTAGTTGATCGGTTATGATCATATAATCTATAATTCAAGCAACACAAGTCTAGATAGATTTTTTCTACGTTTCTTTGTTTTTTGAGATGCCTATTCTATATATATTCGGATGTCATAGTTTCAGTAAAGTCTGAATGGATTGTCTCTTTTTTTATTTTTTATTTATTTATTTTAATGATTGTGCAAATGAGCCAAAGAACAAAAAAGAAAAGTCCTCTAATTGCAGCTTCTTACTTATGTGAACCTGAAAAGTAATGCTAGTTACTTCATCTTGTATAATGGCATGTGTCAATAGCTGATTTAGCTTTTTATTTTAGTGATTAATTTATAAAATTATTTATAATCTATTGCATCAATCGGCATAAATGATGATGCTCTCTTCTCAGAAGTGCATGTTATGATAGCTTGAGTTTGGCTTGGATAAGAACGTGGACGAATTCGATCTGAAAAAAACAATATCAACCAATATGTCCAGCTTAAGTCAATTGGTATTCAACCTGCAGTTTCAATGTCTAAAGAAGACAGGCCAACAAGAATCCGTGAAACAAAATTCCTTCTACGAATGTCTAAATTAGTTACATTTATATGGACCTTTCTATAAATTTAACAAACTCATCGCTTTATGAGTGCTTTTCTCTGCTTTTCTCATTTCTCTTTTTTTTTTCCCTCACTGGATTAGGATCTCAAAGTCTTAACCACTTTTATGATGGCCTAGTCACCACCCACCACACTCAATAAGACCTGTTTTCCAATGCTTTCAACTCCAACACCTAGGTATGCTCCTGCTTCTCATCATCTTATGCAATCATTCATTCTTTATCGAGCTTTAGCATAGGAACGTTGAAGAACAGGATGAGATAGCATCTGCAACGTTGGAGAACATTACTGAATGACAACTTAGTACTAACTAACAGCTTGAAAAAATCAAATAAAATGTGATTATTTATACATGTACCAATAAAGGAAAAATAATATATAGATTTTCTTGGGAAAAATATGCCTTTTACCCACAAACTACCGCTCCTTCCCACTTTACACCTTATTACGAGTTAATTTTGGACCCAAAAGTACAGGTATCTTTCACTCTGTACTCTCAATTCAATTCACTTTACACCATAAAGTTGTTGAGCCATTCCTAATTGCTCCGCCTATGTCATCTCCAGCAACTCAAATGTCTAAAAACTTGTATGCAAAAGGATATGGTTATGTACAATTTGATAATGAAGATTCTGCTAAAAATGCTATTGAAAAGGTGAATGGCTTGCTATTGAATGATAAAAAAGTTTTTGTTGAACCCTTTCTGCACAAGCAGGAAAGAGATTCTACTTTAGATAGGAACAAACTCAACAATGTCTATATGATTGTTTGGTGCTCATTAACTTCAACAAATTCTACTCACAAAAATACTCTCGATGCTATTTGGTGAGGAAGTTCTGATCATTAAATGCCAAAGTGAGGTGCTTTACTTTTCCCAACTGCCATCATACATAAAGAAAGTTTTGACTCAATAATCTATACAAATAATCCATAAAGAAAGTCAGGAGTCTAGAGAACCTTAAAGATAACATATAAACCAATAAAATTAGAACTATCATGCCTGATAAAACCTACTATGCAAATGAAGGAGTTCCTTTGTCATCTCACCAAAAGTGATCATATCCCAACATGAAATTTCAGGAACCTTAAAATCCAACATGATCATGAATTTGATTTAAAATCTTTTGGGCATGGCCAAATTCAATCCATGCACAAAAACTATTACAGCAAATGAATCTAGTTCAGAACAAGGAATATACAAGACAGTTAGAGCATAATAATGATGGGAAAATGAATTAAAAAATATTTAAGAAGTGATTGTGGAGGGCCTATTTAGCCCATTCTATCATAAAAAGCCCAAAGTGGGGAAAGCCCATAGGAGAGGTCCTTGGCTGATTAAAGGGAGTAAGGGAGTCCAAAGTACATCGAAATTATACGTGTACCATGCCATCTTTCATGGAAAGATAGAGACCTCATGCAGTTACGTGATTATTCAAGGTATTGAGTGATGATCCACACCGATAAGAAGATAATCATCGTGTATGAGCGTATATATGTCAGGTAACCTTTGATAGTAAGAGATATGACTCTCTTTTGAATTTTGAATTCTTTGGTTACATTTGCTGACTTAGGCATCAGAGTTTTCCCAGTTTGCTTACAGTGGAGCCTCTTAACGGTACATGATTGAATGGTTGCAGAGGGGAAGTAGGACAGATCCTTAACATATTGATTTTAAAAAATTAGTAATAGGGCCATACATGGAATGTGAAAGGCTTTATCCGAACAGTGCTTCATGAATAGATTGCCCAAGGAGAGTGAAGAAAATAGAAATTTCCAACTTCATGCTGCAACAGCAGGTTCAACCGAAGCTGAAGGTTTTCTTCAAAAATGGTCAAAATCATACTAAGTAGTTGATTGAGATTGTCTTCAAATGTATAATCAGAGGATATCGACTCAATTTCAAGGGAGTTTCACGACATAAATGCAATAAAACTCATCTTTCTAATTCAAGGGAAACTAACTTTGCCAAACAGAAAAGAGCAAATCCAGGCCCATATACATATGCCTCAGATATGTGAGTTCAAAACATAGTGAAAAATTAGAAAGAGAGATTTTTTTTTTTGAGAAAAAGAGAGCAGCCTCATTTTGCAATTGAGGGGGGGGGGGGGGGGGGGNNNNGGAAGAGATGCCGAAAAAACCCGGATACTTACCGACGGTGGCGTTGTGGAGGGAATTGGTAGCGTCGCCAAGAAATTTACAAGCGCATTAACCACATTTTGGTTGGTTGCCAAGAAAGTATGAGAATAAAACCATGAACAAACCACATTTTCAGTTTTTCAGATTATAGGCTTCTTCATGAACAAATTTAATAGCAACTAATTTTAAAAGAAAAAAACATGACTGACTGCTAGTTAGCCATACCAGATGATCTTCTTTATCTTAGGTTGGTTAGTTCTGAATTTTCTGTAGGTAGCTCATGATCAGCTGGCTTTAATTGAAATTTACTTACAAAAAGAAAAGTCTCAAACCAGAACCAAAAATAGTGAGAACTGTGTTTGTGAACAGATCATCGAAGAGAAGGAAAAAAAGAGACAAGTCTTCTAAAAGCGACATCCTAAAATCAAACCATTGGAGCAGCTAAAATACATGTAGTGATAGAAATGGTGGGCCTCAAGTGACCGTTACTTGTTTGGCATGAAGTGGCCACAAGAATTCATGGGACATAAGGAGTGGGAAGGAAGGGGGAGGATATGAAGAAGGGGAAGAAGAAGCTTATGAAGATGGGTATTGATCCACCCAAGTGATTGATATCACAGATATTAGCCTCCATTATTCCTATTATTTATTAATTTTTTTCACACCCAAATGTTGAACAATTCTCCACATGTATAAATTGGTGTCTCTATTTACATTCAAGCTAAAACAAACATACAAAAAACTACACGTTTAGTATAAGTCCAATATGCAATCCATACGCTTGACTTCACATTTAGCATACATTTCTCTCTTCTTTTATTCTTCTAAAACATGTATGGAGATTAGAAATTTTGACTTCATTCTCTACTTTACCACTTGCTATAAAATAAAACAACAACAATATTAAACATCTTTAGCTAGTAAAACTGATCAAGTACCAAGACAAATAAGCCTTAATTTCTATGTGTGATATATGCAAGATCAAAAGCCACTACCTTTTGTGCATTGAATGGTAACCAAATGATCTCACAAGTGTAACAGCCCGTTAGAAATTCAATAGTAGAATTTCTATAGACTTTAGAAAGCTCGTGAAAACTCCATAAGTTTTTACGAATCGACTATTCGCAAAGGTTTTAATCTGTTAACATAGTCAGTGTTATCACTTACTATGGTGCCAGAAATGCGATTTTAATTATTTAAGGTAGTTAAAAGTGTCAGAATATGTTATGGTCCATACCACTAGACTCAGTCGAATATTTAAGATTTTATGGCGCAATAACTCATTTTCATAATTTCGGACGAAACGCCTATTCGAAACTGTAAAAATTACTTTTAGGGGCACTTCGGGGTTGAGTTTTGGTAAACGATTTTCACGGTAAGTTAATATGAATATTTAAGATTTTTCAATACTAAGTTTATTATGCATTTTTCTGGAGTGAATAGTAATCTCGATAAGCGTACTATGCAGTGTTTTCAAAATCACAGTGTGGAATGTCCAAATTAGGTTAGAGAAATTTTATTTGGACACTTGGGAAGATCTTAGCCACACATAGTGAATAGTATTAGACACTTAGCACAAAGAGGAACCATTAGATGGATTTGTGAAGGAAATCAAGGTGTGAGATCATGCCACCTAAGCAAAACTTTTTTTTTCATCTGATCAACCAAATTGAGCCAGATTAAAGAGGTTTTCAACTCTAGTGTAATCGTAAATGGTTGGAATCCAATTAAAACCCCAAAAGCTTGGTTGAAACCAAAACCCAAAACATTTTCCCCAAACGCTAAAGTTGGCCTTCAAACCCTTTTTGATCCAATTTCTAGCATTGTGTTTAATCACTTGATTAAATCACTTCCATATGCTATTAATTTCTCAAATTCTTGTTATGACATCATTATCCAACCTTTTAAACTTGAAAATTTGATTGGGCCAAGAAAATTTGGATTTGGGCTTGATAGCATGTCAAACCCTAGCCAAACCCCCTTTAAACCCCAAATTGAAGCCCACTTGGTTGAGGCCCACCAAGGCCCACGAATTTGGCCACCTTGGCAAAGCTTCTTGAAGAAGTTTCCTACCCCACATGGTAGACCATCCACTGCCCTTGGCTGCACCCAATAGTGCCTTGAGGTGATGGAGAAACCCACCTCATCAACCTCCATACCTCATAGCTTCTGCAGACAGTCCTTTCCCCTCACTATTCTCCACTTTATGTCACATAGCCACCTCCAATCAAGGGTCATTCAAGCCCATATCTTCCCCCTCCAGAAGCCTAGAGTCATGAAAGACACATTTAATTCCCTTTAATTACTTCTTCACCCCGTTCTTAGAGAGAAACTCAAAAGAGCTCTCTCGGGCAGATTTCTAGGTCTTTTTACGTGGATATTTTTGACCCTTTGTAAGTATGTTCACACAATGAATCCTTCATAAAAGTTGTTTCTATTTGAGTATAGTTTCCTTAGATATATTATTCGTATCATTCCATGGTTATTTGGTAGGTAAAAAGTATTTTTAACCATGGAAAGGTCATTCTGAGCGTGAAACTAGAGAGTATGTTATATTTTGGAGTTTTTGACCACGCTAATGGACATATCTTGTTCTGAAAATTTTATGGAGTGTTTTTAGCATATTTTTATGAGTTTCCATTG
Source organism: Carya cathayensis (assembly GCA_011037825.1). NCBI lineage: Eukaryota > Viridiplantae > Streptophyta > Magnoliopsida > Fagales > Juglandaceae > Carya > Carya cathayensis. Next base: position 88,964 of record QGSO01000836.1, read on the forward strand.
AGGTTTTTTTTCATGAATAAAGTTTTTGATGATAGATATTCTTAGATCTAAAAACTTGAAAATTGGAAGTGGAAAAACAGTTTTTGTTTGGAGAAAGTTTGAATATTTCGTGGTTTAATCTCACTCTAAAGGCTTTGATATTTTTATATGACGATCTCAAGTCTTTTATTTTCATGTTAGGTTGTTATTTTGAAGATATTTAGTATTAGTTTTAAAGATATGATTTTTCTATGCAAGAGGATTTCGGTTAGGCCTAAGGTTTGATGTTTGTGGGTTAGATCCATGTTTTATTGATTTTTAACCATGTGATTTAAAGTTTGATGGTTGGATCTTCTTTAGGACACTTTTTTTAAACCATGTGATGTTTTAGTTTGAAGATCTCATCTATTTAAGCCATGAATGAAGAGATTGATCAAAGCTAGTTTTTGGACTAAGTGTAAAACTAAAAACTCCAAGTGTTATTTTGTTATTTTGGTGACTTTAGTTTGATGATTTAAAGCATGGTTGATCTTAGGATGATGTTATGAATATGTTAGAAGTAAGATTTGATTTTTTGGAATTCTTGGAGATGTTTTGATTTAGGGTCAAAACTTGTTATTCAAGTGTTTTGATCTTTTACAAAAAGTTTGGTGTTGATTATTAGCTTTTTCTAAATGGATGTTTTAAGTATGGTTTTAAACTTAGGATAGGAAGATCTTTGTTGTCAAGTTTTGGTTTAAGCATGAGTTTTGAAGTTGGAAGGAATTGCAACAAAAATCAAGAGAACTGGCCTATGGATGTTTCGGCCATAGTGTGTTTTCCTTAGTTGTGATTTATTTTAAATTTTTCTGAATTGATATTTGAGTTTAGGACAAAATTTACATGAGGAATGCAAATTTTAGAAATTTTTGGAGTTAAGATGTGAAATCCTTAAGTTTGGGGTAAAATGGTCATTTTCCCACATGTAGAGGGTAAAATGGTAATTTTACTCTAAATTATCTCTTTTACACATTTCTAATTGTTAGTAATTAAATTTTTAACTTTTAGAATATCTCTTACAGTTTCTCGTGTTTCGTGCTTTATTTTCATAGAATGCGACAAACGAGATAAGTTAGCTCTTAACTTACTATCAGTTTACTATGTATGTGTGATGGGTAAGGGATTTACAGTTTATATATGTATGTTACCATATATTCCATGCCATGCTATGCCACGTCATTACATGTTTATCTGTTATGCATGATTTATTCTGTCATGAATATTTATCTGTTACACAATCTATTCTGTCATGTATTGCTATATGTTATAAGTATGCCAAGTTAAGTATGATATCTATTACATGTATGTCAAGCCATGTAATATTCATTGTTGCAACTATGTCATGTTAAATATGTTATTTATTACATGTTATACCATGTTACGAAATGTTTTTATCTCAAGTAAGCATGTCTTTCGAGTTAAGTTCAAGTCAGTTATGTCTAGGATACTACTGATTTAATCATTATGATTATCCGAACATCTCCATTTGTAATTCACATGAGGTAATTTTGGCGAAATCATTTTGATTGTCAAAATACAATTCAAATTCAGTTATGCAGATACTCCTAGTGTAATCATTCTGATTGTTAGGATATCTTATTTAAAATACTCGTTATGGAATCATTCTGATTGTCAAAGTATTACTCGGTACTCCTGGTGTAATCATTCTGATTGCTAGGGTACGTGTTTTAAAATATTCGTGATAGAATCATTCTGATTGTCAGAGTATTACTAGGTACTCCTGGTGTAATCATTCTGAATGCTAGGGTACGTGTTTTAAAATACTCATGATGGAATCATTCTGATTGCCAGAGTATTACTAGGTACTCCTGGTGTAATCATTCTGATTGTTAGGGTACGTGTTTTTAAAATACTCGTGATGTAATTATTCTGATTGTTAGAGTATTATTAAGTACTCCTGGTGTAATCATTCTAATTTCTAGGGTACGTGTTTTTAAAATACTCGTGATGGAATCATTCTGATTGTCAGAGTATTACTAGGTACTCCTGGTGTAATCATTCTAATTGTTAGGGTACATGTTTTTAAAATACTCGTGATGTAATTATTCTGATTGTTAGAGTATTATTAGGTACTCCTGGTGTAATCATTCTAATTGCTAGGGTACGTGTTTTTAAAATACTCGTGATGAAATCATTCTGATTGTCAGAGTATTACTAGGTACTCCTGGTGTAATCATTCTGATGGCTAGGGTACGTGTTTTAAAATACTCGTGATGGAATAATTCTGATTGTCTGAGTATCACTGATGGAATATGTTGGGCGAAATCATTCTGATTGTTCGATATTCCTAACAAAACGACTGGCGGAATCATTTTGATTGTCAGAATTGAAGTCCAAGTTCATGTTAAGTAAAGAAGCAAGATTCCAAGTTTATGTTAAGTCAAGTTTCTGATCAAGTACATGTTAAGTCAAGTTTCAGATTAAGTTCATGTTATGTTATGTTATGTTATGTTCACGTTCACGTTAAATTTCAAGTTCATGTTCATATCATTCTATGTTCACGTTTATGTTATGTTCAAACTCATGTTCATTTTTTGTTGTGTTCATGTTCACGTAAAGTTTCAAGTTCATGTTCATATCATGCTATGTGTAACAGCCCGCTAGAAATTCAATGGTAGAATTTCTATAGACTTGAGAAACCTCGTGAAAATTCCGTAACTTTTTATGAATCCGCTAATCGCAAAGGTTTTAGTCTGTCAACATAATCAGTGTTATCACTCACTATGGTGCTAGAAATGTGATTTTAATTGTCTGAGGTAGTTAGAAGTGTCAGAATATGTTATAGTCTACACCACTAGACTCAGTTGAATATTTAGGATTTTATAGCGCAATAACTCATTTTCATAAGTTCGGACGAAACGGCTGTTCGAAATTGTGAATTTATTTATAGAGGCACTTCGGGGTTGAGTTTTAGTAATCGACTTTTACTGTAGGTTAATATGAATATTTATAATTTTTCAGTACTAAGTTTATTACGCATTTTTTAGGAGTGAATAGTAACCTCGGTAAGCGTACTAAGTGCAGTGTTTTCAAAATCACAATGTGGAATGTCCAAATTAGGTTAAAGAAGTTTTATTTGGACACTTGGAAAGATCTTAGCCACACATAGTGAATAGTATTAGACACTTGGCATAAAGAGGAACCATTAGATGGATTTGTGAAAAAAATCAAGGTGTGAGATCATGCCATCAAAGCAAAACTCTTTTCATCTGTTCAACCAAATTGAGCCAGATCAAAGAGGTTTTTCAACCCTAGTGAAACTATAAATGGTTGGAATCTAATTGAAACCCCAAAAACTTGGTTGAAACCGAAACCCTAAACGGTTTGCCCAAACCCTAAAGTTGGCCTTCAAACCCTTTTTGATCCAATTTCTAGCATTGTATTTAATCACTTGATTAAATCATTTACATATGCCATTAATTTCTCAAATTATTGTTATGACATCATTATCCAACCTTTTAAACCTTGGAAATTTGATTGGGCCAAGAAAAATTGGATTTGAGCTTGATAGCATCTCAAACCGTAACCAAACCTCCTTTAAATCCCAAATTGAAGCCCACTTGGTTGAGGCCCACCAAGGCGCACGAATTTGGCCACCTTGGCAAGGCTTCTTGGAGAAGTTTCCTCCCCCACATGGCAGACCATCCACTGCCCTTGGATGCACCGAACAGTGCCTTGATGAGATGGAGAAACCCACCCCATCAACCTCCATACCTCACAACTTCTGCAGACAGTCCTTTCCCCTCCCTATTCTCCACTTTATGTCACATAGCTACCTCCAATCAATGGTCATTCAAGTCAATATCTTCCCCCTCCAGAAGTCTTGAGTCGTGCAAGTCACACTTACTTCTCTTTCATCACTTTTTCACCTCGTTCTTAGAGAGAAACCCAAAAGAGCTCTCTCGGGCAGATTTCTGTATCTTTTTGCGTGGAGATTTTTGACCGCTTGTAAGCATTTTCACATGATTACTCCTTCATAATAGTTGTTCCTCTTTGAGTATAGTTTCCACAGATATATTATTCGTATCATTCCATAGTCATTTGTCGGTCAAAAATATTTTTAACCATGGAAACATCATTCTGGGCGTGAATCTGGAGAGTATGTTATGTTTTGGAGTTTTTGACCAAGCTAATGGACATATCTTGGTCCGAACATTTTATGGAGTGTTTTTAGCATGTGTTTAAGAGTTTTCATTGAGGTTATGTTGCATGACTAAAACTTTTGACGATAAATTTTCTTAGATCTAGAAACTTTAAAACTGGAAGTGGCAAAACAGTTTTTATTTGGACAAAGTTTGAATATTTCAAGGTTTGATCTTACTCTAAAGACTTTGATATTTTTATATGATGATCCTAAGTCTATTATTTTCATGTTAGGATGTTATTTTGAAGATATTTAGTATTAGTTTCAAAGATCCTAAGTCAGTTAGGTCTAAGATTTGATGTTTTTGGATTAGATCCATGTTTTATTGATTTTTAGCCATGTAATTTTAAGTTTTATGGTTGGATCCTATTTCGGACACATTCTTAAACCATGTGATGCTTTATTTCAAAGATTTCATCTTCTTAAGCCATTGATCAAGAGATTTATCAAAGCTAGTTGAGGAAAAAGTTTTTGTTTTTGGACTAAGTATAAAACCAAAAACTCCAAGTGTTATTTTGTGATTTTGGCGACTTTAGTTTGATGATTTAAATCATGGTTGATCTTAGAATTATGTTATGAATATGTTAGAAGTAAGATTTGATTTTTGAAATTCTTGGAAATGTTTTGATTTAGGGTCAAAGCTTGTGATTAAGTGTTTGGATCTTTTTACAAAAAGTTTGGTATTGATTATTAGTTTTTCCTAAATGGATGTTTTGAGTATGGTTTTAAACTTAGGATAGGAAGATCTTTGTTGCAAAATTTTGGGTTAAGCATGAGTTTTGAAGTTGGAAGGAATTGCAACAAAAATAAAGAGAACTGGCCTATGGATGTTTCAGCCATAATGTGTTTTCTATAGTTGTGATTTGTTTTAAATTTTTCTAAGTTGATATTTGAGTTTAGGACAAAATTTGCATGAGGAATGTAAATTTTGAAAATTTTTGGAGTCAGGATGTGAAATCCTTAAGTTAGGGGTAAAATGGTCATGCTCGTAGAACGCGACGATCGAGATAAGTTAGCTTCTAACTTACTATCAGTTTATTGTGTATGTATGATGGGTAAGGGAGTTAAAATTTATGTATGTATGTTATCATATATGTCATGATATGCCACATCATTACATGTTTATCTGTTATGCATGATATATTCTTTCACGAATATTTATCTGTTACACAATCTATTCTGTCACGTATTGCTATATGTTATAAGTATGCCATATGTTACATGTATGTCATATCATGTAATATTCACCATTGCAAGTATGTCATGTTAAGTAAAGAAGTCAGATAAGTTATTTATGTCAATAACAACCCTAAGTGCTAGGATGGGGTAATATCTTAGTGAAACTCCTTTGTTCAAGCTGGAGTGTCTAAATAGGTGTGAAATTCCCTGGGTTGACGAAGTACAGTCAACAGGTTGCGAATGGGGCCTAACTAGCTGGTCACCGGAGCGCGTCGGGTACTAACGCCGATGGAGCCATATTTTATTTTACGTGTGTTTACAACAAGTGTGGCACAAACAATTCATGGGGCCACAACAACTGTGGAGTATGAAGTATAGGGCCATAACAACTATGGAGCATACACTGCGTGAGACACAGCAATTGTGACATGTAGAATACGTGGGGCCACAACAATTGTGGAGTACGTATTAACGCGTTCACAGCTAGTGTAGATACCTGTGTTGTGATGTGGTAATTGGCAGGGACAAACGGCTCTAGGGGACCCGTGTAGCACCCATATGGTCACGTTATTAATTAAGCCAATTGAACAAGAGTCCAAGTTTATGTCAAGAAGTTAAGAATAAGCAATCATGGTTAACCCTATGAGATAAGAATAAGTTTCAGATCAAGTTTATGTTATGTTATGTTCATATTCACATTAAGTTTCAAGTTTATGTTCATATTATCTTATGTTCACGTTTATGTTATGTTCAAGCTCACGTTCTTGTTATATTATGTTCATGTTCACGTTATGTTTCAAGTTCACGTTCATGTCATGTTATATTCACATACATGTTATGTTCAAGTTCACGTTCATATTATGTTATGTTCATGTTTACATTATGTCTCAAGTTCACGTTTATGTCATGTTATGCTTAGGTTTATGTTAAGTTCATGTTCATGTTTATGTTATGTATGTTCATGTTCATACTATGTTTCAAGTTCATGTTATGTATCAAGTTCACGTTCATGTTATGTTGCTAGTCCATGTTATATTTTAAGTTTAAGTTCATGTCATGTCAAGTAAAATTCAGTTTACGTTTCAGTTCAGGTTATGTCAGTTATGCCGTGCTATATGTCAAGTTATGCTATGCTTACTTACGACTTTAATTATGCATTCATGTTTTTACTGCCATGCATGCATCATTAAACTATGTGAGAGTTTCCTATTAAATTACTGAGATTTGTAATCAAATCTCATTGTGGTAGTCCTAACTACCATTCTCCCCTGAATGGTAGATCTTGTTACAGGACCTGAAGGAGAATCGAAATCCGACCAACTGAACACGGTCGACTAAGCTATGGTGCGACGTCGATGATGGCATAGTAATTAACTTAGGTTAGTACTTGTACTTATGGAGTTGTATCTCTAGTACTCTTTTGATCACAACTATTTGGGACTAGTGTTGTGATCATGGTTGTTTAGTATGCTTTTTTATGTATGAAGTATGTTTTAAGTATTTGGGATATTTTTAATTTGGTGCATAGTATTGTTAAAGAAAAAAAAAATTTATCTGCTGCAAATATTACATAATGCTAGATGCATGTTAGGAACATTGCATCTTATATGTCATGAATGGGGCAGGTAACCTTGTGTTGCATGTCCCGACGCTTCAGATGTCCGTTTGATCCCAAGCGGAATCTGGGGGCGTCACAACAAGTTAGTTATTGTTTTTAACAACATTAGAAATAAAGACATCTCCAAAGAATGAACTAATGCGGCAAGTAGAAATAAGGACTCCTGAAAATAGGCAGGTTATGATTAGCACATTAAAGGGACCTTTCATTGGTCAATTTGGCAAAATATGGCATTCAAAGTTCTTTCAGAATACATGATTTGCAAAAACATATGTTCTTTCTTTGTGAAAAAGATCTAAGCTATCTTGCTAATCATTTAAAAAATCTAAGTTGTTTTGATCACAACCAGAGATCGTCAAATCAGTGCAAAAGACATGATTATTTTCACTAGCTAATACCATCAAGGTAGAAATAGAAGGATATTCTCTTAAGAAAGGACACAATGTTTAAATAGATAATATGCCTCGAATATGGTTGTCTCAATTATGTTCTTAAATTCTCTATCTCTTCTCAGTTATTGTCGTTCTTTTCTAAGACCATAAATCAAAAAACAACCCTTGAAAAATCAATTTATGTCAGTCTACAAAGATTGATTGTCTAAATGGAACAATAGTTCTCTCTGCTACTACCCAAAGACTGGAATTACACCATTGTGTGGCTACATAGAAAGTAGGAAAGAGTTAGTAAGACCACTTGCCACTGCTTTTCAACTTGAAGGGCTAATTGCATCTTCCTTTCACAGGTTTCAAGTTGAGTATTGTTTTTTTCTTCTATTTCTTTTAGCGGTACCATATTCAAGATATATGTAAGATTCCATGTAAGACGCACAAAACCCCCTCTTATCTTTAGCAAATGATACAATGATCTCAAAAAAAGAGTCTTAAAGAAATGGCAGAGTACCAGAAGAATTTACTTAACTTTGCAAGAAATGGGGCATGTTTAGAGATTATAACCTTTGGTCCTTTTACCTTTTATTTTCCATGCTTTGTTTCCTCTTTTGTTCGACTTTAAAATCTAAACAGACAAGTTTATGAAAGTAGAGGTCGTCAAAAGCAGAAAGCAAGGTTTTTTCTCCATGCCCTAAGTCTTTTGAAACCCATCTCACAAAACCCAAAATTCACATTTCTCAGTAAACAAGAAGAACATAATCATATGGAAGGAAAAATGGTACAACATTTACCTACAAAGCTGAGTAGGGGCGACAGTGAAATAGAGGAACATAAGAGGGCTTTTTTACTTGGGGTGTTAATATGGTTTGCTCCATCGGAGGAGCATTTGGGAAGTGGCGGTGTTGTGCAGACGGAGGAACATCGCTTGGTGTCACTAGATAGAGAGATAGCGTCGCCAAGTGGCATTGGCAAAGGAAGGTGATGCGACTCGGACCAGGGATTAGGTATTTTGCGGGACAAATTCAAATGGGGGAGGGAAGGAAGAAAAACAACCGATGTATAAGAATCAAATCAAAACACACGTTTTGTTTTAAACCAAAAAAAAAAAACAACCACGTAGCATGTGCGTTGTGTGCACTGCTACAGTGGCTGCTCTATAGGATTTCTCTTCCTAGAATCTTGTATTGCATTTCTCGTTCTCTCTTCCTCCTCTCCAACTTTTTGACTACTCTAGGTCATCTTCCACCACCATGTCAAAGAAAGGCACTTCCCCTTCAAGAAAGGGTTCTCAAAGTAATGACCGCTCGCCAGATTGTGGTTCAGTTAATAATCTAACCTTTTTGTTGGGGATGTCTGGAGTTGTAGTGTTATTTATAGGATTTGGACCCTTTTTTTTGCAAGTATTTGATCCTTGAATCCGATGTGTTCAGGCCCCTTGGTTGGATGAGGCTATGATTGGCCCAAACGGTTTTCATAATGAGGTTGGCCTCTATATAGAAATATTTGCTTTAGGCCTATGGTATTTACAATGGTTTTGCTCGAGTTGACATATAGCTAGTTGGCTCAAAATGAATGGAGGTTGTTGTTGTGTTCTTGTGTGATTTAGAAGTGAGCCCTTGACCCATGGAGACATGAAGTGTTAGATGTAAGTCCAAGGGAGTTCCTTTTCTTTTATCGCTAGGAGAAGAAATTCGAGAACACTTATTGCTTTCACAATCGTGATAGGAAAAGGTGGTTTCACCTCAACAGACCTAACTTGCACTCCAAAGAATGGACCAACAATTTTAATTTTGTGTTTTGAGTCTAGGTGGGAGTTCAAGAATAGTGAGGTTGGTGAATCTCTCTACCATGACATATATGGTGCTCGAGCTATCTCTTGAGGAAGATTTTTGTATTGGGCAGATTGGAACGCTGATGTTGAAGCATCCAAACTTAAGATATCCTAACCTAGTGCTATCAGACTGTAATCTTGAGGATTTCCACTATGAACCACAATGCTTAGGGAGGGTTCCTCGGGCTGGCGTCATGTGAAATCTTCGCTGGTCCATCCACTCCTACTTGTGCGAAGCCCCGCGAATGGGCCTACCCTTGAGTGTAGTGTGGATGACTGATGTCTTTGATTCTCATGGGTGCCGAACTTCTGGGAGAAAGCACCAAGTGGCCCACAGGGTTGTAGGTTGGCAAGCAATTTATCGGAGGTTTCTTAGTGCTTCTAATGGTCGATCCTCCCAAACCAGTTGTGGTTGATCTTGAACCTAGCTTGTAGGATAAGTGCGGGGAAGTTGAGACAAGGGTAGAGGGGGAAACAACCTAAGTAGACAACCCTTGTAGTGATGCAAAAATTGAGGAGTGGGCGGAAATACACTCTAAATACCCTATTATTGGATTAAAATGATAAAATGTGAATAGAATTAATAGAAATTATGTATACTCTTGAATTGAGTTTCTATTTACATTGGGATACTCCTAACCAATTTTTTTATGTTTAATTTCAAAGTTTATAAAAGAGCAAGTCAAAACCCAATCAAATTCAAAGGAGAACTTTCATGGGGTTTGAGAGAAATTTGGATCAAGAAAAAAAATGAAAAAATTCACAAAAGGAAACTGCAAGAAATCTAAGTCCAAAATTTGCTAGGAGACAGCTTGGACATACTTTAGTATTTTGACCATAACTTTCTATTCACATATTAGATTGATGCGTTAGAAATCTATATTAAAAGGGGTATAAATTGATTTCTAATAATAATTATGACGCCCCCAAATTCCGCTTGTGATCGAATGGACATCTGAAGCGTCGGGACATGCAACACAAGGTTACCTGCCCCCGTTCATGATAGATAAGATGCAATGTTCCTAACATGCACCTAGCATTATGTAATATTCGCAGCGGATAATTTTTTTTTTCTTGAACAATACTATGCACCAAACTTATAATATCCCAAATAGTTAAATCGTAATCCAAGCATACTTAACAAAATAAACATCCACGATTTCAGTATGAGTCTTAGAAGACTATAACCTCAAAAACATGGAAGACCAAACTCCATATTTACATTACCAAAATACACTATTGAGGAAGTTCGTCGAGTAACTCATGTAACTAGACTAACGAGGCCAGAATACTGTCCAAAAACTAACTATGGAAGCTGTAAGCTCCGCGTCGTGTCTACGGCGTCTAGTCAACCTCCTTCAGTCTACCAATGTCTGCTCCCTGCTCTGATCCTGACACATTGCCTACCATTCGGGGGGAATGGTAGTTGGGACTACCACAGTGAGATTTGATTACAAATCTCAGTAAGTTAACAGGAAACTCCCACACAGGTTAAAGATGCATGCATGGCAGTAAAAGCATAAATGCATAAATAAAGTCGTAAATAAGCATAACATAACTTGACATATAGCATGACATAACCTGAACTTAAACATGAACTGAACTTGACTTAACATGACATGAACTTGAGCTTCAAACATAACATGAACTAGCAACATAAAATGAACGTGAAACTTGAAACATAACATGGACTTGAAACATAGTATGAACGTGAACGTGCATAACATAAATATGAACTTGAAATTAACATAAACCTGAGCATAACATGACATAAACGTGAACTTGAGACATAATGTGAACGTAACATAACATAACATGAACGTGAACTTGAAAATAACATGTACGTGAGCATAACATGATAGAAATATGAACTTGAAATATAACATGAACATGAACATAACATAACATAAACGTGAGCTTGAACATATCATAAACATGAACATAACATGATATGAACATGAACTTGAAACTTAACATGAACATGAACATAACTTGTACGTGAGCATAACATAACATAATATGAACTTGATCTGAAACTTGACTTAACGTGGACTTGATCTGAAACTTATTCTTATCTCATGGGGTCACCATGATTGCTTATTCTTAACTTCTTGACATGAACTTGGAATCTTATTCAATTGACTTGATTAATAACGTGATCATATAGGTGCTACACGGGTCCCCTAGAGCCGTGTGTCCCTGCCGATTACCGCATCACAACACAGGTATCTACACCAGCTGTTAATGCGTTAATACGTACTCCACAGTTGATGTGGCCCCACGTATTCTACGTGTCACAATTGCTGTGTCTCACGTAGTGTATGCTCCACAGTTGTTGTGGCACCATACTTCATGCTCTACAGTTGTTGTGGCCCCATGAATACACGTAAAATAAAATATGGCACCATCGGCATTAGTGTCTGGCGCGCTTCAGTGACCAGCTAATTAGGCCCCATTCGCAACCTGTTGACTGTACTTCGTCAACCCAGGAAATTTCACACCTATTTAGACACTCCAGCGTAAACAAAGAAGTTCCACAAGGATATTACCCCATCCTAGCACTTAGGGTCGTGATTGACATGAATAACTTAACTTGAACGTGATTTGAAACTTGACTTAACATAAACTTGATCTGACTTCTTTACTTAACATGACATACTTGCAATGGTGAATATTACATGATATGACATACATGTATCATATGGCATACTTAACATGGCATACTTATAACATATAGCAATACGTGACAGAATAGATTGTGTAACAGATAATTATTCGTGACAGAATAAATCATGCATAACAGATAAACATGTAATGACATGGCATGGCATGGCATATATGATAACATATATACATAAATTGTAGTTCCCTTACCTATCATACATACACAATAAACTGATAGTAAGTTAGATGCTAACTTACCTCGATCGTCGCGTTCTACGAGAATAAAGCACGAAACACGATAAATTGTAAGAAGGTATTCTAAAAGTTAGAAATTTAATTACTAACAATTAGAAACATGAAACAAGCTAACTTAGGGTAAAATGGTAATTTTACCCTCTATATGTGGGAAAATGACCATTTTACTCCTAACTTAAAGATTTCACATCCTAACTCCAAAAACTTTCAAAATTTACATTCCTCATGCAAATTTTGTCCTAAACTCAAATATCAACTTAGAAAAAATTTAAAACACAACACAACTATGGAAAACACACTATGGCCGAAACATCCATAGGCCATTTCTCTTGATTTTTGTTACAAATCCTTCCAACTTCAAAACTCATGCTTAAACCAAAGTTTTGCAACAAACATCTTCCAATCCTAAGTTTAAAACCATACTTAAAACATCTATTTAGAAAAAGCTTGTAATCAACACCAAACTTTTTGTAAAAAGATCCAAACACTTAATCACAAGCTTTGACCCTAAATCAAAACATCTCCAAGAATTCCAAAAAATAAAATCTTACTTCCAACATATTCATAACATCATCCTAAGATCAAACATGCTTTAAATCATCAAACTAAAGTCACCAAAATCACAAAATAACACTTGGAGTTTTTGGTTTTACACTTAGTCCAAAAACAGAAACTTTTTCCTCAACTAGTTTTGATAAATCTCTTGATCAATGGCTTAACAATGTGATATCTTCGAAATAAAGCATCACATGGTTTAAGAATGTGTCATAAATAGGATCCAACCATAAAACTTGAAATCACATGGCTAAAAATCAATAAAACATAGATCTAACCCAAACACATCAAATCTTAGGCCTAACCGGAATCCTCTTGCATAGAAAAATCATATCTTTGAACCTAATACTAAATATCTTCAAAATAATATCCTAACATGAAAATAAGAGACTTAGGATCATCATATAAAAATATCAAAGCCTTTAGAGTAAGATCAAACCTCGAAATATTCAAATTTTCTCCAAATAAAAACTGTTTTGCCACTTCCAGTTTTCAAGTTTCTAGGTCTTAGCAAATCTATCATCAAAAGCTTTAGTCATGCAACAAAACCTCAATGAACACTCTTAAACACATGCTAAAAACACTCCATAAAATGTTCGGACCAAGATATGTCCATTAGCTTGGTCAAAAACTCCAAAACATAACATACTCTCCAGATTCATGCCCAGAATGACATTTCCATGGTTAAAAATACTTTTGACCAACCAAATGGCCATGTAATGATACGAATAATATATATACGGAAACTAGACTCAAATAGGAACAACTTTTATGAAGGAGTAATCGTGTGAAAATACTTAAAAAGGGTCGAAAAGCTCCACGCAAAAAGACCTAGAAATCTGCCCGAGAGAGCTCTTTTGGGTTTCTCTCTAAGAACGGGGTGAAGAAGTGATGAAAGGGAAGTAAGTGTGTCTTGTACGACTCAAGACTTCTGTAGGGGGCAGATATGGACTTGAATGACCATTGATTGGAGGTAGATATGTGACATAAAGTGGAGAATAGAGAGGGGAAAGACAGCCTGCAGAAGCTGTGAGTTATGGAGGTTGGTGGGGTGGGTTTCTCCATCTCATCAAGGCACTATTGGGTGCAGCCAAGGGCAGTGAATGGTCTGCCATGTGGGGGAGGAAACTTCTCCAAGAAGCCTTGCCAAGGTGGCCAAATTCGTGGGCCTTGGTGGGCCCCAACCATGTGGGCTTTATTTTGGGGTTTAAAGAGGGTTTGGTTAGGGTTTGAGATGCTATCAAGCCCAAATCCAATTTTTCTTGGCCCAATCAAATTTTCAAGGTTTAAAGGTTGGATAATAATGTCATAACAAGAATTTGAGAAATTAATAGCATGTGGAAGTGATTTAATTAAGTGATTAAACACAATGCTAGAAATTGGATCGAAAAGGGTTTGAAGGCCAATTTAGGGTTTGGGGAAACCGTTTAGGGTTTCGGTTTTAACCAATCTTTTGGGGTTTCAATTAGATTCCAACCATTTAGGATTTCATTAGGGTTGAAACCCTTTTTGATCTGTCTCAATTTGGTTGATCAGATGAAAAATGTTTTGCTTAGGTGGCATGATCTTACATCTTGATTTCCTTCACAAATCCATCTAATGGTTCCTCTTAATGCCAAGTATCTAATACTACTCACTATGTGTGGCTAAGATCTTGCCAAGTATCCAAATAAAATTTCTCTAACCTAATTTGGACATTCCACACTGTGATTTTGAAAACACTGCACTTAGTACACTTATCAAGGTTACTATTCACTCCAACAAAAAGTGTAATAAACTTAGTACTGAAAAATTCTAAATATTCATATTAACCTACATTGAAAACCATTTTCCAAAACTCAACCCTGAAGTGCCCCTATAAATAAATTCACAGTTTCGAACAGCCGTTTCGTCCAAAATTATGAAAATGAGTTATTGGGCCATAAAATTCAAAATATTCAACTGAGTCTAATGGCGTAAACTATAATGTAATCTGACACTTTTAATTATCTCAAACAATTAAAATCGTATTTCTGGCACTATAGTGAGTGATAATACTGACTATGTTGATAGACTAAAACCTGTGCGATTGATCGATTCGTGAAAACTTATGGGGTATTCACGAAGTTCCTCAAGTCTATAGAAATTCTACCATTGAACTTCTAGTGGGCTGTTACAATAATTTCCAAATTCGGACTCCTAAAGCTTGTTTGTGACTGCTAAGATGAGTCCTAAAATTTAGGAGATGTTTTTTATGAAGAAATTAGGAAGACATTAGAGTTTCTTTCCTACCCTATATAAGCATATCATTAGCACGAAATAAAGGGGAGGAGAGGCGCAAGAGGGAGATTTGAAGAGAGAAGAAAATCAGTTCCATGGCCACCGTTTGCTCTATTTTTCTCTTGAGATTTTTGTTGTCATTATATTTATGGGTAACTAAATTCTCAAGTAGGGCTATGGATAAAATTGCACATTAGATGGTATTTTTAATTTATGCATTTGATTTTTAATTACTAAAACTCTTTTGTTTTATCATTCTCAATTCATTGTTGATGTTTTCTTCTCCAAATAATTATAGAATTTATTCTGTTTATGGATTCATTCATGCTTTTTCTATTGAATGGATTGGTTCTTTGATTATATTTGGATCAATTATTTATTTATATTGATTTAGTTCTTTGCTACAATATCGCTCTCTGAGTATATTGTCATTGTTGGATTTTCTCAATAGGGATAATAATTTACGTATTTTAAAAGTGGTGAATGATTTTTTAAAGGGTTACATTTGGTTTCATTTTGGGTAATAAATCTATACCGTCCGATTGGAGATTTCAGGAATTAAGTTCCCAATTGAGTTATTCAATGAATTAAGAATAATTAAAATTTCAGATTTGTGTAAGGGATTCCCGACGCTCTATTTTTCGTCAAATTTGAGTATTTGTCCATTAGTCACTTTGTTTCACTTTAATTTGCATTTAAAATTAATATTTGTTCTCCATTAATCATTTAATATTTTTCTTTAATTTATTTGTTCCTTCTGCTATTATTTAAATTTGTCTTCCTGTGGAATCGACACTCCAAAGCTGTGCTACAACTACCGCGTTATTCTTTGGACGTAATAAAAAATCCAAGCGCCATTGAGACTCCAAGGGGTGCAAATAGAGTACGTTCAATCAGCTGAAAGTCAAGGAAGAGGATGTACCGAAAATTGGATTTAGAACAAGGTACGACACCACGACTTTTTGGTGATGCCCTTTGGGTTAATCAATATTCTACCCGCATTCATTGACATGATGAACAGAATATTCAAACCGTATATAGATAATTTTTTTTGTAGTATTCATTGATGACATCCTAATCTACTCGAAGAGTGAGGAGGAGCACATAATTCTTCTAAGTGTGGCTTTGACTATACTTAAAGATCAGAAGTTGTATGCCAAGCTCAGTAAGTGTGAGTTATGGCTTCGTGAATTGAAGTTTTTAGGTCACGTAATTTCTATTATATGAGTAGCAGTAGACCCCAACAAGATGGAAGCAGTATCGAACTGGCAAAGATTAACCAGTGTGCATGAGATTAGAAGTTAGGACTGGCTGGTTATTACAAAAGGTTCGTGAAAGGTTTCTCTAGTTTGTCTAGGCCACTCACTGCCTTGTCTAAGAAGAACATGAACTTCTTGTGGAGTGATAAGTGTGAGGCAAGTTTTTTCAAGATGAAAAAAAGACTTGCGATAGCATCAATATTTACACTACCAAAGCCTCTTAAGCCTTTTGTGGTACACAGTGACAAATCCAAAGCAGGACTCGAATGTGTGCTGATGCAGGAAGGGAAGGTAGTCACTTATGCTTCACGTCAATTGAAGGATCATGAGTAAAATTATTCTACTCATGACTTGGAGTTAGCTGCTGTGGGTTTTGCTCTTAAGATTTGGAGGCACTATGTGTAAGGTGAAAAGTGTAAAGTTTTCATGGATCACAAAAGCCTCAAGTATCTTTTTTGTAGAATAACCTTAATATATGGCAGAGGAGATGGTTGGGACTAATTAATGACTATTAATGCAACATCAAGTACCACCCTGGAAAGGCCAACGTAATAGCTGATGCTTTGAGTCTCAAGAATAGATAGAAAGATTCGTCTATTCCATCATTGAAAATGAGTTCTCTCTTATGTAATATAAGGAAACTATTGATCAGGAACCATAATCAAGAAGTTGTTCTAGCTGCAATCCAAGAGTTTGTTCCATTGGATTGGAAAGAGCTGATAGACTGTCAAAAGGAAGACAACAAACTTGTGGAAGTCATCAGAAAAGTTGAGAGGTTGGAAAGACCGAAAGACTTCAATGTCAGAGGAGATTGAACTCTATATTACAAGAACTGAAAGTCATCTCAACAAATCAAGAGTTAACGAAGAGGGTGTTAAAGGAGGCTCGTAACACTCCTTACACAACCCATTCTGGTAGTACGAAGTTGTACCAAGATGTGAAGCAACATTTCTGATGGGAAGGAATGAAGAAGGATGTAACAGAATTTGTGAATAAGTGTCTGTAGACTAGTTGAAGCAGAATATCAAAAACTGGCAGATGAGTTTCACTCACTACCAATCCCATAATGGAAGTGGGAAGATATCTCAATAGATTTTGTGGTGGGTTTTCCAATGACCTTAGCATGAATAATACTTTCTAAGTGATAGTGACCGTTTAATGAAAAGTGCTCACTTCATACCCATCAAGAATACTTATTCTTTGGAAATATTGATGAGGATTTATATATATGAAATTGTCAGATTGCATGGACTGCCTAAGAAAATTGTATCAAATTGAGACCCCCATTTTACTTCTCAATTTTGGAAAAGTTTACAGAATTCGATGGGCACTAGTTTGAAGTTTAGTAGCGCTTACCATTCACAAATAGATGGGCAAACAAAGAGCACGATTCAGACACTAGAAGACATGCTAAGAGCATGTGGAATGGAACATGAAGGAAATTGGGAGAAGCAACTACCTCTGATAGAGTTTGCTTACAACAATAGCTTTCAGGCCACCATTCAGATGGCACCCTATGAAGCTGTGTATGGTAGAAAGTGTAGATCCCCATTGTATTGGGACGGAGCAGGAGAGAGTAAGGTAATTGGATCGAAATTACTACAAGAGATAAAGGAAAAAGTTCACTCAATCAAAGAAAGGATAAAAATAGCACAAAGTCGATAGAAGAGCTATGCCAATAACCAAAGGGGGAGTACAAAGTTTGAAGTTGGAGATTGAGTTTATGTGAAAGTATCTCCTATGAGAGGAGAAAATTGATTCGGTGTTAAAGGCAAGTTAAGTTCGAGATACATGCGACCCTACAAGATAGTGAAAAAGATGGGAGTAGTTCTGTATTGTTTGGAATTACCAACTGCGTTCCATGGAATCCCATATGTATTCCACATTTCCTTATTAAAGAAGAGTTTTGGGAATCAGACCCCAGTAATTGTAGAACCCGATGGCATACTTTTGCAATTTAGCCTGGTCTATGAAGAAAAGCCAGTACAAATCATTGATTGGAAGGAAAAAGAATTATGAAACCGCAAGATTCCATTGGTCAAAGTAATATGGCAAAATAATGATGTTCAAGAAGTGACTTGGGAGATAGAAGTTGATAAGCGACCTAAGTACCCGTAGTTGTTTGGGAACTAATCCGGTCTTGTTTTGTTTTGGTCTCGGCTCGGCCAATGTTGTTGTATTCACTTATATACAAAGTTGTTTGGTATAAGTCAATCATTGTACTTCATTTGCGTGGATATCAAACAAAGTATTTGTTTTGATTTAGATCTATTGTGGACCTTCTTTATTGTGTGCCGTGAATTATTTTCCCTATATTTGATTAAGTATTTTTGTAGTTCAATGGCATGCAAGTGAAAGATTGCTAGGAAATTGACCATTTATGCATAGCTAGTGCAAGAAATGAGGGAAGAACGTGGTAGGAGGCGACTTGCTTAATTAGATTGACAGATAGGTGCCTATTTGTAGAAAATGGAGTGCTAGGAGCACCATCGCACTCACCTAATGGATATAGATAGAAATGAGATAGATTACGAGAGGAAGACTTTGCCTCACGAAGAACATTACCACCACTTCACTCGACCACTTGGATGGCTGGGGATAGCTTTAGAGCGAGGATGTTGCATGATGGAGCTGAGTTTAGTAGGACAGCTAACGAATGCACCACGGCTATCGATCCTAATCTCGAGACTTCAGGATCATGGATGTTCTATACTCATCAATGATGAATGCTCATGAAGGGCCATGTACCCAACAACAACGACGAGGAGGTCGAGCATTTTGGTAATGTGGCTTATGATTTTGAGGATGAAGCGTTCTACTATTTACCACAACATACTGTGCCTTTGGATATTGACTCACCCCCACCTGCATCAACAAGTGATGATAGGTCCAGTGATGGACAATAGGCTTGGTGAGCAACATCTTCCCTTTTGTTTTGTAGTAGTTGTTTTAAGTACATGCGTAGATTTCAAGGATTAAATCCTTTTTTTAGGAGGGGAGGATGTAACAGCCCCTAAAAAAAATTGAACAGATGAGTTTCTTTATGCTTTAGAAACCTCGTGGAAACCCTGAAAAGTTTTCACGAATTGATCAATCACATAGGTTTTAGTTTATCAGCATAGTCAGTCTTACTACTCACTGATATGTTAGAAATATGATTCCATTTATTTGAGGTACTTAGGAATGTGAGAATGAAAAATGGTTTGTTCCATAAGTCTCAAATAAATACTCCAGAGTTGAATATTGACAAAAGATTTGCACTTTCAGGTTAGTATAATTATTTAGGATTTTATAGTATAAGATTTATTTTTCACTTTTTCGGAATGAATACTAGTCTCAGTGTTGGCACCTAGACCTTAATTGAACCTGATTTTGGCCTAGTATTTAATCACTTGATTAAGTCACTTTCACATGCTAGTAACCACTCAAATTCATGTTATTAAATCCTTATTTAATCTTTTAAACCTTGGTAGTTTTATTGGGCCATGAAAAACTGAATTTAGACTTGATAGCAACCCAAACTCCATTGAAACTCTAAAAGGCAGCCTACTCGGTTAAGGCCCATTAAGGCCAACGAAATTGAGCCATCAAGGCAAGGCCTGTGGAGGAAGTTTTCCTCTGCAAGGTAGTCCTTTCAGTACCCAAAGTAGCCCTAAACAGTAGTTGATGGGAAGGCCAAGAGCCATCTCACCCCTCCCTCTCACATGATAACTGCTGGCAGAAAATCATGGGCTGGTTTTGCCCCTGGTTTTGGTTGACACCCCATAACTCAGTGTCTTTCACACACCTCCTATCACCTCTCCAGATGTTTAAGAGTCTTCCATGTCCATTCTTCTTGTATTTTTCACTTTTCAATCATTTTCTTGGAGAGAAAACCAAGGGAGCTCTCGGGAGTTTTTCTAGCTTACCTTGCTCAACTCTTTTGAAGTTGTTGTAAGTATTTTATCATGAAGCACCCTTCATATAAGTTGTTCCTCTTCAAGTCTAGTCTTTGTTGGTATGTTTTGTGTTAAATTTCTTGGTATTATTTTTTATGGATTATATTTAACATGCTGATATATAATTTTGACGAAGATTTGCTCTATGTTATAAGTTTTTTATGAGAGGTTTACTTAGATCGAAAAAGTAGAAAACTGGGATGTTAAAAACAAATTTTGTTTTGACTAAGCTTGAATATTTTGTTGTGAAGGTATGCTCCAATGGCTTTAATATTTAGATATGATGTTCCTAGCACTTTAATTTACATGTTAGGATGTTAGTTTTAGGATTTATGATGTTAGTTTTAAAGATATGAATTTATATATATAAAAAGGTTTGGATGGGTCTTATATTTGAATCTTTTGTATAGATCTATGTTTTGATGAATATTTTTCCATGTGGTTTCATGCTTAGATCTATTTTAGGACTTGATTATTTACCATATGTTTCAGATCTAGTGGTTTAATTAAAACGAAACCACCTATATTGCTGTTTTGGTGAAAGTGTGATGGCTGAATGTTTTGAGTTGGATTTTTGTGACTTTTGTGGTTTTGACTTGATGATTCAAAGCATGATAGTTCTTATGAATGTGTTACAAATATATGCAGAGCATGTTATTGAACTTTTGAAGTTCTTGGAGTTGTTTTGAAAAGAGATAAAACCTTGAACATCAAGGGTTGTGCTTAAGGTTAAAAAAAGAAAACTTGAAGTTTTGTTGAAGAAATTTTTGGTTTTGTTCGTTGCTTTAGTATGTTATTTGAGCATAGGATATAATTTTGTATGTTGCAATATTACAGTTTAAGCATGAGAAATGAGGTTTGATAGCATTGCAACAAAAATTAAGGGTTTTAGCCTATGAATATTTCAGCCCATGCATGTTTGACCTAGTTGTGATGTGTTTTAAATTCTTCTAATTAGTTTTTTTGATTTTAGGATAAAATTTACACGAGCAATGTAACTTTTGGTGAGTTTTGAAATTAGGATGTGAAATCTTTAAGTTTTAGGTAAAATTGTCATTTTTCCACATGCAGATGAGTAAAATGGTAATCTAAAATGTTAGTGAAGAGCTTTTGACGTTTAGAAATCTCTCCTTACAATTTATCGTATTTTATGCATTTTAATTCGTCAAGCTACAATCATTGTAAGTTAGCTTTTAGCTTATTACCAGATTATAATGTATATTTGTTGGTAAAAGAATAGTTGTTCATGTTCTTACATTCTTACATATGGCATGTCACCACTGATCAGAGCAAAACTACAAGTGCACAGTATCGTAGTTTTATAGTAAAGTGATGAGAAAAGTGTTGTCCTTAGAGATTGGTAACTCACTTCTGACAAGTATTGAAATTATACTAATCTCGACTTTATTTAGACAAGTCACTAAGACTGTTTATAATTGCAATTTGAAATAAAATCAATTCAAAGAAAGTATTAAAAAAAAAGAAAGTTGTTGTTTGATGATCAAATCAATGAGAAAAAGAATTTCTAGGAAACCAATTTCACCTAATCTCTCACTATGCTTTTCTCATCTAACTAATTGAATTTAATTCTCTTTGTTTGTTAGCAAAATTTTCAAAGTCATCCAAAAGCCTCTTTCAATAGTCAATTGACAATATTCTTGATCATCATTTTACATGAGATTATGCAAATTAATGAAGCAAGAAAACATTAAGATCAATGATTTTAATACTACATCGTTTCATATGGGTCTTTCGATTTCTATATTTACTTATGCTGAAATATTCAAAGTCTATCCTATAATTATCTCTTTCGATAGTAAATCACAAGATCAAAATCATCTAATTAATGGCCAGTCAATTAGAAGCAATAAACTCATAATAAATTAGACAAACATAGAAGAGAATTACTTCAAATTAGTATAGAAAAGCAAGCATAGTTTGATTACATTGTTTTCTTAGAATAAAGAAAATTTAGTTCATGCTAAAAATTAAATTCAACAGCAACGAATTTACCATAATTTTTCTGAAAGGAATGGAAGAAAATGAACACTAAAAAAATACTCCTCCCAGTCCATCGCGTTCGCATTTTCTTCAATTTTTCCTCTGCTTTGTGTGGCCTCTCATTTTGTGTCAATAGAACCCAACAAAAAACTCCTCAGTTTTCTCACTTCCATCAATTTCTACGTACTAGCCAACAAAACCCCGAGTTGCATGCCGTCAAAATGGATAGAATCAAAAGCTACTGCGTTTGGTCGTGCCAGCCTCCAAATGAAAATAAAATCTACTCCGTGTCTCACTCATGCGTATCAAATTCTGTTGCCAGCTGCTTCATGTTTTTTGGTTCCACATGCGTATGTCCTTCATACCAAGTCAAATTGCCAAAGTGCCCCACATCCAAAAGTAGATCAAATCTGTTGTGTTGCGTCCAAAATGAGAATAAATAAATCTGCTCCCTTTTTCAAGTCCAAAAGTAGCTCCTTTTTGCATGTGCTAACATATTGTTGTATTCTTCTCTCTTTGAGCTTCCAACATGCAATTCAAAAGTTTGTCATTTGACTAGTTCCAATCTCTTCTACTATTAAAAAATTCAACTTGATCTTTATCCCTTAAATAGCACTTGTGACCAACTCTAATATTCAAATAAAATCTTCATTTAAATGAGAGAGATGGATTCCCTAGATGATAAGCTGCTAAAATTTGGATCTTTTTTTTTAAAAAAATTTAAAATAAAATTTAATGGCAACATTGAAGCCTAAAACTGACAAAAATAAATAAAATTATGCTAAAGTTTAAAGTTAAGAAGTGATAAAATATAGGAAATTATGCAAGGCATCAACCACATGTTTCTGTTACTTTTAAATCTATCATGAAATGCTTATCTATTACATATTTTACCATGTCATGAAATATTGATCTATTACACACTTTATCATGTCACAAAATATTTATCTATTATGCATTATGTTGTGTCACAAAATGTTTGTGTAACAGCCCGCTAAAATTATCAGTTTTGGATTATTTCCCGACAGCAATCACATCTCTCTTGTCTTTACCCTCATCTGGAATCACGCGTATAGTTTATCTTTTCCGTAAATCACGTATTTTGTTCTTCACCGACAGCTGTAAAATCATGAGTCTTCCAAGACCACGCCTAGCCTTTCTCAAGCCCAAACTACCACTTTATGTGGTGGACAGCCACCGTACGCCGCCACGTACGTTCCTCCGACGCATGTTCGTGACGAACAACGAGCGACGCACGGGTTATCCCGTCGATGGTATAACCTTCTATCTCTAGTTATTTTACGTTTAAAATAGTTGGTTGGTTTGTGGATTGTGTAGTTGTATTTGTGGAATTCGTTGCGTAGTTGTGAAGCGAAGTGTGGTTGTGAAGTGTTGCGTTTGATTGTGTATTTTGTGGACTGTGCTGTGAAGTATAGGCGTGAGATGGATGCCGTAGATGTGATACGGCGGGTTGTGTGAAGAGAATACGCGTGTAGCGTATTGTACTCCACAGTTGTTGTGGCCCCACGTATTATACATATCATAACATGTCTTATCTGTTCTTAATGCATGAGATATTATTTAATATCATATACTTTTCTAACATGGCGTATACTTGTAAATGGCATAATATGATTTAATCATAAACATTTCATGGCATACATGTATCATATGGCATACTTAACATGGCATACTTATAACATACATCATTGTATGACAGAAAAGATTATGTAACAGATAATTATTCATGAGATATTAAATCATACGTAACAGATGAACATATAATGACATATCATGACATGGCATATACGATAACATACATACATAAATTGTAGTTCCCTTACCCATCACACATACACAATAAACTGATAGTAAGTTAGAGGCTAACTTACCTCGATCGTCGCGTTCTATGAGAATAGAGCGCGAAACACGAGGAACTGCACAACAGCTGGAAGAGGAACACTCAAGTCCTTAAGATTTTCACTTCTGAACTCAATTGTCATATTATGAGCACTTGCAACACCACGGCAACTTGAGGTTTCACTATACTCAGAAGAGATAATTTGACTTCAGAAAGCCTTTGCACTAAAACAAGTTCATTAAAATTATCAATAATAACCAAACAAACAATTCCTTTCTCAATCCATATACTCTTAGCCATAGTCAACCACAAGATGACATCAGTCACCCCGGACTATAATCCATATCATCACTGTTTCGGGACACTGTCATACAGTTTCCCAACACTACACCATACGCTCCACACTTCTCTGCTACGCCATCCAACCCTTCGTGACACGCCATCCGGTGTATCACGACCTAGTACAGAGTACACTCACGTGAACTCTCTTCCATTCACACTACAAAACCCAACACTGCGATACACGTCTCACGGTGCATCGCTACGCGACACGGAGTACGCGCTACGCGTACTTCCTTCGCTACAACTCTCATCAACACGATGCACATCACACGATGCATCGCCATACAACACGGAGTACACTACATGCGTACTCCCTTCCTTCTACGACACACATCACTACAGTGCACGTCGCGCGGCGCGTCGCTGCATTACACAGAATACGCTACACGCGTATTCTCTTCACACAACCCGCCGTATCACATCTACGGCATCCATCTCACGCCTATACTTCACAGCACAGTCCACAAAATACACAATCAAACGCAACACTTCACAACCACACTTCGCTTCACAACTACGCAACGAATTCCACAAATACAACTACACAATCCACAAACCAACCAACTATTTTAAACGTAAAATAACTAGAGATAGAAGGTTATACCATCGACGGGATAACCCGTGCGTCGCTCGTTGTTCGTCACGAACATGCGTCGGAGGAACGTACGTGGCGGCGTACGGTGGCTGTCCACCACATAAAGTGGTAGTTTGGGCTTGAGAAAGGCTAGGCGTGGTCTTGGAAGACTCATGATTTTACAGCTGTCGGTGAAGAACAAAATACGTGATTTACGGAAAAGATAAACTATACGCGTGATTCCAGATGAGGGTAAAGACAAGAGAGATGTGATTGCTGTCGGGAAATAATCCAAAACTGATAATTTTAGCGGGCTGTTACATCCTCCCCTCCTAAAAAGAAGATTTCGTCCTCGAAATCGACGCAAGTACAAACGTAAAACACGCTTAAAACACTGTAGATAGTTTGAAAAAAAAG
>QGSO01000836.1:121677-134276 GCA_011037825.1 Carya cathayensis
AATTAATCTAAGCAAAGTCCATAAAAAAAATCTGTGAGAAGAAATAAAAATAAATAAATAAAATTACAAACTCCACGCCGACTCGACTAAGAACTTAAACGTAGCAGGATAGAAAAAAAAGGAAAGACAGTGTAAAAAAGGCCCGCCGACCTCTCTAAGGTCTGGAGTCCCTAAACGAAAAGAGTAGCAGAAAAAATAATATCAAGCAAAAAACAAAAGAAAGCTGCCGACCTCTCTATCTCTCAAGTCCGGAACCTCCCAGACAAGAAAAATAGCTAGTCAACTGAAATAAAAAAAAACGGAAACAAGAGATGCTGAACCAAAGAAATAAAAACGCCGATCACTAGTCTGCAAAAATAAAACTAAGAGATAAAAAAAACAAGTCCAGCCGCCTCCTAAACGAGGTCTGGAACTGTCAAACGAAAAAGCAGAAAATAAGATACTAAACTAAAGACTTGAGAACAGAGAGCTATTCCGTCGTCCCATGAGTTCTGTAAAAATGAAAATAAAACTGCCTCTCTATCAGGTCTGAAACTGAAACAAAACTCCCCAGAAAAAAAAAACAAACGTAAGAAAAACAAAAACAGAAAATGAACCACCCCGTCTGCAGCGTACCAAGAGATCCCCTTCTCCCGTCCAGCTCTGACTTTAAAAACAAGAAGAAAGTGAAAAAGGCAGAATCCACGTTCTGCATATGCATCCCCGTGGATCATTCCGTGAGTTCCAGCATCCATGTTATGCATGTGTGAGCTGTTTCTCCACGTGAAAAAAATATTCCAAGAAGCTAGCTATCTGTCCGTGAGATGTGATTCTTTCGTGAGCTGCCATTCTACCCCACCATGTTCAAACCGCGTTCAGCCAAGCCAACAAGAACCACTGACTACCAACGTCTGTAAATGAAAGGAATAAAAATAAATAAATAAAAGCTGCTGCCGTCCAGGTGTTTCGCAAACGTGAAGAGAGAAAGTTGCCGTCCAGCCATGTGCATGGCTCTGTTTCTCTTCGTGAGCTCTTTTTTCGTTCGGTGCTCGTTTTATGCATGTGTGAGCTGCTGTGGTCCCATGTTTGAGTGCTGCTCCTCCATCCTTGAGTTGCCTTTCCTCCTGTATGTTTTGCTTTATTTTCTGCACGTGGTTTCTTCACTTTCTGCAGGAGGTGCCGTGAGTTGCATATGTGAGTGAGCTGTCCGTGTTAGTTTCTTTTGATGCATGTGCTTGTGAGCTGTAAGTTTGAGTGGTTTGAGTTCCAGCCGTGAGTTTCTTTTGTGCCTCTTGCTTTATTTTCTGCATGTGGGTTGTGTACTTTCTGCATTGAAGTCTGCTGTCCGTGAGTTTGCATTCAATTCCAAAATCCCAGTTGTGCAATACATCTGATCAGTGTGAGGGGTGTACACCAAAGAATTCTGAAGCAGGCAAGTGCATACAGGACCATCTTTGGTTTGTACAATACGAGCATGACCCTCGGATAAAGAACAATTCAAGTGAGATTCAACATTCTTCTTACACGAAAATAGCACAGAATTAACGCAAGGCCAATCAATGATCACTGGTCTCTGAGGCTTTGCTGTGGCTGGGAGCAAAAATATTCAGTCTCAAGTCCCAAAATATCTCCATCCATATGCTCGTTTAAACTTTTCAAGTCATGATCAATAAGAACTCTTAAAAGAGTTTTCTGAAACCTTCTACACAAAAGGACCTGATCTGTGGTGAGATTACTCTCTCCTACATATTTCAAGTTCACTGTCAAACGACCCCTGCAAGTCAAAATGCAAGCTTCCAAGTTCAGCTTCTAGTTTATTTCTCAGGACAAGAACAAGATCATGAACTTGAATATCGTAAACAAATTTCTGCTCCAGCTCAATTAAGTAGTAATGATGCAATATATTCGAATTCTTTGGAAGATGACCGATGACTCTAGTTTATAGTTTACTGCATAATTAAGTGTTCAATTCATTTTTTAGTTAAATAATTTAATCATTTTAACAACTTAATATTGCAGTTTTAGCACTTTATCACAAAATATGGTAGTAGATCCACACTTGCCCCAAAATCTAACAAAGCTTTCTCAATGTGATGATTTTTAATCTTACGTGAAATTGTAGGAGATCTAGGGTTCTTATATTTGACTGGATATTTACTCTAAATAAAAAAACTAGCATACTCAGTCAAAATGCCTTCTTTGAAACATTGGTTTTCCTTTTTACTGTAAGAAGATCTTTCAGAAACTTTGCATACGCAGGTACTTGCTGAATTGCATAATGAATGGTATGTTAATTTGTACTTGCTTAAAAAGCTCTAAAATATTATCAAAATTACATTTTTCTGAGGATTTTCCAACCTCTGAGGAAATGAAGCTCTAGGAACAAATTTCTTAATAGGCGTAGAAGAATTAGAATTATGAACTTTGAGGGATATTTGGTTGACATTTTTTTTTTCTCTTTGGACTCAAACGCCTTAACTTCTGGTACTTTAACTTGATTGTCAACTTGTCTACCTGACTTGAGAGTAGTAATGGACTGAGCATGTTCTTATTCCTGAGTACAACTGGATTCATTATTGGGGGGCATATTGTCCTTTTGGATTGGGTTTAGACTGACTTGAAAATTTTCCTCTCTCCCTCTCACCAACGCGGGTTGCTATTTGGCCACTTGACTCTCTAATTTTGAAATTCTGAGTATTCTTATGAATGAAATTCTTCATCTCCTGAATGGTCTAATTAGTGAATTGCATGAATGCTGTGACGCCCCCAAATTTCGCTTGGGATTGAACGGACATTTGAAGCGTCGAGACATGCAACACAAGGTTACCTGCCCCCGTTCATGACATATAAGATGCAATGTTCCTACATGCATCTAGCATTATGCAATATTCGCAGCGGATAATCTTTTTCTTTAGCAATACTATGCACCAAACTAAAATATCCCAAATACTTGAAACATATTCATACATAAAGGCATACTAAAAGCCATGATCACCACACTAGTCTAAAATGGTTGTGATCAAAAGAATACTTGAGATACAACTCCAAAAGTACAAGTATTAACCTAAGTTAAATACTATACCATCATCAACATCGCACCGTGGCCTAGTCGACCGTATTCAGTTGGTCAGATTCCAATTCTCCTTTGGGTCCTGTAACAAGATCTACCATTCGGGGGGAATGGTAGTTGGGACTACCACAGTGAGATTTAATTACAAATCTCAGTAAGTTAACATAAAACTCACACACAGGTTAAAAATGCATGCATGGCAGTAAAAGCATAAATGCATAATTATAGTCATACATAAACATAGTATAACTTGACATATAGCATGACTTTAACCAGAACTTAAACGTAAACTGAACTTGACTTAACATGGCATGAACTTAAGCTTAAAACATAACATGAACAATCAACATAACATGAACGTGAAACATAACATGGACATGAACATAACATAACATGAACGTGAGCTTGAACGTATCATAAACGTGAACATAACATGATGTGAACATGAACTTGAAATAAACATGAACATGAACATAACATGTACGTGAGCATAACATAACATGAACTTGATCTGAAACTTGACTTATCATATATTTGATCTGAAACTGGACTTAACATAAACTTGGAATCTTATTCAATTGTCTTGATTAATAACGTGCGTTAATACGTACTCCACAGTTGTTGTGGCCCCACGTATTCAAGTAACATAAAACATAATACGTACTCCACAGTTGTTGTGGCCCCACGTATTCTACATGTCACAATTGCTGTGTCTCATGTAGTGTATGCTCCACAGTTGTTGTGGCCCCATACTTCATGCTTCACAGTTGTTGTGGCCCCATGAATACACATAACATAAAATATAATACGTACTCCACAGTTGTTGTGGCCCCACGTATTCTACATGTCACAATTGCTGTGTCTCATGTAGTGTATGCTCCACAGTTGTTGTGGCCCCATACTTCTATGTAACATAAAATATAATACGTACTCCACAGTTGTTGTGGCCCCACGCATTATAAGTAACATAAAATATAATACGTACTCCACAGTTGTTGTGGCCCCACGCATTATAAAGTAACATAGAATATAATACGTACTCCACAGTTGTTGTGGCCCCACGTCATTATATAAATAACATAAATATAATACGTACTCCACAGTTGTTGTGGCCCCACGCATTATAAGTAACATAAATATAATACGTACTCCACAGTTGTTGTGGCCCCACGCATTATAAATAACATAAATATAATACGTACTCCACAGTTGTTGTGGCCCCACGTATTATCATAACATAACATAAGATATAATACGTACTCCACAGTTGTTGTGGCCCCACGCATTATAAGTAACATAAATATAATACGTACTCCACAGTTGTTGTGGCCCCACGCATTATAAATAACATAGAATATAATACGTACTCCACAGTTGTTGTGGTCCCACGTATTATCATAACATAACATAAGATATAATACGTACTCCACAGTTGTTGTGGCCCCACGCATTATAAGTAACATAAATATAATACGTACTCCACAGTTGTTGTGGCCCCACGCATTATAAGTAACATAAATATAATACGTACTCCACAGTTGTTGTGGCCCCACGCATTATAAATAACATAACATGTCTTATCTTTCTTAATGCATGAGATATTAATTAATATCATATACTTTTCTAACATGGCGTATACTTGTAAATGGCACAATATGATTTAATCATAACATTTCATGGCATACTTAACATGCATACTTATAACATACATCATTGTATGACAGAAAAGATTATGTAACAGATAATTATTCATGAGAGATTAAATCATTCGTAGCAGATAAACATGTAATGACATAGCATGACATGGCATATACGATAACATACATACATAAATTGTAGTTCTCTTACACATCACACATACACAATAAACTGATAGTAAGTTAGAGGCTAACTTACCTCGATCGTCGCGTTCTATGAGAATAGAGTGCGAAACACGAGGAACTGCACAACAGTTGGAAGAGGAACACTCAAGTCCTTAAGATTTTCACTTCTGAACTCAATTGTCATATTGTAAGCACTTGCAACACCACGGCAACTTGAGGTTTCACTATACTCTGAAGAGATAATTTGACTTCAGAAAGCCTTTGCACTAAAACAAGTTCATTAAAATTATCAATAATAACCAAACAAACAATTCCTTTCTCAATCCATATACTCTTAGCCATAGTCAACCCCAAGATGACACCAGTCACCCCGGACTATAATCCATAACACCACTACTTCGGGACACTGTTATATAGTTTCCCAACACTACACCATACGCTCCACACTTCTCTGCTACGCCATCCAACCCTTCGTGACACGCCATCCGGTGTATCACGACCTAGTACAGAGTACACTCACGTGAACTCTCTTCCATTCACACTACAAAACCCATCACTGCGATACACGTCTCACGGTGCATCGCTACGCGACACGGAGTACAGCTACGCGTACTTCCTTCGCTACAACTCTCATCAACACGATGCACATCACACGATGCATCGCCATACAACACGGAGTACACTACATGCGTACTCCCTTCCTTCTACGACACACATCACTACAGTGCACGTCGCGCGGCGCGTCGCTGCATTACACAAAATACGCTACACGCGTATTCTCTTCACACAACCAGCCGTATCACATCTACGGCATCCATCTCACGCCTATACTTCACAGCACAGTCCACAAAATACACAATCAAACGCAACACTTCACAACCACACTTCGCTTCACAACTACGCAACAAATTCCACAAACCAACCAACTAACTATTTTAAACGTAAAATAACTAGAGATAGAAGGTTATACCATCGACGGGATAACCCGTGCGTCGCTCGTTGTTCGTCACGAACATGCGTCGGAGGAACGTACGTGGCGGCGTACGGTGGCTGTCCACCACATAAAGTGGTAGTTTGGGCTTGAGAAAGGCTAGGCGTGGTCTTGGAAGACTCATGATTTTACAGCTGTCGGTGAAGAACAAATTACGTGATTTACGGAAAAGATAATCTATACGCGTGATTCCAGATGAGGGTAAAGACGAGAGAGATGTGATTGCTGTCGGGAAATAATCCAAAACTGATAATTTTAGCGGGCTGTTACAAATGCCCTATGAGAATCCTCCAAGGATAATGTCGTGCTGGTGCCACAAATGGAGGAGTAGATGGAGGAACAAGAGAATAAATTGGGTTAGGTGGTTGGGATTGACTTTGTTGCTGCATTTATGGTGCACCTAATTCATGGAAGGTTGATTTTGTCTCCAAGAAAAATTAGGATGGCTCCATCAATTAGGATTGAATATCTCTTAAAAAGGACTAGCAAACGGCTTCCAAAAATTATTTGGTGCATTTACTTGCTTCGCAAGGTACTCTGAATAGGCCTGAGTGGAAGGACACGTTTGTGTCGTATGCATGAGACTAGCACAGAGAGAACATATTTTATCTTGAACTTGATTGGTAGAATTCATGATTCTACTTAAAGTCAAAACTTCTACCTTACGAGTGAGATTGTATAATTTGACCTTAATATCATGATCTTCAATTATTTCATACAAACCTCATTTCTAGGGCTGTACAACGGTCGGTCCGGACTGAGAAAACCGACCGGACCGGACCGAGAACAGAAATGACCGGTTTCGGTCTTGCCCATGTGCTAAAATCGGTCTTCGATCCGGTCCACGGTCCAGGCTTCTCTGGACCAAATTGGACCGGACCGACCGATTTTATTTTTTATTTTTTATTTTTTATTTTTTTTATAATTAATATGTCATTTTCATCTAACCTATTAGCAATAGCCTATTACCATTTACAATATAAAATTTTAAATATATAATTACAAATTAATATTATAATATATTAATATTATTATCAATTAACTTATCACCAATTCACCATTAACTAATTAATATTACTAACATATACAATGATTTATATTTAATTAAAGTGTATAGATTAATTTTTTGTGAATTACATAAGTTGTAAGTAAATATAATGCAATTGGCAAATTGTAAATTAATTAACCTAATGGGCCATGGCCAATACCAATTTTCCATTAACTAATTAGTAACATGATAACATGTAAAATTTTAAATATATAATTACAAATTAATATTAAGCATGTATGTATAATTAAATTATTTATGCTTATTACTTCCTAGTTCCTATACAAAATGTACAAAATGTAAATATATAGCTCATTCCTCATTAACTTAGATGTTAGAACTATCATAATACATTGATAATTTGATATCCTATAGTTAGTAACAAAGTAACAATTAACATCATCAATATAAATTAATTATATATTTTTTTAATGAGTTAATTAAATAATTATATTGAATAGTTTACTTGATTTAAATTTTACTAATCCAAATAATTTTTTTTTATTAATTTATGTGTTAAAAACTTAAAAACAAGTTAACAAATGAGAATTACTAAGGGAAGAACGGCGCCGTTTACTGCAAAAAGGGACCTAAACGGTGCAGTGTAAGATTTTTTTTTGCCCTTTCCCATATTAAAACGCCACCGTTTAGGATTGAGAATTTGAGATCAATCCCAACGACGTCGTTCTGTGAAGCCCTAACCCTAAGTGACTAACCCATCCTTCAGCCCTCCCCCAGTCCCCCGATCTCTCTCGTTCAAGTCTCAGACTCTCAACTCTCAAGTTCCCCAGTCCGCCGTTTAGCCCTCTCTATCCGATCTCTCTCGTTCTCCTCTAGCCCTCCTTGCCATCGTTGCCAGATTCCGCCGACTAATCCCAGAAGAACACCTTCGAAGAAGGGTACGCTCTTGTGTTTTCCTTTCAGCCCTACTTCTTAGTTCTTACCTTGCCTTAATTTCACCATTCGCTTTCTTGCTGATTTTTTTATTTTTTTTATTTTTTTATAGTCTTGTGTTTTTGTATTTAGATGTAAAGCTGATAATTTTTTATGTAGATGAAATTGTGGATTGGGCCTTGATTTTTATTTCTTAATTAGAATTGTTTTCTATTTACTGATCAAATTTAGTTTTTATTTTCCTTGGAAAGGGCTTAATTCGAGCTTTCCTTGAAATCAGCACAAGAGGTATACATTTCTATTCATTCTACTGACAAATTAGATCTCATAATGTATATCTTAACATATTATAAATACCATATTTGAAGCGGCTGGTATTTATAATACCAGATCTCATAGTGTATATCTTAACATGTGTTATATAGATGAACAGAATGCTCCCATTTTAAATTGAACGANCCAATACCAATTTTCCATTAACTAATTAGTAACATGATAACATGTAAAATTTTAAATATATAATTACAAATTAATATTAAGCATGTATGTATAATTAAATTATTTATGCTTATTACTTCCTAGTTCCTATACAAAATGTACAAAATGTAAATATATAGCTCATTCCTCATTAACTTAGAAGTTAGAACTATCATAATACATTGATAATTTGATATCCTATAGTTAGTAACAAAGTAACAATTAACATCATCAATATAAATTAATTATATATTTTTTTAATGAGTTAATTAAATAATTATATTGAATAGTTTACTTGATTTAAATTTTACTAATCCAAATAATTTTTTTTTATTAATTTATGTGTTAAAAACAAGTTAAACAATGAGAATTACTAAGGGAAGAACGGCGTCGTTTACTGCAAAAAGGGACCTAAACGGTGCCGCGTAAGATTTTTTTTTTTCCCTTTCCCATATTAAAACGCCGCCGTTTAGGATTGAGAATTTGAGATCAATCCCAACGGCGTCGTTCTGTGAAGCCCTAACCCTAAGTGACTAACCCATCCTTCAGCCCTCCCCCAGTCCCCCGATCTCTCTCGTTCAAGTCTCAGACTCTCAACTCTCAAGTTCCCCAGTCCACCGTTTAGCCCTCTCTATCCGATCTCTCTCGTTCTCCTCTAGCCCCCCTTGCCATCGTTGCCAGTTTCCGCCGACTAATCCCAGAAGAACACCTTCGAAGAAGGGTACGCTCTTGTGTTTTCCTTTCACCCCTACTTCTTAGTTCTTACCTTGCCTTAATTTCACCATTCGCTTTCTTGCTGATTTTTTTTTTTATTTTTATTTTTTTATAGTCTTGTGTTTTTGTATTTAGATGTAAAGCTGATAATTTTTTATGTAGATGAAATTGTGGATTGGGCCTTGATTTTTATTTCTTAATTAGAATTGTTTTCTATTTACTGATCAAATTTAGTTTTTATTTTCCTTGGAAAGGGCTTAATTCGAGCTTTCCTTAAAATCAGCACAAGAGGTATACATTTCTATTCATTCTACTGACAAATTAGATCTCATAATGTATATCTTAACATATTATAAATACCATATTTGAAGCGGCTGGTATTTATAATACCAGATCTCATAGTGTATATCTTAACATGTGTTATATAGATGAACAGAATGCTCCCATTTTAAATTGAACGATATAGCAGGCTTTATAAGTTACACATTCGTTGAGTTGAGGTTAGTTGTTAGATGCTTTTAAGTTTTATAACTTTTAAGTTTTATGATCTATGTATGTAGTGAAAATTTATATAAATTATTTTTTTTTTCCTTTATTGTATAGCACTTGCTCAGGAGGGTGACAATTCTATAGAGGCTTCAAATACAATGTCTACATCTAATGCAAATTCATGAGGTGAGAACTTGAATTGTTTTCTTTAAAATTTCAATTATTTTCTTGAATTGTAACTTGTCCAATTTAGTTTTACTTACGATTCCATCTCTCATTGAACTTTTGTGTCCTATTTGGCAGCATTTTGTTTGGTGATGAAACTTGAAAGCTTTGACGAGATCAAGTGTTTGCCGTTTAGAGATCAAATCTTAGTTATTTCTTATTTGTATTAGTTATTATTTAATTTATTTAGTCATTTGTAATTCATAATATCATTTTATTAGTTATTATGGCTACAAGCCTAGATGCATGGATTGTAATATTTTTTTGCATCATTTGGTTAACTTGCTCTGGTTTTTTTTTTTTTCCCTTTATTCGGACTTCTGGATGTTTAGTAACTTAGTTAATAGTTGGTATGTTTAGTTGGATGTTCTGTGTATGTGAGGATTTGAGTCATTTGACAGGAATTGTTGGATTTATTTTTTGGATGTAAAAGTGATGCTCTTGAGGTTTTTATGAAGTCAATGAGTCAATTGGTCTTTTGCAAGTCATTAATTTAGATATTAAGTCATGTTTTTTTTTCTATTTATGGGTTATAAAAAAAATTTTTTAATAAAATCTTTTATTCAAATTTATTGTATGTAGATAATTTATTTTTTATGATTAATTTTATTTTTCTTTCAAATCTTCTTCTTTTGCTGTTTTTTGACTTAAAATTAGATAAAAAAAAATTAGTGGAATTTCACTAATGGGCCGAAATATATAGATTGGGCCAATGGCCCATATGGCCCATTTTTGGACCGACGGACCGACCGGACCGGCCTGACCGAAAGGGACCGGACCGAGTCGGTCCTTATAGCTTTCGGTCCGGTCCAGGGTGGGAAAACCCTGGACCGAATTGGTCCGGTCCAGTCCGCAAATCTCCCTGCGGACCGACCGGACCGGACCGAATTCAGCCCTACTTGGAAGAGATGGCAATTGTAGCAGTTGCAGCAGTTACAGTAGCAGAATTGATGATCTTGGATGGGTAGCCAATTAGTATATCATCCACACCATTCTTCAAATGCCATGTGTTATCCATATCCCCGACTATCACATAACTATCCTTGCAGTTACTAGAAGGACAAGGAGGTAACTGAATTGTTGTATCAGAAGATGAAGACATTTTTGAAGATCCAACAATGAATTTTCCCACCCGTCCTCTTGCATCAATAGATGAAGCACTTATCCAAGTACCGTATTGCATGGTAGAAGTGCCTTCTGTCTTATTCAAACAACCACCAGTGCCATGCATAATAA
Source organism: Carya cathayensis (assembly GCA_011037825.1). Lineage (NCBI taxonomy): Eukaryota > Viridiplantae > Streptophyta > Magnoliopsida > Fagales > Juglandaceae > Carya > Carya cathayensis. The sequence continues at coordinate 132,624 of QGSO01000836.1, forward strand.
CACCACAAGAAAAGCATAAACATGGCAATCTTTCATACTTAAAAAGCACAAAGACTTAATGTTGTTTCAAGGATAACATACTACCTCTAGCAAGGGGTTTGGAAAGGACAATCTCCACAATAATACGCATATATTGTCCCCAGCCAGTTCCATTTTCATCAACCTCTACATGAATTATATTCCCAATTAGTTCTCCAAGTCTAGAAGCCACCTTAGAATTCATGCACCCAAGAGGCAAATGATGTAGTTTTATGCAAAAGTAAGCATGAGAAAAGATTAATCTAGTAGGAGGCGTAAGTCCATCAAAGAACTTTAGGCAAATCAGATTCTAATCAAAAAGCCATGGTTGACCATCCCAGACTTTCTGCATGCCATTCTCAGAAAAAAAAATTCCAAAAGAAACAAATTCATGCCAACTTCGACAATATGGAGAACTGCTGTGACGCCCCCAAATTCCGTTTGGGATTGAACGGACATTTGAAGCGTCGAGACATGCAACACAAGGTTACCTGCCCCCGTTCATTACAGATAAGATGCAATGTTCCTAACATGCATCTAGCATTATGCAATATTCGCAGCGGATAATTTTTCTCTTTAGCAAAACTATGCACCAAACCAAAAATATCCCAAATACTTGAAACATATTTCATACATAAAGGCATACTAAAAAGCCGTGATCACCACACTAGTCTAAAATGGTTGTGATCAAAAGAATACTTGAGATACAACTCCAAAAGTACAAGTATTAACCTAAGTTAAATACTATACCATCATCAACATCGCACCGTGGCCTAGTCGACCGTATTCAGTTGGTCAGATTCCAATTCTCCTTTGGGTCCTGTAACAAGATCTACCATTCGGGGGGAATGGTAGTTGGGACTACCACAGTGAGATTTGATTACAAATCTCAGTAAGTTAACATAAAACTCACACACAGGTTAAAAATGCATGCATGGCAGTAAAAGCATAAATGCATAATTATAGTCATACATAAACATAGTATAACTTGACATATAGCATGACTTAACCAGAACTTAAGCGTGAACTGAACTTGACTTAACATGGCATGAACTTAAGCTTAAAACATAACATGAACAAACAACATAACATGAACGTGAAACATAACATGGACTTGAAATATAGCATGAACGTAAACCTGCATAACATAAATAAGAACTTGAAAATAACATAAACTTGAACATAACATGTACGTGAGTATAACATAACATGGACTTGATCTAAAACTTGACTTATCATGTATTTGATCTGAAACTGGACTTAACATAAACTTGAAATCTTATTCAATTGTCTTGATTAATAACGTGCGTTAATACGTACTCCACAGTTGTTGTGGCCCTACGTATTCTAAGTAACATAAAACATAATACGTACTCCACAGTTGTTGTGGCCCCACGTATTCTACATGTCACAATTGCTGTGTCTCATGTAGTGTATGCTCCACAGTTGTTGTGGCCCCATACTTCATGCTCCACAGTTGTTGTGGCCCCATGAATACACATAACAAAAAATATAATACGTACTCCACAGTTGTTGTGGCCCCACGTATTCTACATGTCACAATTGCTGTGTCTCATGTAGTGTATGCTCCACAGTTGTTGTGGCCCCATACTTCATGTAACATAAAATATAATA
>QGSO01000836.1:135045-201081 GCA_011037825.1 Carya cathayensis
GTTTGCCCTTGTTAGAGTTTGCATGTAATAGGACCATGCATTCAACAATTTTTTATTCTCCTATTGAAATTGCAAATGGTTTTAATCCACTTACTCCTATAGCATTGATGTTTTGTCTTGTTGATGGCAGGAGTTGCTTGGATAGACCTTTTTTCATTCTTGAAAAAGTTAATGCTAATTCATATCTAGTGGATCTTCGAGGTAAGTATCATGTATTTGCTATTTTCAATGTTACTGATCTTTTTCCGTTTGATCCAGGTGGAGATTCGAGGTCGAATCCTTTTGAGGAGAGAGGGAATGATGGGCCCCAAGGCGGACCAAGTCTTAAGGATCAATTGCACGATTAAGAGCCACGAAGATCAAGGGAGTAATGCAAGAATTGGTGCAATTCAATTGGGATGAAACTAATAAGAGCTCAACACTCAGGATGGGCTTGAAAGAAGGAGAACCAGTTTTGATCCACTTGATCTAAGCTATGGAAGACACGACTTGGGCCTATTATTATTGAAGGCTATGGACTTATTTATTTCATTAAAATGACTTATTTTATTAGTCATAGGAATTAATCTAGAATAATTGGGCTTTTGAGATGTCCAGCCCACACGTCTTATTTCTATTGAACTAGGTTTTTGGGAAGGCCTTGTATTTTGGCCAAAGGCTTATTTGGAAAGTTATTATTTTACAAACTAGGGTTTTAGAAGTTACTGTAGCGAGGCACTGTTTACGCTACAGTACCGCGGCACTATTCCTCTAGGGTTTTGGGAATTGTTTATTTAAACCACTTGTAACCTCATTTGAGAAGATAGACTATTATTCTGAATTTTAATTGTGAGTGAGTTTTCTCCTCTTGTTCTTAATTGAACTCTTGAACTTATCAAAGGTAAATCACAACCTTTGTGGCGTTCCTCCTTGTAATTTGGGTTCTTGAGACGGGATTTCAATGGGTCTTGATTTTAATATAATCCAGGTTCTTGAAACGAGTTCCCAACGTGTCTAAATTCTCCATCCATAGACTTGAGTTTGGCTTTCCTGGGTTGTTTTTCCAATATTGTTGTTGGGTCTCAAAGCGAGTCGATTGGGGTTCACATCAACATCAAAAGTTGAACAAACATTACAAGTGGGTGGAATTCATTGAAACATTTCCTTATGTGATCAGATACAAGCAAGGTAAAGAAAATGTGGTCGCTGATGCATTGTCCCGAAGGTATGCTTTACTTTCCATTTTAGATACAAAACTGCTTGGCTTTGAATACATTAAGGATTTGTACGCACAAGATTCTGATTTTGGTGATGTGTTCAGAGCATGTGAAAAAGTGGCGTTTGGTAAGTTTTATAAGCATGATGGATTTTTGTTTCGGGAAAATAAATTGTGTGCTTATGAGTTCTTTGCATGAATTGCTTGTGAGAGAAGCTCATGGTGGGACATTTTGGTATCGCTAAGACTTTTGGCCTCATATGAAGCGTAATGTGGAAAGAATCTGTGAGAAGTGTATCCTGTGTAAACAGGCTAAGTCTAAGTTGTAGATCCCTTTGCCGATACCTAATGAACCTTGGACTAATATTTCAATGGATTTTGTTTTAGGTTTACCTAGGGACTAAGAGGGGGAGAGATTCAGTTTTTGTGGTGGTAGATAGATTTTCCAAGATGGCACACTTCATTGCATGTCATAAAATTGATGATGCATCGCATATAGCAGATTTGTTTTTCAAAGAAATTGTTAGGTTACATGGTATGCCTAGGACCATTGTTTCTGACAGGGATGCAAAGTTTTTGAGTTACTTTTGGTGGGGAAAGATGGGAACCAAGTTGTTGTTTTCTACTACTTGTCATCCACAAATGGATGGTCAAATTGAAGTGGTGAATAGAACTTTGTCTTCTTTGTTACGTGCTATCATTAAAAAGAACTTGAAAACATGGGAAGATTGTTTGCCACATGTTGAATTTGCTTACAATAGAAGTATACATTCTGCATCTAAGTTTTCACCATTTGAAATTGTTTATGACTTTAACCCATTGTTACCTTTGGAATAATTTTTTTTTTACCTTTGAGTGAACGTGTGAACTTAGATGGCAAAAAGAAAGCAAAATTTGTAAAGATGATTCATGAAAAGGCAAGGTTGAACATTGAAAGGAGGACTAAACAATATGTTCATCGAGCCAACAAGGGACGAAAGAAGGTAGTGTTTGAACCAGGAGATTGGGTTTTGTTGCACTTAAGGAAGGACCAATTTTCTAGAGAAACGACCTTCAAAACTTGACTACAAGTAGTGGAACTCGTCAATGATAATATGCCTACAAGCTTGACTTACCAGGTGAGTAGTGATGCGAACCCCAATCGACCGCTTTGAGACCTAACAACAATATCGGAAAAATAAATCCAAGAAAGCCAATATTAAGTCTATTGGATGGAGGAATCTAGACCCAATGAGAACTCGTTTCAAAAACCTAGATTATATGAAAATCTAAACCCATTGAAAAACCCGTCTCAAGAACCCAGACTAGAAAGAATGAATGCCACAAAGGTTGTGATTTACCTTTGATAAGTTCAAACGTTCAATCAAGAACAAAAGGAGATAAACTCAACTCACAATAAATAAAATTTCATCAATTTCCAATGAGGCTACAAGTGGTTTAAATAACAGTTCCCTGATTATGCCCAAAGAATAACGCGGTAGTTGTAGCACAGCTTTGAGGTGTCGATTCCACAGGGAGACAAATTAAAAGAATAGCAGAAGGACTAAAGAAACTAAAGAAAACTATGAAATCATTAATAGAGAACAAATATTAATTTTAAATGTAAATTAAAATGAAGCAAAGTGATCAACGAAAAAAGTACTCAAATTTGACGAACATTAGTGCTTCAGGAATCCCGTGCACAAATCTGATATTTTAATTAATTTTAATTCATTGGATAATTCAATTAGGAATTCAACTCCCCAAATTCCCAATTGGAAGATATAGATTTATAAACCAAAATTAAATCAAATGTAACCATTTGAAAAATCATTCATCACTTTTAAAATACATAAATTTCTATCCCTATTGAGAAAATCCAACAAGGACAATATATTCAGGGAGCTATATTGCAACAAAGAACTAAATCAATATAAATAAATAATTGATCCAAACATAATCAAAGAACCAATCCATTTAATAGAAAAAGCATGACTGAATCCATAAACAGAATAAATTCTATAATTATTCGGAGAAGAAAACATCAACATTGAGAATGACAAAATAAAAGAGTTTTAGTAATTGAAGATCAAATACATAAATTAAAAATACCACCTAATGTGCAAGTTCATCCCTAGCCCTACTTGAGAATTTAGTTACCCATAAATATACTGGACAACAAAAATCTCCAAAGAAAACTGAAGTGATCAGTGGCCATGCAAGTGATTTTCTCATCTCTTCAGATCTGCCTCTTGAGCCGCGGGGACTATAGTGTGAATAGTGTCGCACTACAGTAACTTTTAAAACCCCAATTCACTTGAAATAATAACTTTCCAAATGTGCCATTGGCCAAAATACAAGGCCTTCCCAAATACCTACTTCATTAGAAATAAGATGTGTCGACTAGACTTCACCAAGCCCAATTATTCTAGATTAAGTCCTTTTAATGAAATAAATAAGTTCATGGCCTTCAATAACAATAGGCCCAAGTCGTATCTGCCATAGCTTGGATCAAGTGGATCAAAACTGGATCTTCTTGTACCAAGCTCATCATGAGTGTTGGGCTCCTGCTAGCTTCATCCCAATTAGATTGCAACAATCCTTGCATTGCTTCCTTGATCTTCGTGACTCTTAAACTTGTAATTGATCCTTAAGACTTGGTCTGCCTTTGAGCCCAACATACAATATCTCATAAAAATGACTCATCACCGCAAAGGGGAAGGTAGATAACTCATTCTTTGTGTTGCAGTCCATGCAACAAAAGTTTGAACGGTTTAACTTGGTATTGGGGGAAGTGAGAGATATGATGGATCAATGAGGTGCATTGATTAGAAATCTGCAAAGTGAGAGAGATGGGAGGAGACGTGAGCCTAGTATTAAATATGAGTATAAGAATGAGTAGAATGGTGAGTCTCTTATTGTCAAGCATGCTCTCAATATACAAATTAAGATGGATGATATAGAGCAGCTGAGAGAATATTTTTCATACTAGATGCCACATAAAAAACAAGGTATGTATGATTATTGATGGGAGGACTTGTAATAATTTGGCTAGCACTACTTTAATTCAGAAATTGAATTTAGCTATCTTGAAACACCCTAAATCATATAAGTTGCAGCGGTTGAGTGATTGTGGGGAGGTTAGGGTAAATAAGCAAGTGCTAGTTTCTTTTTCAATTGGGAAATTCCAGGATATGGTGCTTTGTGATGTAGTTCCTACGCATGCTTACCAAATTTTGTTAGGGAGAATGTAGCAGTATGATTGGAAAGTGATCCATGAAGGGTTAATGATGGGAACCAAGGTGGAGCTATCCTTAAAGATCATTTGCAAGTTCCAGATGGGCCAATTACAAGATCAAAGAGCCAAGAAGATCAAGGAAGCAATGCAAGGATTGGTGCAATCCACTTGGGAAGAAGCTAGGAAGGGCCCAATACTCAAGATGGGCTTGAAGGAAGAAGAACCGGTTTTGATCCATTTGATACAAGCTATGGAAGACATGACTTAGAGATAGGGCCTATTTTGTTAAGACTCTCAATTTGTTTAAAGGCTTTTATTAATGTTTAGAAGAATGGGCTTGAGGATGCTTGGCCCACTATGTCTTATTTCTAATGGACTAGGGTTTTCTTTGGGAAGGCCTTGTATTTTGGCCAAGGGTTTATTTGGAAACTTATTATTTACTAGGGTTTAGAAGTTACTGTAGCGCGGCGTACGACACTGTTCACGCTACAGTACCCGAGGCGCTTTCATTAGGGTTTTTGGGGGTTGTCTATTTAAACAACTTATAGGGTCATTTGAGAGGCAGAATAGATGGCATTTCTTTGAGAGTTTGAGTTATCTCCTCTTGTTCTTCTTGAACATTTGAACTTATCAAAGGTAAATCAAAACCTTTGTGGCGTTCCTCCTTTGTAATTTGGGTTCTTGAGACGGATTCTTCAATGGGTCTAGATTTTGATATAATCTAGGTTCTTGGAACGGGTTCTCATCGGGTCTAAATTCTCCATCCATAAATCTGAGTTTGGCTTTCTTGGGGTTGTTTTCCAATATTGTTGTTGTGTCTCAAAGCAAATCGATTGGGGTTCACATCAGTTAAGGGAACATGTACAGTTTTGAAAATGATGGAAAAACAATCAAACTTACTCCTTTAACTCCAACACAGGTCCATGACAATCAACTGAAGCTGAAAAGTGAAAGTAATCCAAAAAGAAAGAGTGAAAGTGAGGTTGATCAAAAAAGAAAGGGAGAAAGTGAGATTGATAAAAAAGGAGAAAGTAAAAGTGAGGTTGAGCGAAAAAGAATGAGTGTGAGTGAGATTAAGGAAGAAAAGAAATCAGGGTGAGGCGGAAACCTCAAGAAAGAAAGAGGAGATTGAAAAAAAAAAGTGAGAGTGAAGAAATTGAGAGATAACAAAGAGAGAAGTGAGTTTTTCTGCTAAGGCGAATTTTAATACTAACGAACTTAACGAATCTTTGCCTAGTATTTGATGGGAACCAAGATGGGCCTGCTCTTAAAGATCCTTTGCAAGTTCTAGATGGGCCAATTACAAGATCAAGAGCCAAGAAGATCAAGGAAGCAATGCAAGGATTAGTACAAGCCACTTGGGCAGAAGCTAGCAAGAGTCCAACACTCAAAATTGGCTTGAAAGAAGAAGAACCAGCTTTGATCCACCTGATCCAAGCTGTGGAAGACTTGACTTAGAGATAGGGCCTTTAGATAATAAGGCTTTTAATTTGTTTAAAAAGGATTTTTATTATTAGTTTAGAATAAGTTGGCTTGAGAATGCTTAGCCCACATGTCTTATTTCTTATGAACTAGGATTTTTGGGAAGGCCTTGTATTTTGGCCAAGGGCTTTTTTGGAAAGATACTATTTTATTTAAACTAGGGTTTAGAAGTACTGTAGCACGACACCGTTCATGCTACGGTACTGCGTGGCTACTGTTCACTGAAGGGCACTTTTGAGAGTAGGGTCTCAAATTTTAATCTAGGGTTTTATCATGTTTTGGGGAGGGTATTTAAAAGATGTAACTAGCCACTCCAAGGTTTAGACTTTTATTCTGAATTTTAATTGTGAGTGAGTTTTCTCCTCTTGTTCTTGATTGAACTCTTGAACTTATCAAAGGTAAATCACAACCTTTGTGGCGTTCCTCCTTGTAATTTGGGTTCTTGAGACGGGATTTCAACGAGTCTAGATTTTAATATAATCTAGGTTCTTGAAACTAGTTCCCAATGGGTCTAAATTCTCCATCCATAGACTTGAGTTTGGCTTTCCTGGGTTGTTTTTCCAATATTGTTGTTGGGTCTCAAAGCGAGTCGATACCCTACCACCAAAAATGCCCTTCAGTGAACAGTATCTTACTACAGTACTTCTAAACCCTAGTTTAAAATAAAATAATATCTTTCCAAATAAGCCCTTGGCCAAAATACAAGGCCTTCCCAAAAATCCTAATTCATTAGAAATAAGACATGTGGGCTAAGCATCCGCAAGCCCACTTATTCTAAACTAATAATAGAAATCCTTTTAAACAAATTGGAAGCCTTAATATCTAAAGGCCCTATCTTTAAGTCAAGTCTTCCATAGCTTGGATTAGGTGGATCAAAACTGGTTCTCATTCTTTGAAGCCCGTCATGAGTGTTGGGCTCTTGCTAGCTTCATCTGCACCAATTTTTGCATTGCTCCCTTGATCTTCGTGGCTCTTAATCTTGTAATTGATCCTTAAGACTTGGTCCGCCATGGGGCCCATCATTCCCCCCCTCTCCTCAAAAGGATGCGACCTCGAATCTCCACCTGGATCAAACGAAAATAGATCAGTAACATTGAAAATAGCAAACACATGATACTTACCTGGAAGATTTACTAGATATGAAGTATCATTAATTTTATCAAAAATTTGGAAATGTCCATCCAAGCTATTTCTGTCATCAACAAGTAAATGCATTAAATCAAAATGTATAAGTGGATTAAAACCAAAAGTGATGTGAACCCCAATCGATTTGCTTTGAGACCCAACAACAATATTGGAAAACAACCCCAAGAAAGCCAAACTCAGATTTATGGATGGAGAATTTAGGCCCGATGAGAACCCGTTCCAAGAACCTAGATTATATCAAATAAGCCCTTGGCCAAAATACAAGGCCTTCACAAAAACCCTAATTCAATAGAAATAAGACGTGTGGGCTGGACATCCCCCAAGGCCAATTATTCTTGATTAATTCCTATGACTATTGAAAGTGCGTCAAGGACTTGTGCTCTTCAAAAAAAGGTTGGCCAGGGATTGTCGCACCTGGCACAAGATCAATGTATTGCTCTATCTTTCTAATAGGTGGCAATCCATTAAACATACCATTAGGAATCATGACCTCATATCCCTGCAACAAAGAGATAACAATGCTAGGCAAAGATTTGTTAACTTCGTTAGTATTAAAATTTGCTTTAGCATAAAAACTCACTTCTCCCTTTGCTTTTCTCTCACTTTCTTCACTCTCGCTTTTCTTTTCAATCTCATTTTTCGTTTTACTCTCTATTCTTCTTTTCAATCTCTTTTTCATTTTCACTCTCTTTTTCTCTTTCACTCTTTTTTTCCTTTTCACTCTCTTTTTCTCTTTCACTCTTTTTTTCCTTTTCACTCTCTTTTCTTTCACACCCTTTTTCAACATGTTTTTTTGAACTCTCGACCTCACAATTGTTTTTCAACTCATTCTCTCCTTTTCTAGAGGTTTCACAATTTCTTTCTTCCTCAATCTCTCTCTCACTCTTTCTTTTTCGTTCAACCTCACTTTTACTCTCTCTTTTATCATCAATCTCACTTTTTACTTTCAGTTGGTCCTTATGGACCTGTGTTGGAGTTAAATGAGCAAGTTTGATTATTTTTCCATCCTTTTCAAAATTGTACATGTTCCTGAACCCATTATAAATCACTCTCCTATCACACTGCCATGGCCTTCCCAACAAAATATGACCAGCATGCATAGGCACTACATCACAAAGCACCACATCTTTGTACTTTCTAATTGAAAAAGATACAAGCACTTGCTTATTTACCCTAACCTCCCCACAATCACTCAACCACTGCAACTTGTATGGTCTAGGGTGTTTCAAGGTAGGTAAATTCAATTTCTCAACTAAAGTAGTGCTAGCCACATTAGTACAACTTCCCCCATCAATGATCATACTACATACCTTGTTGTTGATGTGGCATCTAGTATGAAAAATGTTCTCTCTCTGCAGCTCTGTATCATCCATCTTACTTTGTGTATTGAGAGCACGCTTGACAACAAGAGACTCACCATACTCCTCATTCTTATATTGATGTTTAATACTAGGCTCATGTCTCCTATCTCTCCCACTTTGTAGATTTCTAATCACTACACCTTGTTGATCCATCCTAACCCTCACTTCTCCCAATTTCAAATTTAACCTTTCAAACTTTTGTTGCATGGAATGCAACACAAAGAATGAGTTATCTACATCTCCTTTGGTGATGAGTCATTTTTAAGAGACATCATATGCTCTGCACAAAAAAGAATGTTAGTGGAAAAAAAGACCTCACACGCTCCCTTACGTGTTTACACTCGAATAATGGCACTCCATTCGTTTTTCATTCTTAATTGGCGTTTTTTTCAGGATAATGATCTCACACTCTCTTGCCTTTTACCCCAAGAGTTTTCCCACTCAAGTTCTTTTAAGAACTAATTGAACTCAATCAAGATAATACAACCTTGTTTTCTCCCAACTAGTAATTAGGTCCAAGAAACAAGAACAAGAGAAAAACATGGAAGGAATAAAATGACACGAGACTCAATGAATTTATACACTGGAAAGAGTAATTACGAAATAAGGTACCAACTAGAATGACGTATTCAGCCCCTTTAAAGATAAGGAACAATCAATGACAAAGCACTCAATTTTATATGGCAAAGTATTTGAAACAACTACCCAAAATCCATCTCTCTTCTTTTCTTTTCTTTTTTTTGGAATTTTTTTTTTCGAATTTTCTTTTCTTTTCCTTTCCTTAACAATTCAAACACATAAAAATTGACAAGGAAATATAGAAGAGAATCAAAGAAATAACACTCCAAGCAATTGACAAACTTACAGATGTAAGAAACCCCAGAAATTCCCAACTCTATAGATGGTGCAAATTTTGGCAGCCCTCAAACAAGCAATTTAGCCAACCAATGTTGATGAACATGAAACCAAAAAGATAGAGTAATCTGGCCGCCCTAGGAAACGAATTTCTGCACTTTTTTTTTTGTTTTTTTTTTTGCAACCTTATATAAAGATGCGCAATATATAAAAGATAGAATTACACCTGATTGGAAACCTTGCTCTGAATACCAAATGATGCGAACCCCAATCGATTTGCTTTGAGACCCAACAACAATATTGGAAAACAACCCCAAGAAATCCAAACTCAGATTTATGGATGGAGAATTTAGGCCCGATGAGAACCCGTTCCAAGAACCTAGATTATATCAAATAAGCCCTTGGCCAAAATACAAGGCCTTCACAAAAACCCTAATTCAATAGAAATAAGACGTGTGGGCTGGACATCCCCCAAGGCCAATTATTCTTGATTAATTCCTATGACTATTAAAATAAGCCCTTTTAATTAAATAAATAAATCTATGGACTTCAATAACAAAAGGCCCAAGTCGTGTCTTCCATAGCTTTGATCAAGTGGATCCAAATTGATTCTCCTTCTTTCAAGCCCATCATGAGTGTTGGGCTCTTGCTAGTTTCATCCCAATTGGATTGCACCACTTCTTGCATTGCTCCCTTGATCTTCGTGGCTCTTATTCTTATAATTGATCCTAGAGACTTGGTCCGCCTTGGGGCCCATCATTCCCCCTCTCCTCAAAAGGATTCGACCTCGAATCTCCACCTGGATCAAAGGGAAAAATATCAGTAACATTGAAAATAGCAAACACATGATACATACCTGGAAAATCCACTAGATATGAAGTATCATTAATTTGGAAATGTCCATCCAAGCTTCTTCTGTCATCAATAGGTAAAGGTATTAAATCAAAATGAATAAGTGGATTAAAGCCAAAAACAACTTCAAAAGATGAATGAGAAATAGTGGTATGCATGGTCTTATTATATGCAAACTCTAATAATGACAAATGATATCCTCGCAAATGTTCATGCAAGAATTCAGTGAATGGAAAATGATACTCCCACAAACGTTCATGAAACACATCTAAAGTCTTCCTTACACCAAATGACCACTCCAACTATATGCGACCTCAATGAATGTGATGGGAACCAAGGTGGAGTTATCCTTAAAGATCATTTGCAAGTTCCAGATGGGCCAATTACAAGATCAAGAGCCAAGAAGATCAAGGAAGCAATGCAAGAATTGGTGCAATCCACTTGGGAAGAAGTTAGGAAGGGCCCAATACTCAAGATGGGTTTGAAGGAAGAAGAACCGGTTTTGATCCATTTGATACAAGTTATGGAAGACATGACTTAGAGATAGGGCCTATTATTGTTAAGACTCTCAATTTGTTTTAATGATATGAAACCCCAATCGATTTGCTTTGAGACCCAACAACAATATTGGAAAACAACCCCAAGAAAGCCAAACTCAGATTTATGGATGGAGAATTTAGACCCGATGAGAACCCGTTCCAAGAACCTAGATTATATCAAAATCTAGACCCATTGAAGAATCCGTCTCAAGAACCCAAATTACAAAGGAGGAACGCCACAAAGGTTTTGATTTACCTTTGATAAGTTCAAATGTTCAAGAAGAACAAGAGGAGATAACTCAAACTCTCAAAGAAATGCCATATATTCTGCCTCTCAAATGAGGCTATAAGTTATTTAAATAGACAACCCCCGAAAACCCTAATGAAAGTGACTCGGGTACTGTAGCGTGAACAGTGTCGTACGCCGCGCTACAGTAACTTCTAAAACCCTAGTTTGTATAATAATAACTTGCCAAATAAGCCCTTGGCCAAAATACAAGGCCTTCACAAAAACCCTAGTTCAATAGAAATAAGACGTGTGGGCTGGACATCCCCCAAGCCCAATTATTCTAGATTAATTCCTATGACTATTAAAATAAGCCCTTTTAATTAAATAAATAAATCTATGGACTTCAATAACAAAAGGTCCAAGTAGTGTCTTCCATAGCTTTGATCAAGTGGATCCAAATTGATTCTCCTTCTTTCAAGCCCATCATGAGTGTTGGGCTCTTGCTAGTTTCATCTCAATTGGATTGCGCCAATTCTTGCATTGCTCCCTTGATCTTCGTGGCTCTTATTCTTATAATTGATCCCTGAGACTTGGTCCGCCTTGGAGCCCATCATTCCCCTCTCCTCAAAAGGATTTGACCTCGAATCTCCACCTGGATCAAAGGGAAAATTATCAGTAACATTGAAAATAGCAAACATATGATACATACCTGGAAAATCCACTAGATATGAAGTATCATTAATTTGGAAATGTCCATCCAAGCGTCTTCTGTCATCAATAGGTAAAGGCATTAAATCAAAATGAATAAGTGGATTAAAGCCAAAAACAACTTCAAAAGATGAATGAGAAAGAATAGTAGTATGCATGGTTTTCTTATATGCAAACTCTAATAATGACAAATGATACCCTCGTAAACGTTCATACCACAATTCAATGAATTGAAAATGATACTCCCGCAAACGTTCATGAAACACATCTAAAATCTTCTTTACACCAAAATGATCACTCCAATTATACGTGATCTTAATGAATGGCAAATAATATTCCTACAAACGTTCATACGACACGTCGATGAATGGCAAATGATATTCCCACAAATGTTCATGTAATGAGTCAATGAATGGCAAACGATACTCCCACAAACGATTATGCAACACGTCTAAAATCTTTTTTACACCAAAATGATTACTCCAATTATATGCGACCTCAATGAATGGTAAACCGTGCTCCAACAAACCACATCCATGCACAAGCAACTCACCCATAAAACTAGTAGGCACACAAAGTTTATTCTCTGCAAATAAATACCAATCTAGTCTACAGCACTTACCAAACGATGTTTTCTCGCATACTCCATACACACTGGCAAAGTCATTATCATTAGGAAGCAATTTCTTGTCATATTCAAATCTTAATAGCTTTGCATCTAAAATAACGATACGATCATACCTTCTTGCTAATGCACAAGCCACAAAAGTTTCCTTACCATGTGTGTACTTGATTACAAGAGGAAAAATTTCAATACATTCCTCGCACTTGGCATGCATTCTAGTCAACTTACCTTGTCCTTTCAAGTGTATCAAGGACTCATGTTCTTCAAAGAAAGGTCGGGAAGGGATTATCGCACCTGGCACAAAATCAATGTATTGCTCTATCTCTCTAATAGGTGGCAATCCACTAAACACACTGCTAGGAATAACGACCTTATATCCCTGCAACAAAGAAACAACAATACTAGGCAAAGGTACATCAAGGTTAGTATTAAAACCTGCCTTAACATAAAAACTCAATTCTCTTTTTGTTTTTCTTTCACTTTCTTCACTCTCCTCTTTCTTTTCACTCTCTTTTTTTCTTGAGGTTTCAACCTCACCCTCATTTCTTTCAATCTCTTTTTCCTTTCCACTCTCTTTTCTTTCACTCTCTTTTTCGACATCTTTTTTTGAACTCTCAGCCTCACAATTGTTTTTCAACTCATTCTCTCTTTTTCTTGAGGTTTCAGCCTCACACTCATTTTTTTTCTCTCCCATTTTTCTCTCTCTCTCATTTTTGGTCTCATTATTTTTTTCTTCCTCAATCTCATTCTCACTCTTTCTTTTCTGATCAATCTCACTTTCTCTCTTTCTTTTTTGATCAACCTCACTTTTCAACTTCAGTTGGTCCTCACGGACCTGTGTTGGAGTTAAAGGAGCAAGTTTGATTGTTTTTCCATTCTTTTCAAAACTGTACATGTTTATGAACCCGTCATAGATCGCTCTCCTATCACACTGCCACGGCCTCCCCAACAAAATATGACCACAATGCATAGGCACTACATCACAAAGGACCTCATCCTTGTACTTCCTAATTGAAAAAGATACTAGCACTTGCTTATTTACCCTAACCTCCCCACAATCATTCAACCACTGCAACTTGTATGGTCTAGGGTGTTTCAAGGTAGGTAAATTCAATTTCTCAACTAGAGTAGTGCTAACCACATTAGTACAACTCCCTCCATCAATGATCATACTGCATACCTTGCTATTGATGTGGCATCTAGTATGGAAAATGTTCTCTCTTTGCTGCTCTATATCATCCATCTTAATTTCTATATTGGGAGCACGCCTAACAACAAGTGACTCGCCATACTCTCCATTCTTATCGTACCCATTCTCAATATTAGGCTCACGTCTCCTCCTATCTCTCACACTTCGTAGATTTCTAATCACTACACCTTGTTGATCCATCCTATCCTTCATTTCTCCCAACTTCAAATTTAACCTTTCAAACTTTTGTTGCATGGATTGCAACACAAAAAATGAGTTATCTACCATCTCCTTTGGTGATGAGTCATTTTTATGAGACATCATATGCTCTGCACAAAAAAAGAATGTTAGAGGAAAAGAGACCTCACAAGCTCCCTTACGTGTTTACACTCAAATAATGGCACTTCACTCGTGTTTCACTCTTATTGGCTTTTTCCCGATAATGATCTCACACTCCCTTGCCTTTTATCTCAAGAGTTTTCCCACTCAAGTTCTTTAAGAACTAATTGAACTCAATCAAGACAATACAACCTTGTTTTGCTCCAACTAGTAATTAGGTCCAAGAAACAAGAACAAGAGAAAACACGGAAGGAATAAAATGACCCGAGACTCAAGGAATTTATACGCTGGGAAGAGTAATTACGAAACAAGATACCAACTAGAAAGATATATTCAACCCATTTGAAGATAAGGCTTAATCAATGACAAAGCACTCAATTTCACATGGCAAAGTATTTCATCCCAAAATCCTTCTCTCCTTTCTTTTTTTTTTTTTTGAATTTTCTTTTCTTTTCCTTTCTTTTCTTTTCTTTTCCTTTCCTTTCTTTTCTTTTCTTTTTTTTTTTCTTCTTTTCTCAACAATTCAACCACAAACAGAAATATCCAATTGTGATAATCAAACAATTGAATTCAAACACATAGAAGGAAAATAGAAGGGAATGAAACCCTAGAAATTACAAACCCTAGATGGTGCAAACTTTTGGCAGCCCTCAAACAAGCAATTTAGCCACCCTATGATGATGAACATGAAACCCAAATGATAGAATAAATTGGCAGCCCTAGGAAAAACGAATTTCTGCAACTTTTTTTTTTTTTCAACCCTAGAACAATGAAGCCCTAGAATTAACAATATGATAAAAAAAAGATAGAATCAGACCTGATTGGAAACCGAGCTCTGAATACCAAATGATGTGAACCCCAATCGATTTGCTTTGAGACCCAACAACAATATTGGAAAACAACTCCAAGAAAGCCAAACTCAGATTTATGGATGGAGAATTTAGACCCGATGAGAACCCGTTCCAAGAACCTAGATTATATCAAAATCTAGACCCATTGAAGAATCCGTCTCAAGAACCCAAATTACAAAGGAGGAACGCCACAAAGGTTTTGATTTACCTTTGATAAGTTCAAATGTTCAAGAAGAACAAGAGGAGATAACTCAAACTCTCAAAGAAATGCCATATATTCTGCCTCTCAAATGAGGCTATAAGTTATTTAAATAGACAACCCCCAAAAACCCTAATGAAACTGACTCGGGTACTGTAGCGTGAACAGTGTCATACGCCGCGCTACAGCAACTTCTAAAACCCTAGTTTGTATAATAATAACTTGCCAAATAAGCCCTTGGCCAAAATACAAGGCCTTCACAAAAACCCTAGTTCAATAGAAATAAGACGTGTGGGCTGGACATCCCCCAAGCCCAATTATTCTAGATTAATTCCTATGACTATTAAAATAAGCCTTTTTAATTAAATAAATAAATCTATGGACTTCAATAACAAAAGGCCCAAGTAGTGTCTTCCATAGCTTTGATCAAGTGGATCCAAATTGATTCTCCTTCTTTCAAGCCCATCATGAGTGTTGGGCTCTTGCTAGTTTCATCTCAATTGGATTGCGCCAATTCTTGCATTGCTCCCTTGATCTTCGTGGCTCTTATTCTTATAATTGATCCTTGAGACTTGGTCCGCCTTGGGGCCCATCATTTAAGGCTTTTATTAATAGTTTAGAAGAAGTGGGCTTGAGGATGCTTGGCCCACGTATGTCTTATTTCTAATGGACTAGGGTTTTCTTTGGGAAGGCCTTGTATTTTGGCCAAGGGTTTATTTGGAAACTTATTGTTTAACTAGGGTTTAGAAGTTACTATAGCGCGGCGTACGATACTGTAGCTACAGTACCCTAGGTTTTTATGGCCCAATAAGCCATTTTCATAATTTCGGACAGAACGCTTGTTTGAAACTGTGAATTTTTTTCAGGGGCATTTCAGGGTTGAATTTTGGTAAACGATTTTCACTGTAGGTTAGTATGAATATTTAGAATTTTTCAATACTAAGTTTATTATGCATTTTTTCGGAGTCAATAGTAACCTCAATTAGCGTACTAGCTGGGTGTTTTCAAAATGACAGTGTGGAATGTCCAAATTAGGTTAGAAAAGTTTTATTTAGACACTTGGCAAGATCTTTGCCACACATAGTGAATAGTATTAGACACTTCGCACAAACAAAAACCATTAAATGGATTTGTGAAGGAAATCAAGGTGTAAGATCATGTCACCTAGACAAATTTTTTTTTTTCATCTGATCAACCAAATTGAGTTAGATCAAAGAGGGTTTCAACCCTAGAAATGGTTGAAATCCCAAAAACGGTTGAAACCGAAACCCTAAACGGTTTCCTCAAACCCCAAAGTTGGCCTTCAAACCCTTTTTGATCCAATTTCCAGCATTGTGTTTAATCACTTGATTAAATCACTTTCACATGTTATTAATTTCTCAAATCCTTGTTATAACATCACTATCCAACCTTTTAAATCTTGAGAATTTGATTGGACCAAGAAATATTAGATTTGGGCTTGATAGCGTCTCAAATCCTAACCAAACCTCAAATTGTAGCCCACTTGGTTGAGGCCCACCAAGGCCCACGAATTTGGCCACCTTGGCAAAGCCAATAGTGCCTTGATGAGATGGAGAAACCCACCCCATCAGCCTCCATACCTCACAACTTCTGCAGGCAGTCATTTCCCTTTACTATTCTCCACTTCATGTCACATAGCCACCTTCAATCAAGGGTCATTCAAGTCCATATCTTCCCCCTCTAAAAGTCTCGAGTCATGGAAGATACACTTCCTTCCCTTTCATCACTTCTTCACCCTGTTCTCAGAGAGAAACCCAACAGAGCTGTCTCGGGCAGATTTCTGCGTCCTTTTTGCATGGAGATTTTTTACCCTTTTTAAGTATATTCACACGATGACTCATTATTCCTCTTTGCGTCTTGTTTCCGTAGGTATATTATTTGTCTCATTCCATGGTTATTTGTTTGTTTAAAAGTATTTTTAACCTTGGAAAGACCATTCTGCGCGTAAAACTGGAGAGTATGTTATGTTTTGGAGTTTTTGACCAAACTAATAGACATATCTTGGTTCAAACATTTTATGGAGTGTTTTTAGCATATTTTTATGAGTTTTTATTGAGGTTTTGTTGCGTGAATAAAGTTTTTTATGATAGATTTTCTTAGATCTAGAAACTTTAAAACTGGAAGTGGAAAAACAGTTTTAATTTGTTTGGAGAAAGTTTGAATATTTCGTGGTTTGATCTTACTCTAAAGGCTTTGATATTTTTATATGATGATCCAAAGTCTCTTAGTTTCATGTTAGGATTTTATTTTGAAGATATTTCGTATTAGTTTTAAAGATTTGATGTTTGTGGGTTAGATCCATGTCTTCTTTAGGACACATTGTTAAACCATGTGATGTTTTAGTTTGAATATCTCAAATTCTTAAGGCATTGATCAAGAGATTTATCAAAGCTATTTGAGGAAAAAGTTTCAATTTTTGGACTAAGTGTAAAACCAAAAACTCCAAGTATTATTTTGTGATTTTGGTGACTTTAATTTGCTGATTTAAAGCATGGTTGATCCTAGGATGATGTTATGAATATGTTAGAAGTAAGATTTGATTTTTCGGAATTCTTGGAGATGTTTTGGTTTAGGGTCAAAATTTGTGATTCAAGTGTTTAGATCTTTTTACAAAAATTTTGGTGTTGATTATTAGCTTTTTGTAAATGGATGTTTTAAGTATGGTTTTAAATTTAGGATGAGAAGATCCTTGTTGCAAAATTTTGGGTTATGCATGAGTTTTGAAGTTGGAATGAATTGCAACAAAAATAAGAGAAATGGCCTATGGATGTGTCGGTCATAGTGTGTTTTCTATAGTTGTGATTTGTTTTAAATTTTTCTGAGTTGATATTTGAGTTTAGGAAAAAATTTACATGAAGAATGTAAATTTTGGAAATTTTAGGAGGTAAGATGTGAAATCCTTAAGTTATGGGTAAAATGGTATTTTTACTCTAAGTTTACTTGTTTTCATATTTCTAATTGTTAGTAATTAAATTTCTAACTTTTAGAATACCCTCTTACAGTTCTTCGTGTTTCATGCTTTATTCTCGTAGAACTCGACAATCGAGATATGTTAGCTTCTAACTTACTATCAGTTTATTGTGTTTGTATGATGGGTAAGGGAATTACAATTTATGTATGTATATTATCATATATGCCATGCCATGCCACGTCACGTCATTACATGTTTATCTGTTATACATAATTTATTCTGTCATGAATATTTATCCGAGTATCTCCACTTGTAATTCACACGAGGTACTTCTGGCGAAATCATTTTGATTGTCAGAATGTCATTCAAGTTTAGTTATTGCAGATACTTTTAGCATAATCATTTGATTGTTAGGGTATCTTATTTAAAATACTCATGATGGAATCATTCTAATTGCTAGGGTATGTGCTTTAAAATATTCATGATGGAATCATTCTAATTGTCTGAGTATCTCTAATGGAATATGTTGGGAGGAATCATTCTGATTGTTCACTATTCCTGATGAAACGACTAGTAGAATCATTTTGATTGTTAGAATTCAAGTCCAAGTTTATGTCAAAAAGTTAAGAATAAGCAATCATAGTGACCCCATGAGATAAGAATAAATTTCAGATTAAGTTCATGTTATGTTCATGTTCACGTTAAGTTTCAAATTCATGTTCATATCACGTTATGTTATGTTATATTTATGTTCTCGTTATATTTCAAGTTCACATTTATGTCATATTATTTTCACGTACATGTTATTTTCAAGTTTACGTTCATGTTATGTTATGTTCACATTCACACTATGTCACAGAGTGATTATGGTGGATTTGGTGAATTCACGAAGATGGCTATGAATGAGAATAAGTACACATGTGAAAATGATGCACGTGTGATGCAAATTAAAAAAAATGACACATGAAAATATGCCATAGAGTTTCAAACAAGCATTTTAAATACTAAATTTGCACCACCATCCCCAACTTAAATGAAACATTGTCTTTAATGTTTAAGAATCAAAATTGAATGGGGAGTAACTAAAAATGGTAGAATACACCTGATGAGTGACATGGGTAGCTCGCTAAACATCAAAGATGGTAACCTGAAATGACGAAATGAAACTATCCTGCAAACAAAAACAAAGAAAACAATAGCAAACAAAAAGGAAAAGAAAGAAAATAAGAGAAAACAAAAACAAAACAAATAAAGAAAAACATACCTAGGTGGTGTGGTTAAGGTTGATAGACCGGATCCACAAGTAGAATGTCTTTTACTTCCAGAACTTGCCTATCAATTAATATTTTAAGGCGTTGATTATTTACTTTAAAAGATCCAACCATCCTTAAAATCCTCTATTTCTACTGCCCCTGTTTTCAAAAATATCTTTCACTACACATGGGCCAGTCCACCTAGACTTAGGCAAATGTTTCAATTTAACTCTTGGTGCTTTCATACTTACAGGAATCTGTTTTCCACTTTTCTTAGGCAACTACTCAAATTTCTGTTACCAAGCCTATGTACCATAATCCTAAGTTTTATAAAAAACAGCACAAATATCAAAAATATCAAATGAACCACTAATAGTATCAAACTCAGAATTCACAAGGAGATATTCAAGGGGATCAAAATCATGAGTTGTGTGAACTCCCTTGTCTATGAGTGCGTCAATCATAAACGTTTAGTGGCACTCGTCATCTGTTGGCTGTTTCTCAATATGGAAAATGTTGACCTCCACGGTCATGTTTCCAAAAGATAGCTTCATCAACCAATTCCTGCAATTTATAAGTGCATTAGCTGTACTAAGGAAATGTTTACCTAATATGAGAGGAACCTTAGAGTTAGACTCAACAAATGATTGAGTGTCCAAAATTAAGAAATCAACAGGATAATAAAACTTGTCAATTTGGATCAAAACATCCTCAACTATCCCTCTCGATTTCTTAACTGAACAATCAGCTAATTGAAGCACAACAGAAGTAGGCTTAATTTCACCCAAATCAAGCTATAAATAAATGGAATAAAGTAACAAATTAACACTAACTCCTAGATCTAGCAAGGCTTGTCCAAACTCATGATTCCCAATAGTACATGCAATCATTGGACAACCAAGATACTTGTACTTAGGAGGAATTCCCTACTCAATTAGAGCACTAACTTGCACTGTCAAAAATGTTATCTTCTTAACATGGTGCTTCCTTTTAACTGTATACAAATATTTAAGAATTTTTGCATAAGTGAGAACTTGTTTAATAACACGCAAAAGAGGAAGGTTAATCTTTACCTGCCTGAGGTTCTCCCAGATTTCATTACTAGAATCCAAAGGTCGCATACCAGATTTTAAATATTGAGGAAATGGTACCTTAACTGGACTCTTGATTACCTCGACTTCCTTGGGGAACTCGATACTATTATTGCTTTGTTCCTCTGCAACATCCTTCGGCTTATCAATCGTTGGGATGTGTAAAGACTTATCACTTCTTGTCACAATGGCATTGACCTCTTTTAAATTTTTTTTGTGCCATATGCTGACCTTGGGGTGCGGATTGAGCTTGAGAAGGAAACTTGCCACGCTCATTCACACTTAATGATGGGCCCCAAGGCAGACCTAGTCTTAAGGATCAATTACAAGATTAAGAGCTAAGAAGAGCAAGGAAGCAATGCAAAGTTTGGTGCAATCTACTTGGGTCAACTCTACCAAGAGCCCAATAGTTAAGATGGGCTTGAGAGAAAAAGATCCAGTTTTCATCTATGTGATATGCTATAGAAGACACGACTTAGGCATATTGTTATGGAAGGCCATGAACTTATTTATTTAATTAAAAATGCTTATTTTAATAGTCATAGGAATTAATCTAGAATAATTGGGCTTGGGGGATGTCCAACCCACTCATCTTATTTCTTATGAATTAGGGTTTTTGGGTAAGTCTTGTATTTTGGCCAAGGGCATATTTGGAAAGTTATTATTTTAAGCGAACTAGGATTTTAGAAGTTACGGTAGCGAGGCGTTGTTCACGCTACAGTATCTGATGAGTGTGCGAAAGTACACTCTAAATACCCTATTATTATATTAACATGCTAAAATGTGAATAGAAATCATAGGAATTAATGTGTATTCTTGAATTGAGTTTCTATTTACATTGAGATACTCCTAAGCAGTTTTTTTATGTTTAATTTCAGAGTTTATAAAAGAGCAAGTCAAGCCCAGTCAAATTCAAAGGAGGACTTTCATGGGGTTTGAGAGCAATTTGGAAGAAAAGAAAAAGAAAAAGAAATCAGAAAAGGAAACCACAAAAGTCCAAGTCCGAAATTCGCTAGGAGACAGCTTAGACATACTTTAGTCTTTTGACCGTAACTTTTTTCTCACATATGTGATTGATGTGATTCTTGATGCGTTAGAAAGCTATCTTAAAGGGCTATAAATTTGTCTCTAATAAGAATTTCCAAATTCGGACTCCGAAGCATGTACATGCTGCAAAGATGAGTCCTAAAATTTAGGCGATTTTTTTATGCCGAAATTAAGAGGACATTAGGGTTTTTTTCCTACCCTATATAAGCATATCATTAGCACGAAATAGAGGGGAGGAGGCACAAGAGGCAGATCTGAAGAGAGGAGAAAATGACTTCCATGGCGACCGTTCGCTTCAGTTTTCTCTGGAGATTTTTGTTGTCCGGTATATTTATGGGTAACTAAATTCTAAAGTAGGGCTAGGGATGAACTTGCACATTAGATGGTATTTTTAATTAATGTATTTGATCTTTAAATTACTAAAACTCTTTTGTTTAATCATTTTTAATTCATCGTTGATGTTTTTTATTCTCCGAATAATCATAGAATTTATTCTATTTATGGATTCAGTCATGCTTTTTCTATTGAATGGATTGGTTCTTTGATTATTTATTTATATTGATTTAGTTCTTTGCTACAATATCGCTCCCTGAGTATATTGTCGTCGTTGGATTTTCTCAATAGGGATAGTAATTTACGTATTTTAAAAGTAGTGAATGATTTTTCAAAGGGTTACATTTGGTTTAATTTTGCTTTTACCGTTAATTACTTTGCTTCAGTTTAATTTACATTTAAAATTAATCTTTGTTCTCTATTAATCATTTAATTTTTTCCTTTAGTTTCTTTGTTCCTTTTGCTATTCTTTTAATTTGTTTACCTGTGGAATCGACACCCCAAAGCTGTGCTACAACTACCACGTTATTCTTTTTGCGTAATCATATTTTGGCCCCGTTGCCTGGGAGACAGTAGAAGAATTGTTAGATAATTTTTCTTTTCAGCAGTTTGTTAAGGCGGTAACTTTGTTCCCTCTTTTAGCTTTCTGCATCTTTATTTTATTTTCTCCCACACCATCATGCCTCAAATATTTCCAGCTAATACTCGCCAATTGGATTTTAAAACAGGGATGATACTGATGGGCCCCAAGGCGGATCAAGTCTTAAGGATCAATTACAAGATTAAGAGCCACGAAGATCAATGGAGCAATGCAAGAATTGGTGCAATCCAATTGGGATGAAGCTAGCAAAAGGCCAACACTCATGATGGGTTTGAAAGAAGGAGAACCAGTTTTGATTCACTTGATCTAAGCTATAGAAGCCACACGACTTGGGCCTATTGTTATTGAAAGCCTTGGACTTATTTATTTCATTAAAAGAGCTTATTTTATTAGTTTAGAATAAGTGGGCTTGAGGATGTCAGCTCACATGTCTTATTTCTAATGAACTATGGTTTTTGGTAAGTCCTTGTATTTTGAGCAAGGGCATAGTTGGAAAGTTATTATTTTAAGTGAACTCGGGTTTTAGAAGTTACAGTAGCGCGACACTGTTCACGCTACACTACCCACGACACTTAGGGTTTTTTGGAATGTTTATTTTAAACCACTTGTAGCCTCATTTGAGAAAAAAAAAAGACATTTATTCTGAATTTTTAATTGTGAGTGAGTTTTCTCCTCTTATTCTTGATTGAACTCTTGAACATATCAATGGTAAATCACAACGTTTGTGGCGTTCCTCCTTGTAATTTGGGTTCTTCAGATAGGATTTCAACGGGTCTAGATTTTAATATAATCTAGGTTCTTGGAACGAGTTCCTAGCGGGTCTAAATTCTCCATCCATAGACTTGAGTCTGGCTTTCCTGGGTTGTTTTTCCAATATTGTTAGTAGGTCTCAAAGTGATTCGATTGGGGTTCACATCAGATACAATTACTCCCTACTTTTCATGACTTAGAAAATGAAAATCCATACGTGCACATTAGGAAGTTTGAGGAAGTAGTTGCGACTTTTCATAGTCAACATGTAACTGATAACATCGTGAGACTTCTTTAAGAGTTGGCTATACTCACTGAGACCACGATCTATTGGGTAATGGAATGAGACGACTCAGGTCTACTTTAATAAATACTTTCCGCAACATAAGCCCAATGCTTTAAAAAGGTAACTCTCCACCTTTGCACAAAAGGACAATGAGACTTTGTATCAATCTTCGGAGAGATTTAAGGAGCTATTGAGTATGTGTTCTCACCATGGGTATGAGAATTGGCGCTTAATGAGCTATTTTTATGAGGGACTTACACCTAGAGAGCACCAATTTGTGGAGATGATGTGTAATGGTGAGTTTTTACAGAAGGATCCTGATGAGGCTATAGAATACCTCAATGAGCTTGTTGAAAAAGCTCACACTTGGATTGGACCTAGTGTTACTGAGAGCACATGATGTGAATCTCAATCGACTCGCTTTGAGACCCAACAACAATATTGGAAAACCAACCCAAGAGAGCCAAACTCAAGTCTATGGATGGAGAATCTAAACCCGTTTCAGGAACTTAGATTATATTAAAATCTAAACCCGTTGAAGAACCTGTCTCAAGAACCCGAATTACAAAGGAGAAACGCCACAAAGGTTGTGATTTACTTTTGATAAGTTCAAATGTTCAATCAAGAACAATAAGAGATAAACTCAACTCCCTATGAATAAAATTCATCAATTTCAATAATGTTTTTTTTTCTCAAATGAGGCTACAAGTGGTTTAAATAAATAATTCCCAAAACCCTAAAGGAATAGTGCTGCGGGTATCGTGCTACAGTAACTTCTAAAACCCTAGTTTGTAAAATAATCACTTTTCAAATAAGCCATTGGCCAAAATACAAGGCCTTACCAAAAACCATAGTTCAATAAAAATAAGACGTGTGGGCTGGACATCCCCGAAGCCCAATTATTCTAGATTAATTCCTATGACTAAAATAAAATAAGCCATTTTAATGAAATAAATAAGTCCATGGACTTCAAAAACAATAGGCCCAAGTCGTGTCTTCCATACCTTAGATCAAGTGGATCAAAATTGGTTCTCCTTCTTTCAAGTCCATCATGAGTGTTGGGCTCTTGCTAGCTTCATCCCAATTGGATTGACCAATTCTTGCATTGCTCTCTTGATTTTCGTGACTCTTAATCTTGTAATTGATCCTTAAGACTTGGTCCGCCTTGGGGCCCATCATTCAACCCCAATCGACTCGCCTTGAGACCCAACAACAATATTGGAAAACCGACCCAAAAAAGCCAAATTCAAGTCTATGGATGGAGAATCTAAACCCGTTGAGAACCCCGTTTCAAGAACCTAGATTATATTAAAAGTTAGACCCGTTGAAGAACCCATCTCAAGAACCTGCATTACAAAGGAGGAACGCCACAAAGGTTGTGATTTACCTTTGATAAGTTCAAACGTTCAATTAAGAACAAGAGGAGATAAACTCAACTCCTAATGAATAAAATTTATCAATTTAAATAATGTCTTTTTTTCTCAAATGAGTCTACAAGTAGTTTAAATAAACAATTCCCAAAACCCTAAAGGAATAGTCCCGCGAGTACTGTGGTGTGAACAGTGCCGCGCTACAGTAACTTCTAAAACCCTAGTTTGTAAAATAATAACTTTTCAAATATGCCCTTGGCCAAAATATAAGACCTTACCAAAAACCCTAGTTAAATAGAAATAAAACATGTGGGCTGGACATCCCCAAAGCCCAATTATTCTAAATTAATTCCTATGACTAAAACAATAGGCCCAATCCGTGTCTTCCATAGGTTAGATTAAGTGGATCAAAACTGGTTGTCCTTCTTTCAAGCCTATCATGAGTGTTGGGCTCTTGCTAGCTTCATCCCAATGGATTGCACCAATTCTTGCATTGCTCCCTTGATCTTCATGGTTCTTAATCTTGTAATTGATCCTTGAGACTTGGTCCGCCTTGGGGCCCATCATTCGCCCTCTCCTCAAAAGGATTTGACCTTGAATCTCCGCCTGGATCAAACGGAAAAAGATCAGTAACATATGAAGTATCATTAATTTTATCAAGAATTTGAAAATGTCCATCCAAGCTATTTCTGTTATCAACAGGTAAATGCATTAAATCAAAATATATAAGTGGATTAAAACCGAAAGCACCTTCAAAAGATGAATGAGAAATAGTAATATGCATATGGTCTTCTTATATGCAAACTCTAATAATGATAATTGATACTCTCGCAGACGTTCATGCAACAATTCAATGAACGGAAAATGATACTCCCACAAACGTTCATGAAACACATCTAAAGTCTTCCTTACACTAAAATTACCACTCCAATTATATGCGACCTTAATGAACGGAAAACCATACTCCCAAAAGTATTCATGCAATACGCCTAAATTCTTCTTTACACCAAAATGACAACTCAGATTATATGCAACCTCAATGAATGCCAAATAATATTCCCACAAGCATTCATACAACACGTCTATGAATGGCAAATGATATTGCTACAAACGTTCATGCAACACGTCAATAAATGGCAAATGATACGCCCAAAGGTGTTCATGTAACACATAAAAAATCTTCAGCACACCCAAGTTACCCAACAAACTACTTCCATGTCTATCACACACAAGCAACTCACACATAAAACTAGTAGGCACACAAAGTTTATTCTCTCCAAACAAATACCAATCTAGTCTATAGCACTTACCAAACGATGTTTTCTCACGTACTCCATACACACTATAGCTAAGTCATTATCATTAGCATGCAATTTCTTATCATATTCAATTCTCAATGACTTTGTATCTAAAATAACGATACAATCATACCTTATTGCTAATGCACAAGCCACAAAAGTTTCCTTACCATGTGTGTACTTGATTACAAGAGGAAAAATCAAATTACATTCCTCCCACTTGGCATGCATTCTAGTCAACTTACCTTGTCCTTTCAAGTGTATCAAGGACTCATGTTCTTCAAAGAAAGGTCGGGTAGGGATTATCGCATCCGGCACAAAATCAATGTATTGCTCTATCTCTCTAATAGCTGGCAATCCACTAAACACACCGCTAGGAATCATGACCTTATACCCCTGCAAGAAAGAAACAATAATACTAGGCAAAGGTACGTCAAGTTCGTTAGTATTAAAACTTGCATTAGCAAAAAAACACACTTTTCTTTTTGTTTTCCTCACATTTTTTGCACTATGTCTTCTCTTTTCACTCTCTCTTTTCCTTTCACTCTCTCTTTTTTCTTCAGTCTCTTTATTCTTTTCACTCTCTTTTTTCTTTTCACTTTCTTTTTCCTTTTCACTATCTATTTTCTTTTCACTCTCTGTTTTGTCTTGACACTCTTCGTTCTTTTCACTCTCCTTCTCTTGAGGTTTTGGCCTCACTATTTTTTTCTTCCTCAATCTCATTCTCACTCTTTCTGATGGGTCCCAAAGCAGACCAAGTCTTAAGGATTTAATTACAAGATTAAGAGCCACGAAGATCAAGGAAGCAATGCAAGAATTGGTGCAATCCAATTGGATAAAGTTAGCAAGAGCCCAACACTCATGATGGACTTAAAAGAAGGAGAACCAGTTTTGATCCACTTGATCTAAGCTATGGAAAACACGATTTGGGCCTATTATTATTGAAGGCCATGAACTTATTTATTTCATTAAAATGACTTATTTTATTATTCATAGGAATTAATCTAGAATAATTGGGTTTTGGATGTCCAGCCCACACGTCTTATTTCTATTGAACTAAGGTTTTTGGAAAGTTATTATTATTTCTATTGAACTAGGGCTTATTTTATTATTTCTATTGTATTTTGGCCAAGGGCTTATTTTGGAAAGTTATTATTTTACAAACTAGGGTTTTAGAAGTTACTGTAGCGCGGCATTATTCCTTTAGGGTTTTGGGAATTGGTTATTTAAACTACTTGTAGCCTCATTTGAGAAAAAAATACATTATTGAAATTGATGAATTTTATTCATTGTGAGTTGAGTTTATCTCCTTTTGTTCTTGATTGAACGTTTGAATTTATCAAAGGTAAATCACAACCTTTGTGGCGTTCCTCCTTTGTAATCCGGGTTGTTCAACGGGTCTAGATTTTAATAGATGGATGATATAGAGCAGTAAAGAGAGAACATTTTTCACACTAGATGCCATATCAACAACAAGATATGTAGTATGATCATTCATGGAGGAAGTTGTATTAATGTGGCTAGCACTACTTTAGTTGAGAAACAGAATTTACCTACCTTGAAACACCCTAGACCATACAAGTTGCTGTGGTTGAATGATAGGTTAAGGTAAATGAGCAAGTGTTGGCTTCTTTTTCAATTAGGTGGTATAAGGATGAGGTCCTTTGTGATGTAGTGCCTATGCATTGTGGTTATATTTTGTTGGGGAGGTCGTTGCAGTGTGATAGGAGAGTGATATATGATGGGTTTAGGAACATGTACAGTTTTGAAATGGATGGAAAAACAATCAAACTTGCTCCTTTAACTCCAACACAGGTCCATGAGGACCAACTGAAATTGAAAAGTGAGGTTGATCAAAAAAGAAAGAGAGAAAGTGAGATTGATCATAAAAAAAAAAGTGAAACTGAGGTTGATCAACAAAGAAAGAGAGAAAATGAGATTGATAAAAAAAGAGAGAGTAAAAGTGAGGTTGAGCGAAAAAGAAAGAGTGGGAATGAGATTGAGGAAGAAAAAAAATAGCGAGGCCAAAAATGAGAGAGAGAGCAATATCAGAGAGAAAAGAAATGAGAGTGAGGTTGAAACCTCAAGAAAAAAAGAGGGTGAAAAGAAAAGTAAGATTGAAGAAAGTGAGAGAAAAACAAAAAGAGAAGTGAGTTTTTATGTTAAGGCAAATTTTAATACTAACGGACTTAACAAATCTTTACCTAGTGTTGTTATCTCTTTGTTGCAGGGATATGAGGTCATGATTCCTAGCGGTATGTTTAGTGGATTGCCACCTATTAGAGAGATAGAACAATATATTGATCTTGTGCCAGGTGCAACAATCCCTAGCCGACCTTTATTTGAAAAGCATACGTCCTTGACGCACTTGAAGGGACAAGTTAAGTTGGATAGAATGCATGCCAAGTGGGTTCAATTCATTGAGAGACCTTTCCTCATGTAATTTAGTACACACATGGTAAGAAAAATTTTGTGTTTGATGCTTTAGCAAGAAGGTAAGTCCTTGTCATCATTTTAGATACAAAATTATTGAGACTTGAATATGATAAGAAATTGTATGTTAATGATGATGGCTTGGCTAGTGTGTATAGAGTATGTGAGAAAATATCGTTTGGTAAGTTCTATAGACTAGATTGGTACTTATTTATCGAGAAAAGATTTTATGTGCCTACTAGTCTTATGCATGAGTTACTTGTGCATGAATGTGGTTTGTTGAGACATTTTGATATAAAGAGGACTTTAGATGTGTTGCATGACCATTGGTGGGAGTACTACTTGCCATTCAATAAGTTTAGATATAGTTGGAGTGGTCACTTTGGTATAAAGAATATTTTAGGCATATTGCATGAACATTGGTGGGAGTATTGTTTCCCCATTCACTGGGTTTACATATAGTTTGAGTGGTCACTTTGGTGTAAAGAAGAGTTTAGGCGTATTGCATGATCACCTTTGGGCATATCATTTGCCATTTATTGATGTGTGGCATGAACGTTCGTGGCAGTATCATTTTCCATTCAGTAACTGGTTGTATGAACGTTTGTGGAAATATTATTTGCCACTCATTGAAATTGCATATAATCACAATTATCATTTTGGTGTAAGGAAGACTTTAGATATGATTAATGAACGTTTATGGGAGTATTATTTGTCTTTCATTGATTTGTTACATGACCGTTTATGGGAGTATTATTTGCCTTTCATTGACTTGTTGCATGAACGTTTATGGGAGTATTATTTGCCTTTCATTGACTTGTTGCATGAACGTTTGTGGGAGTATCGTTTGCCAGGGTTAGAGTTTGCATGTAATAGGACCATGCATACAACCATTTTTTATTCTCATCTAGAAATTGCATATAGTTTTAATCCACTTATTAATTTTGATTTAATGCTCTTACTTGTTGATGACAGAAGTAGCTTGGATAGACATTTTCAAGTTCTTGATAAAATTAATGATACTTCATATCTAGAAGATCCACTTGATATAAATTCTCATTAATTTTCTCAAGAATGTGAAAAGGTCTATCTAAGCCACTCCGGTCATCAACAATCAAAGACATCAATACTAAAGGAGTAAGTGGATTAAAGCCATATACAATTTCAAAATGAGAATAAAAAATGGTAGTATGCATGGTCCTATTATATGCAAACTCTAATGAGAGCAAACGATACTCCCGCAAATGCTCATGTAACAAGTCAATGAAAGAAAAATGGTTCTTCCACAAATGTTCTTGAAACACATCTAAAATATTCCTTACACCAAAATTACCACTCCAATTATATGTGATCTCAATGAGTGGTAAATAGTAATCCCAAAAGTGTTCATGCAATACGCCTAAACTCTTCTTCACACCAAAGTAACCACTCCAACTATATGCAAACTCAATTAATGGGAAACAATACTCCCACCAATGTTCATGCAATATGCCTAAAATATTTTTATACCAAAATCTCCCAACAAACCACATCCATGCACAAGCAACTCACGCATAAGACTAGTTGGTACAAAATGTCTTTTCTCTCTAAACAAGTACCAATCTAGTCTAGATAAATGAGAAAACGATGCTTTCTCACTTACTCCATACACACTAGCCAAGCCATCGTCGTTAACATACAATTTCTTATCATATTCAAGTCTCAATAATTTTGTATCTAAAATGATAACAAGGCCATACCTTTTTGCTAAAGCATCAAAGACAAATTTTCTTACCATGTGTGTACTGAATTACATGAGGAAATGTCTCAATGAATTCAACCCACTTGGCATACATTCTATTCAACTTACCTTGTTCCTTCAAGTGTGTCAAGGACTCATGTTCTTCAAAGAGAGGTCGGTTAGTAATTGTAGAACCGGGCACAAAATCAATGTAATGCTCTATTTTTCTAATAGGTGGCAATCCACTAAACACACCAGTAGGAATCATGATCTCATAGCCCTACAATAAAGAAACAACAACACTAGGTAAAGAGTCATTAAATTCGTTAGCATAAAAACTCACTTATCTGTTTGTTTTTCTCTCACTTTCTTCACTCTTGCTTTTCTTTTCACCCTCTTTTTTTCTTGAGGTTTCAACCTCACTCTCATTTTCTGTGTCACTATTTTTTTTCTTCCTCAATCTCATTCCCACTCTTTCTTTTTCGCTCAACCTCAGTTTCACTTTCTCTTTTTTGATCAATCTCAATTTCTCTCTTTTTTGGTTGATCAACCTCAGTTTCACTCTTTCTTTTCAGATCAATCTCAATTTCTCTCATTCCTTTTTGATCAACCTCACATTCACTCTTTCTTTTTTGATCAACCTTACTTTTCAACTTTAGTTGGTCTTAATGGACCTGTTTCATGGTTAAAGGAGCAAGCTTGATTGTTTTGCCATCCTTTACAAAGCTGTACATGTTCTTGACCCCATCATGGAATTACTCGCCTACCACACTGCCACGACCTCCCCAACAAAATATGGCCAGCATGCATAGGCATTATTACATCACAAAGATACTAGTACCTCCCAATTGAAAAAGATACTAGTACTTGCTTATTTACTTTAACCTTCCCACAATCATTCAACCACTGCAACTTGTATGGTCTAGGGTGTTTTAAGATAGGTAAATTCAATTTCTCAACTAAAGTAGTGCTAGCAACATTAGTACAACTACCCCCATCAATGATCATACTACATACCTTATTGTTGATGTGGAATCTAGTATGAAAAATGTTCTCTCTCTGCAACTCAATATCATCTATCTTACTTTGTGTATTGAGAGCACGCCTGACAACAAGAGACTCACACCATACTCCTCATTCTTATACTGATTGATGTGAACCCCAATCGATTTGCTTTGAGACCCAACAACAATACTGGAAAAACAACCCCAAGAAAGCCAAACACAGATCTATGGATGGAGAATTTGGACCCGATGAGAACCCGTTCCAAGAACCTAGATTATATTAAAATCTAGACCCGTTGAAGAATCCGTCTCAAAAACCCAAATTACAAAGGAAGAACGCCACAAAAGTTTTGATTTACCTTTGATAAGTTGAAAAGTTCAAGAAGAACAAGAGGAGATAACTCAAACTCTCAAAGAAATTCCATATATTCTGCCTCTCAAATGAGGCTATAAGTTGTTTAAATAGACAACCCCCAAAAACCCTAATGAAAGTGCCTCGGGTACTGTAGCGTGAACAGTGTCGTACGCCGCGCTACAGTAACTTCTAAAACCCTAGATTGTAGAATAATAACTTGCCAAATAAGCCCTTGGCCAAAATACAAGGCCTTCACAAAAACCCTAGTTCAATAGAACTAAGACGTGTGGGCTGGACATCCCCCAAGGCCAATTATTCTAGATTAATTCCTATGACTATTAAAATAAGCCCTTTTAATTAAATAAATAAATCTATGGACTTCAATAACAAAAGGCCCAAGTCGTGTCTTCCATAGCTTTGATCAAGTGGATCCAAATTGATTCTCCTTCTTTCAAGCCCATCATGAGTGTTGGGCTCTTGCTAGTTTCATCCCAATTGGATTACACCAATTCTTGCATTGCTCCCTTGATCTTCGTGGCTCTTATTCTTATAATTGATCCTTGAGACTTGGTCCGCCTTGGGGCCCATCATTCCCCCTCTCCTCAAAAGGATTCGACCTCGAATCTCCACCTGGATCAAAGGGAAAAATATCAGTAACATTGAAAATAGCAAACACATGATACATACCTGGAAAATCCACTAGATATGAAGTATCATTAATTTGGAAATGTCCATCCAAGCTTCTTCTGTCATCAATAGGTAAAGGCATTAAATCAAAATGAATGAGTGGATTAAAGCCAAAAACAACTTTGAAAGATGAATGAGAAATAGTAGTATGCACGGTCTTATTATATGCAAACTCTAATAATGACAAATGATATCCTCGCAAATGTTCATGCAAGAATTCAGTGAATGGAAAATGATACTCCCACAAACGTTCATGAAACACATCTAAAGTCTTCCTTACACCAAAATGACCACTCCAACTATATGCGACCTCAATGAATGGCAAACCATACTCCCAAAAGTATTCATGCAATACGTCTAAACTCTTCTTAACACCAGAGGGACCATTCCAACTAAATGCAAACTCATTAAATGGCAAGTAATACGCCCACCAATGGTCATGCAACACGTCTAAAGTTATCTTTACACCAAAATTTCCCAACAAAGCACATTCATGTGCTACAAGCACAAGCAACTCACGCATAGAACTATTAGGCACAAAAAGTCTATTATCTCTAAACAAGTGCCAATCTAATTTATAGAACTTACCAAATGATGCTTTCTCACATACTCTATACACACTAGCCAAGCCATCATCATTAACATACAATTTCTCATCATATTCAAGTCTCAATAATTTTGTATCTAAACTGATGACAAGGACATACCTTCTTGCTAAAGCATCATATTCGAATTTTTTTTTGCTTTTCCTTTCCTTTCTTTTTTCTCTTCTCTTCTCAACACTTCAACCACAAACAGAAATATTCAATTGTGATAATTAAACAATTGAATTCAAACACATAAAAATAGACAAGGAAATAAAAGAGAATCAATGAAACCCTAGAAATTTTAGACCCTAGATGGTGCAAATTTTGGCAACCCTCAAACAAGGAATTTAGTCAACCTATGGTGATGAATATAAAACCCAAATGATAGAGCAATTTGCCAGTCCTAGGGAAAAACGAATTTTTGCACTCGTTTTTTTTTTTCGTAACGCTAGAAAAATGAGGCCCTAGAATAAATGACACAATAAATAAAAAATAGAATCAGACCTGATTGGAAACCTTGCTCTGAATACCAAATGATGTGAACCCCAATCGACTCGCTTTGAGACTCAACAACAATATTAGAAAAAAACAAAGCTAAGAACGCCAAAATCAAGTCAATGGATGGAGAATCTCAATCCAATGGGAAATAGTTTCAAGAACCTAGATTATATTAAAATCTACACCCGTTGAAGAACCCGTCTCAAGAACCAGGATTACAAAGGAGGAACGCCACAAAAGTTGTGATTTACCATTGATAAGTTCAAACATTCAATCAAGAACAAGAGGAGATAAACTCAACTCACAATGAATAAAATTCATCAATTTCAATAATATCTTACCTACTCAAATGAGGTTACAAGTGGTTTAAATAAACAATCCCTAAAAACCCTAAGTGAGCCACGGGAACTATAGCGTGAACAGTGCCGCACTACAGTAACTTCTAAAACCCTAATTCAAATAAAATAATAACTTTTCAAATATGCCCTTGGCCAAAAATACAAGGCCTTCCCAAAACCCTAGTTCATTAGAAATAATACATGTGGGCTGGACATTCCCCAAGCCCAATTATTCTAGATTAATTCCTATGACTAATAAAATAAGTCATTTTAATGAAATAAAATAGGCCCAAGTTGTGTCTTCCATAGCGTATCACATGGATGAAAACTAAATGTTCTTCTCTCAAACCCATCTTGAATATTGAGCTCTCGCTAAACTCATCCCAAGTGGATTTTACCCATCCTGGCATAGCTCATTGATTGTGACGCCCCCAGATTTCCATTTGGGATCGGACGGACATCTAAAGCGTCGAAACATCTAACACAAGGTTACGTACCCCCGTTCATGACATATAAGATCCAATGTTCCTAACATGTATCTAACATTATGCAATATTCGCAGCGGATAATTTTTTTTTTGAATACTATGCACCAAAATAAAATAACCATGATTACAGTACAAGTCTCATAAGACAATAATCTCAAAACATGGGAGACTAGACTCCATATTTACAGTACCAAATTCACTATTGAACCAGTTCATTGAGTAACTCGTGTAACTCAACTAACAAGACTAGAATACTATCCAAAAAAAAACTAACTATAGAAGCTGAAAACTCTGTATCGCATCTGCGTCGTCTAGTCAACCTCCTCCAGTCTATCGGTGTCTGCTCCCTGTTCTGAACCTGACACATCGCCTACCATTCGGGGGGAATGGTAGTTGGGACTACCACTGATGGGAACCAAGGTGGAGCTATCCTTAAAGATCATTTGCAAGTTCCAGATGGGCCAATTACAAGATCAAGAGCCAAGAAGATCAAGGAAGCAATGCAAGGATTGGTGCAATCCACTTGGGAAGAAGCTAGGAAGGGCCCAATACTCAAGATGGGCTTGAAGGAAGAAGAACCGGTTTTGATCCATTTGATACAAGCTATGGAAGACATGACTTAGAGATAGGGCCTATTATTGTTAAGACTCTCAATTTGTTTTAAGGGTTTTATTAATAGTTTAGAAGAAGTGGGCTTGAGGATGCTTGGCCCACGTATGTCTTATTTCTAATGGACTAGGGTTTTCTTTGGGAAGGCCTTGTATTTTGGCCAAGGGTTTATTTGGAAACTTATTATTTAACTAGGGTTTAGAAGTTACTGTAGCGCGGCGTACGACACTGTTCTCATCGGGTCTAAATTCTCCATCCATAAATCTGAGTTTGGCTTTCTTGGAGTTGTTTTCCAATATTGTTGTTGGGTCTCAAAGCAAATTGATTGGGGTTCACATCAACCACGGTGAGATTTGATTACAAATCTCAGCAAGTTAACAGAAAACTTTCACACAGGTTAATGTTGCATGCATAGAAATAAAGGTATGAATGCACCATCAAAGTTAAAGTAAATATAACATAACTTGACATAACATGGCATAAAAAAATAAGCATAATGTGACATGACATAACATGGCATGAGTTGACATAATTGAACTGAAACAGAAACTGAGCTTGACGTGGCATGAACTTAAATCATAACATGGATGTGAACTTGAAACATAACATGGACGTGAACTTGAACCTTGACATGAACTGAAGCGATATACTCTGGCCCTACCTTTTTTCTTTTCACTTTTTCTCTTTTTCTTTTTTATTTTCTTTTTTCTCTCCCTCTCTCTCTCTTGGTCGACAGAATGAAGGAAGCCACCATGGCCGTTCGGTTTCAAGGTCCCAGCCGGCGCCTCCTCCGGCCGCCGGACCCCACCTCCCACTCCGGCCTCATCCTCTCCCTCCGGCGAGCACAACCACGCCGGTGGTGTACTAAACCGACCTCTCATTCTCTCTCTTTCTCCCTTCAAAGATATGGGTCTCTAGGGGTTTTTCACATTTTTGGACCACCATACACGGCCAAATCAACCACCAAGCACCACCATTGGACTCACCTCATCAAGGGCTTCCTCCCCATGTCTTTCTTTTTCCCAAACTCTCACTTTTCTCATATGGGTTTCTTAAAAACACCGTTCGGTTTCACCACCGTGCGCCGCCGTACACGGCCACCCGTGGTGTTTCACCACCACCATCTTGTTCCTCTCATCCTCATGAACCTCCCCAAGAAATTTCATGGCCAACGGAGTTCGTAGAGCTCCTCACTCTCCTACACTCTCCAAGGCCAAAAATGGTTTCAAACGGCCGATCCGCCGCCGTTAGCCACCGTCCGACCACCACCTCGCTACCACAGCTCCACCACATGTTCATCTACCTATCCCTAGCTTGCCATGAAGTTCTATGAAATTTCGCTACCTCGCGTTTCCGCTCACCGTTCGGATTTACTGTTCACAGCGTGATGTCGCCGTGTTCCGCCACCTTTGACCATCACAAGGCGACCATGAGCCTTCCAAGGCCACGCTTAGCTTTTCTCGGTTCCAAACTACCACTTTATGTGGTGGACAGCCACCGTGCGCGGTGTTACCGCCACGTACGTTCCTCCGACGCATGTTCGTGACGAACAACGAGCGACGCACGGGTTATCCCGTCGATGGTATAACCTTCTATCTCTAGTTATTTTACGTTTAAAATAGTTAGTTGGTTGGTTTATGGATTGTGTAGTTGTATTTGTGGAGTTCGTTGCGTATTTGTGAAGCGAAGTGTGGTTGTGAAGTGTTGAGTTTGATTGTGTATTTTGTGGACTGTGCTGTGAAGTATAGGCGTGAGATGGATGCCGTAGATGTGATACGGCGGGTTGTGTGAAGAGAATACGCGTGTAGCGTATTCTGTGTAATGCAGCGACGCGCCGTGCGACGTGCGCTGTAGTGTGTGTGGTGTAGAATGAAGGGAGTGCATGTGAAGTGTACTCCGTGTTGTATGGCGATGCATCGTGTGATGTGCATCGAGTTGATGAATGTTGTAGCGAAAGGATTACGCATAGCGCGTACTCCGTGTCGCGTAGCGATGCACCGTGAGACGTGTATCGCAGTGATGGGTTTTGTAGTGTGAATGGAAGAGAGTTCACGTGAGTGTACTCTGTACTAGGTCGTGATACACCGGATGGCGTGTCACGAAGGGTTGGATGGCGTAACAGAGAAGTGTAGAGCGTTTGGTGTAGTGTTGGGAAACTGTATGACAGTGTCCCGAAGCAGTGGTGTTATGGATTATAGTCGGGGTGACTGGTGTCATCTTGTGGTTGACTATGGCTAAGAGTATATGGATTGAGAAAGGAATTGTTTGTTTGGTTATTATTGATAATTTTAATGAACTTGTTTTAGTGCAAAGGCTTTTGAAGTCAAATTATCTCTTCTGGGTATAGTGAAACCTCAAGTTGCCGTGGTGTTGCAAGTGCTCATAATATGACAATTGAGTTCAGAAGTGAAAATCTTAAGGACTTGAGTGTTCCTCTTCCAGCTGTTGTGCAGTTCCTCGTGTTTCGCGCTCTATTCTCATAGAACGCGACGATCGAGGTAAGTTAGCCTCTAACTTACTATCAGTTTATTGTGTATGTTGATGGGTAAGGGAACTACAATTTATGTATGTATGTTATCATATATGTCATGTCATTACATGTTTATCTGTTACGATGATTTAATCTCTATGAATATTTATCTGTTACAAATCTTTTATGTCATACAATGTTGTATGTTATAAGTATGCCATGTTAAGTATGCATATGTACATGTATGCCATGAAATGTTTATGATTAAATCATATTGTGCCATTTACAAGTATACGCCATGTTAGAAAAGTATATGATATTAAATAATATCTCATGCATTAAGAAAGATAAGATATGTTATGTTACGTATAATACGTGGGGCCACAACAACTGTGGAGTACGTATT
Organism: Carya cathayensis; assembly: GCA_011037825.1. NCBI lineage: Eukaryota > Viridiplantae > Streptophyta > Magnoliopsida > Fagales > Juglandaceae > Carya > Carya cathayensis. Next base: position 172,388 of record QGSO01000836.1, read on the forward strand.
ATATTTTATGTTACTTATAATGCGTGGGGCCACAACAACTGTGGAGCATACACTACATGAGACACAGCAATTGTGACATGTAGAATACGTGGGGCCACAACAACTGTGGAGTACGTATTATATTTTATGTTATGTGATTCATGGGGCCACAACAACTGTGGAGCATGAAGTATGGGGCCACAACAACTGTGGAGCATACACTACATGAGACACAGCAATTGTGACATGTAGAATACGTGGGGCCACAACAACTGTGGAGTACGTATTATGTTTTATGTTACTTGAATACGTAGGGCCACAACAACTGTGGAGTACGTATTAACGCACGTTATTAATCAAGACAATTGAATAAGATTCAAGTTTATGTTAAGTCCAGTTTCAGATCAAATACATGATAAGTCAAGTTTTAGATCAAGTCCATGTTATGTTATACTCACGTACATGTTATGTTCAAGTTTATGTTATTTTCAAGTTCTTATTTATGTTATGCAGGTTTACGTTCATGCTATATTTCAAGTCCATGTTATGTTTCACGTTCATGTTATGTTGTTTGTTCATGTTATGTTTTAAGCTTAAGTTCATGCCATGTTAAGTCAAGTTCAGTTCACGCTTAAGTTCTGGTTAAGTCATGCTATATGTCAAGTTATACTATGTTTATGTATGACTATAATTATGCATTTATGCTTTTACTGCCATGCATGCATTTTTAACCTGTGTGTGATTTTATGTTAACTTACTGAGATTTGTAATCAAATCTCACTGTGGTAGTCCCAACTACCATTCCCCCCGAATGGTAGATCTTGTTACAGGACCCAAAGGAGAATTGGAATCTGACCAACTGAATACGGTCGACTAGGCCACGGTGCGATGTTGATGATGGTATAGTATTTAACTTAGGTTAATACTTGTACTTTTGGAGTTGTATCTCAAATATTCTTTTGATCACAACCATTTTGGACTAGTGTGGTGATCACGGCTATTTAGTATGCCTTTATGTATGAAATATGTTTCAAGTATTTGGGATATTTTAGTTTGGTGCATAGTATTGCTAAAGAAAAAAATTATCCGCTGCGAATATTGCATAATGCTAGATGCATGTTAGGAACATTGCATCTTATATGTCATGAACGGGCAGGTAACCTTGTGTTGCATGTCTCGACGCTTCAAATGTCCGTTCAATCCCAAGCGGAATTTGGGGGCGTCACAAAAGGAGTTCCACTAGGATATTACCTCATCCTAGTACTTAGGGTCGTGATTGACATGAATAACTTAACATGATTATTCTCGAGATACACAAACTGTATTCGAGACTAGACACGACATGAATACGAAAGGACATAAGTCCTAACGTAGCGTAACGTGACATGAACGTAAGATGACAGACATGACATACTTTGAGACATTAACATAACAGATAACATTGCATAACATGGTATAGCATGTAACAGACAATAGTTCATAACGTGGCATAACATGTGACAGAATATATTGTGTAACAAATAAGTATTTCATGACAGAATAATTCATGTAACAGATAAACATGTGATAACATGGCATGGCATATATAACCACAAACAAACATAAAGTATAGTTTCCCTTACCCATTACACATATACACAAAAAAACTAATAGTAAGTTAAAAGTTAACTTACCTCGTTTGTCGCGTTCAATGAAAATAAAGCGCGAAACACGAGTAACTGTAAGAAGATATTCTAAAAGTTAGAATTTAATTACTAAAAATTAGAAATGTGTAAAAGAGGCAAGTTAGAGTAAAATTACCATTTTACCCTCTACATGTGGAAAAATGACTATTTTACCCCTAACTTAAGGATTTCACATCCTAACTCCAAAAATTTCCAAATTTTACATTCCTCATGTAAATTTTGTCCTAAACTTAAAAATCAACTCAGAAAAATTTAAAACAAATCACAACTAGGGAAAACACACTATGGCCAAAAATATCCATAGGCCATTTCTCTTGATTTTTGTTGCAATTCCTTCCGATATCAAAACTCATGCTTAAACCAAAATTTTTCAACAAACATCTTCCAATCCTAAGTTTAAAATCATACTTAAAACATCCATTTAGAAAAGACTTATAATCAACACCAAACTTTTTTTTGTAAAAAGATCAAAACACTTGAATCACAAGCTTTGTCCTTAAATCAAAACATCTCCAAGAATTCTAAAAAAATCAAATCTTACTTCTAACATATTCATAACATCATCCTAAGATAAACCATGCTAAATCATCAAGCTAAAGTCACCAAAATCACAAAATAACACTTGGAGTTTTTGGTTTTACATTTAGTCCAAAAATAGAAACTTTTTCTTAACTAGCTTTGATAAATCTCTTGATCAATGGCTTAAGAATGTGAGATCTTTAAAATAAAGGATCACATGGTTTAAAATGTGTCCTAAAGAATATCCAACCATCAAAATTAAAATCACATGGCTAAACCTCAATAAAATATGGATCTAACCCAATAACATCAAATCTTAGGCTTAACCGAAATTCTCTTGCATGGAAAAATCATATCTTTGAAACTAATACTAAATATCTTCAAAATAACATCCTAACATGAAAATAAGAGACTTAGGATCATCATATAAAAATATCAAAGCCATTAGAGTAAGATCAAACCACGAAATATTCAAACTTACTACAAATAACAACTATTTTTCCACTTCCAGTTTTCAAGTTTCTATATCTAAGAAAATCTATCATCAAAAGCTTTAGTCATGCAACAAAACTTCAATGAACACTCTTAAACACATGCTAACAACACTCCTTAAAATTTTCGGACCAAGATATATGTCCATTAGCTTGGTCAAAAATTCCAAAACATAACATACTCTCTAGTTTCACATCCAGAATGACCTTTCTGTGGTTAAAAATACTTTTGACTGACCAAATGACCATAGAATGATACGAATAGTATATCTACGGAAACTATACTCAAAGATGAACAACTTTTATGAAGGAGTCATTGTGTGAAAATACTTACAAAGGTAAAAAATCTCCATGCAAAAAGCACACAAAAATCTGCCTGATAGAGCTCTTTTGGGTTTCTCTCGAAGAACGGGGTGAAGAAGTGATGAAAGGGAAGTAAGTGTGACTTGCACGACTCAAGACTTCTGTAGGGGGAAGATATGGACCTGAATGACCATTGATTGGAGGTAGATATGTGACATAAAGTGGAGAATAGTGAAGGGAGAGGACAGCCTGCAGAAGCTGTGAGGCATGGGGGTTGATGGGGTGGGTTTCTCCATCTCATCAAAGCACTATTGGGTGCAGCCAAGGGCAGTGAGTGGTCTGCCATGTGGGAGAGGAAACTTCTCCAAGAAGCCTTGCCAAGGTGGCCAAATTCGTGGGTCTTGGTGGGCCTCAACCAAGTGGGTTTCAATTTGGGGTTTAAAGGGGGTTTGGTTAGGGTTTGAGATGCTATCAAGCCAAAATCTAATTTTTCTTGGCCTAATCAAATTTCCAAGGTTTAAAATGTTGGATAAAGATGTCATAATAAGAATTTGAGAAATTAATAGCATGTGGAAGTGATTTAATCAAGTGATTAAACACAATGCTAAAAATTGAATAAAAAAGGGTTTGAAGGCCAACTTTAGGGTTTGGGGAAACTATTTAGGGTTTCACTAGGGTTGAAACCCTCTTTGATCTGGCTCAATTTGGTTGATCAGATGAAAAATGTTTTGCTTAGGTGGCATGATCTCACACCTTGATTTCCTTCACAAATACATCTAATGGTTTCTCTTTGTGCCTCGTATCTAATACTATTCACTATGTGGGGCTAAGATCTTGCCAAGTGTCCAAATAAAACTTCTCTAACACTGTGATTTTGAAAACACTGCACTTAGTACGCTTATCGAGATTACTATTCACTCAAAAAAAAAACGTAACAAACTTAGTACTGAAAAATCCTAAATATTCAAATTAACCTACGGTAAAAATCGTTTACCAAAACTTAACCTCGAAGTGCCCCTATAAAAAAATTTACAGTTTTCGAACAGTTGTTTCGTCCGAAATTATGAAAATGAGTTATTGGGCCATAAAATCCTAAATATTCAACTAAGTCTAGTGGTGTAGACTATAACGTATGCTGATACTTCTAACTACCTCAAACAACTAAAATCGCATTTCTGGCACCATAGTGAGTGAAAACACTAACTATGTTGACAGACTAAAACCTATACGATTAGTCAATTCGTGAAAACTTACGAAATTTTCACTAGGTTCCTAAAGTATATAGAAATTTCACCATTAAATTTCTAGCGGGTTGTTACATTGATCTTCTTAGCTCTCAATCTTCTGATTGCCCCATTTGAAACTTGTAAAGGACCTCTAAGACTTGGTCTACCTTGGGGCCCATCACGTTGAGAACCCCTTTCAAGAACTTAGATTATATTAAAATTCAGACCCGTTGAAGGACCCGTCTCAAGAACCCGGATTACAAAGGAGAAACGCCACAAAGGTTGTAATTTACCCTTGATAAGTTTAAACGTTCAATCAAGAATAAGAGGAGATCAACTCAACTTACAATGAATAAAATTCATCAATTTCAATAATGTCTAACCTTTTCCAAATGAGGCTACAATTGGTTTAGATAAACAATCCCCCAAAACCCTAAATGAGGCTACAGTACTCGCGGCATTATTCCTTTAGGGTTTTGGGAATTGTTTATTTAAACCACTATTAGCCTCATTTGAAAGAAAAAGACTATTATTCTAAATTTTAATTGTGAGTGAGTTTTCTCCTCTTGTTCTTAATTGAACTCTTGAACTTATCAAAGGTAAATCACAACATTTGTGGCGTTCCTCCTTGTAATTTGGGTCTAGATTTCAACGGGTCTAGATTTTAATATAATCTAGGTTCTGGAAACGAGTTTCCAACGGGTCTAAATTCTCCATCCATAGACTTGAGTTTAGCTTTCCTGGGTTGTTTTTCCAATATTGTTGTTGGGTCTCAAAGCGAGTCGATTAGGGTTCACATCATTTGATATTCAGAGCAAGGTTTCCAATCAGGTCTGATTCTATCTTTTATTTATTGCATCATAAATTCTAGGGTTTCAATGTTCTAGGATTTGCCAAAAAAAAAAAAAACAGAAATTGGTTTTTCTAGGGCTGCCAAAATTTGCACCATCTAGGGTTTCATTCATTCCCTTCTATTCATTGTAAATTTTTATGTGTTTGAATTCAATTGTTTGCTTATCACAATTGAATATTTCAGTTCGTGGTTGAATTGGTGAGAAAAGAAAAGAAAGGAAAGGAAAGGAAAAGAAAAGAAAAGAAAAGAAAGGAAAGGAAAAGAAAAGAAAAGAAAAAAAAATCGAAAAAAAAAAATCCGAATTTTGATTTTTATAGATTTGAGCCTTTATTTTAAAAGTGGCTGAATACATCTTTCTAGTTGGTATCTTATTTCATTATTACTCTTCCATTCGTACAATTTTCGTGATTTTCGTGTCATTTCTTTCCTTCCGTATTTCTCTTGTTCTTGTTTCTTGGATCTAATTGCTATTTGGGATTAAACAAGATTACTTTGTCTTGATTGACTTCAATTAGTTCTTAAAGAACTTGAGTGGGAAAACTCTTGAGGTAAAAGGCAAGAGAGTGTGAGATCATTATCGTATTCATGGGGCCACAACAACTGTGGAGTATGAAGTATGGGGCCACAACAACTGTGGAGCATACACTACGTGAGACACAGCAATTGTGACACGTAGAATACGTGTCATATTTTATGTTACGTGTATTCAAGTTTCAGATCAAGTGCATGATAAGTCAAGTTTCAGATCAAGTCCATGCTATGTTATGCTCACGTATATGTTATGTTCACGTATATGTTATGTTCACGTTTATGATATGTTCAAGCTCACGTTCATGTTATGTTATGTTCACGTTCATATTATGACTCAAGTTCATGTTTATGTCATATTAGGCTGTATTTCACGTTCAAGTTTATATTTATGTTATGCATGTTTACGTTCAGGCTATGTTGCTAGTCCATGTTATGTTTTAAGCTCAAGTTCATGTCATGTTAAGTCAAGTTCAGTTCACGTTTAAGTTCTGGTTATGTCATGCTATATGTCAAGTTATACTATGCTTATGTACGACTTTACTTATGCATTTATACTTTTACTGCCATGCATGCATCTTTAACCTGTGTGGGAGTTTTATGTTAACTTACTGAGATTTGTAATCAAATTTTATTGTGGTAGTCCCAACTACCATTCCCCCCGAATGGTAGATCTTGTTACAGGACCCGAAGGAGAATTGGAATCTGACCAATTGAATACGGTCGACTAGGCCACAGTGCGATGTTGATGATGGCATAGTATTTAACTTAGGTTACTACTTGTACTTTTGGAGTTGTATCTGAAGTATTCTTTTGATCACAACCATTTTGGACTAGTGTGGTGTTCATGGCTATTTATTATGCCTTTATGTATGAAATATGTTTTAAGTATTTGGGATATTTTTAGTTTGGTGCATAGTATTGCTAAAGAAAAAGAAAATTTTAAATTATCCGCTGCGAATATTGCATAATGCTAGATGCATGTTAGGAATATTGCATCTTATATGTCATGAACGGGGGCAGGTAACCTTGTGTTGCATGTCCCGACGTTTCAAATGTCCGTTTAATCCCAAGCGGAATTTGGGGACGTCTCACGTGAGTCTAGATTGAACATGAGTATAAGAATGAAGAGTGTGGTGAGTCTCTTATTGTCAGGCATGCTCTCAATACACATTAAAATATATGATATGGAGCAGCAGAGAGAGAATATTTTTCATACTAGATGTCACATCAACAGAAGGTAGTATGATCATTGATGGTGGAAGTTGTGCTAATGTGGCTAGCACTACTTTAGTTGAGAAATTGAATTTACCTACCTTGAAACAACCTAGACCATACAAGTTGCAATGGTTAAATGATTGTGGGGAGGTTAGGAATAAATAAACAAGTACTAGTTTTTTTTTTTTTAATTGGGAAGTCAAGGATGATGTGCTTTGTGATTTAATGCCTATGCATGCTGGCCATATTTTGTTGGGGATGCAGTGACAGTGTGATAGGAGAGTGATTCATGATAGGTTTAGGAACATGTACAATTTTGAAAAGGATGGGAAAACAATCAAAATTGCTCCTTTAACTCCAACACAGGTTCATGAAGACCAATTGAAATTGAAAAATAAGGTTGATCAAAAAAGAAAGAGTGAAAGTAAAGTTGATAAAAAAAAAAGAGTGAAAATGAGGTTGATCAAAAAAGAAAGAGAAAAAGTGAGGTTGATCAGAAAAGAAAGTGAGAAAGTGAGACTAATCAAAAAAGAAAGAGGGAAAGTGAGGTTGATCAGAAAAGAAAGAGAAAAACTGAGATTGATCGAAAAAGAGAGAGTAAAAGTGAGGTTGAGCGAAGAAGCAAGAGTGTGAGTGAGATTGTGGAAGAAAGACATAGTGAGACCGAAAATGAGAGACAGAGAAAAATGAGAGAAAAAAGAAATGGGGGTGAGGCTGAAACCTCAAAAAAAAAAGAGAGTGAAAAGAAAGATGAGAGTGAAAAGAAAAGCGAGAGTGAAAAAAGTGAGAGAAAAACAAAGAGAGAAAGTAAGTTTTTATGCTAAGATGAATTTTAATACTAATGAATTTAACGAATCTTTGGCTAGTGTTGTTATTGCTTTGTTGTAGGGATATGAGGTCATGATTCCTAGTGGTGTGTTTAGTGGATTCTTACATATTAAAGAGATAGTGCATTATATTGATTTTGTGCCAGGTGTGATAATCCCTACCTAACATTTTTTTGAAGAATAAGAGTCCTTGACACACTTGAAAGGATAAGGTAAGTTGAATAGAATGCATGCCAAGTGGGTGCAATTCATTAAGACATTTCCTCTTATAATCAAGTACACACATGGTAAGGAAATTTTTGTGGTTAATGCATTAGGAAGAAGGTATGTCCTTATCTTCATTTTATATGCAAAGTTATTGAGATTTGAATATGATAAAAAATTGCATGATAATGATCATGCCTTGACTAGTGTGTATGGAGTACTTTTTTCTTTTTTTTTAAGAAGAGTCGGTAGCCATCCACAAAGCAGCCCCGTCCCAAATTTATTAAAAAGCCCTCACTTATGGTAGATAAATACCGTGGTTACAAACCAATCACCAAAGGGTTTACAAAAAAAAAAAAAACCATAAAACCCCGGTGATCAAAAATACCAACCAAAGAAAGTGCTTACAACGGAAAAAAGGAGAACAAACAATTACATCCTAATATATGGAAGTCCCCACAAATCCGTACGTACTAACCCACGGAAGATTCCCCTATCAAGATCAAACCCTGTGAAATACTTACACCAATTAGAAGCTCCCTCTTTAGCAAGATAATCTGCGACCATGTTTGCTTCTCTGAAAATATGACGGATGGAACAATGTAAATCAGCGAGCAATCTCTGAATGTCATCCCAAAAATCCCACAAGTACCATAAACTACATTTACCAGTCTGAATCCATCTCACAATAACTTCCGAATCGGACTCCACCAAAATCTCTCGAATCCCCAATTGTTTTGCCAACTTTAAGCCATCAAGTAAAGCTCTCCCCTCAGCAACATTGTTGGAAACCTGCCCATAATGATTTGCAAAACCCGCCATCACTCGACCCTCATGATCTCTAATAACTCCTCTGCCACCTGCTAAACCAGAATTTCTGAGCAAACTGCCATCAACATTTAGCTTATACTGCCCTCTATTCAGCTTAGTCCAAGCTACAGCTTTCATACTTTTCTTGACAACAGGAGCAATTGGAGTGGCCATTTTGGGGTCAAGAAAACCTTAGACATTTTACATGAACATTTCTTTTGGACTAAAATGAGAAGAGATGTCAATCGTATTTGTGGCAGGTGCATTACATGTAGAAATGCCAAATCTAAGGTTTTGTCACATGGGTTGTATACACCTTTACCCGTTCATAGTGAGCCATGGGTAGACATATCTATGGACTTTGTTTTGGGGCTGCTTAGGACAAAAAAGAGTAGAGATTCTATTTTTGTTGTTGTGGAAAGATTTAGCAAAATGACGCATTTCATTCTATGTCATAAAACTGATTATGCCACAAATATAGCTGACTTGTTTTTCAAGGAGATAGTGCGACTTCATAGTGTGCCTAGGAGTATTGTGTCTAATAGGGATGTTAAATTCCTTAGCTACTTTTGGAAGGTTTTGTGGGAAAATTGGATACTAAACTTTTATTTTCCACTACTTGTCCTCCACAGACTAACGGCTAGATTGAAGTAGTTAATAAAACCGAACTCAGTTCTTACGCACTGTTGTTCATAAGAATTTAAAAAGTTGTGAGGATTGTTTGATATTCATAGAGTTTGCATATAATAGGACCATGTATACTACTAGTTCATATTCTCCTTTTGAAGTTGTTTATGATTTTAATCCACTTACTACTTTAACTTTGATGCTTTTGCTTGTTGATGATAGAAGTAGCTTGGATAGACCTTTTTCAAATTCTTGAGAAAATTAATGATACCTCATATCTAGTGGATCTTCCAGGTAAGTATCATGTGTCTGCTATTTTCAATGTTACTGATCTTTTTCCCTTTGATGCAAGTGGAGATTCGAGGTCGAATCCTTTTGAGGAAATGGGGAATGATGGGCTCCAAGGTGGATCGAGTCTTAAATATCCTTTATAAGTTCCAAATGGGGCAATCATAAGATCGAGATCTAAGAAGAGCAAGGAAGCAATGCAATAATTGGTGTAATCCACTTAGGACGAGTCTAGCAAGAGCCCAATATTCCACATGGGTTTGAGAGAATGAGAACCAGTTCTCATCCACGTGATACAAGCAATGGAAGAATGCAACATAAATTTATGGCCTATTATTATGTTTATGTGATTGAAAGCCTTTGACTTGTTTAATTCATTTAAAAGACTTATTTTATTAGTTTAGAATAATTGAGTTTCTTATGAGAATGACTTAAGGGCACGTTGGAAAAGTTATTATTTTGTTGAACTAGGGTTTTAAGAGGGTTACTGTAGCCGAGTTACTATAGCGTGGCACTATTCATTTAGGGGCATTTTTGGAAGATGGAGCTTTATTTTACCTAGAATTTTGTGAGGTTTTAGTTTAAATACTCTTTGTTACCTCATTTTAAACAGTTTTATGAAAATTGATGAATTTTATTCATTGTGAGTTGAGTTTATCTCCTCTTATTCATCATTGAACGTTTGAACTTATCAAAGGTAACTCACAACCTTTGTGGCGTTCCTCTTTGTAATTTTTATTCTTGAGATAGGTTCTTCAATGAGTTTAGATTTTAATATAATCTCGGTTCCTAAAATGAGTTCCTCAACGGGTCTAGATTCTTCTATCTATTGACTTGATTTTGGCTTTCTTGGGGGAGTTTTCAAATTAATTGTGGGTTCAAGGGATTCTGTTTCGCAGGTTCACATAATTTTGATACCGGAATTGGAATCCCTTGAACCCACAATCAGTTTGAAAACTCACCCAAGAAAGCCAAAATCAAGTTATTGGATGGAAAAATCTAGATCCGTTAAGGAACCCGTTTCAAGAACCTAGATTATATTAAAATCTAGAGTCGTTAAAAAACCTGTTTCAAGAACCTAGATTACAAAAAGGAACACCACAAAGGTTGTGATTTACCTTTGATAAGTTCAAACGTTCAATGAAGAACAAGAGGAGATAAACTCAACTCACAATGAATAAAATTCATCAATTTTTATGAACTTTCATAAAACTATTTAAAATGAGATAACAAAGAGTATTTAAACTAAAACCTCACAAAACCCTAGGTAAAATAAAGCCCTATCTTCCAAAAATGCCTATAAGTGAATAGTGATGCGGCTACAGTAACCATCTTGAAACCCTAGTTTAACAAAATAATAATTTTCCCAACATGCCCATAAGTCTTTCTCATAATAAACTTATAATTCTAAACTAATAAAATAAGTCATTTAAATAAATTAAATAAGTCCAAGGCCTTCAATCACATAAACATAATTATGGGTGTAAATTTTAACCGGCAAACCGGCCCAGACCGGATCGGTTGTGTCGATTTTGGACCGGTCGGTCCGGAATCGGTTTCATAAAATGAAAAACCGGCTAGAACCAGTTCGGTTTTAGTTTCAGTCATCTTTAGATCGGACCGAACTGGTACTATTTAATATATTTTATATTATATATAATTTTTATATACAATATATATAAGAATTAAAATTATAATTATTTATAATGTTATTATAATTTGTAAAATAAAATTTTAATCTTAAATATGAAAATTTAATTGATCATATGCTTTAAATATATAATATTATAAATATAAATTATTTATTAATAACATTTTATCATAGATTCATAAGAAGCAAGACCCAAAAAAGAAAGAAAATCACTCAAATATTATTACTAAATTTTGATAGCCTAATAAACTTAAAACTCTTTATATTTTTCTAATAAGTACATAAGACAATTAGTAAATAAATATAAATTATATATATTTGTATATAAGTTATATTAATACAATTTACATTTTATGACCTAATACTAAATACTAATAGTCTAATACTATATTACTATTAGTATTATACTTTAAGTCTATGTATAAATTAGTATATAAATCATTATACTAAATAATCACATATAAAATAATAATATAGTAATATTAATACTGAATTACTATATTAATACTATCAATATAGTCTATCATTAATATAGTTATAATAAACTAAACTCACTATAACAATTAACAAATACAAATATATGGACTATAGTTAATAGTTATATACTAATACTAATACATAGCAGATTTTTTATATAGCAGTGTATTTTTTTTTGTTTTTTTTTTTATAGCAGAATTTTTTGTATAAACAGATTTTTTATGATAAATTTGTATTTTATTAAAACTGGAAAACCGAATCGAATCAGACCGAAAACTGGTAAAACTGGAGTATCAGTTTAGGATGGTAACCGGTGCGTAATCGGTTTTGAAAAATGTAAAATCGGTGCCTACCAGTTCGGTCCTAGATTTTGTCCAAAATAGGACCGATGTAACAGCCCGCTAAAATTATCAGTTTTGGATTATTTCCCGACAGCAATCACATCTCTCTTGTCTTTACCCTCATCTGGAATCACGCGTATAGTTTATCTTTTCCGTAAATCACGTATTTTGTTCTTCACCGACAGCTGTAAAATCATGAGTCTTCCAAGACCACGCCTAGCCTTTCTCAAGCCCAAACTACCACTTTATGTGGTGGACAGCCACCGTACGCCGCCACGTACGTTCCTCCGACGCATGTTCGTGACGAACAACGAGCGACGCACGGGTTATCCCGTCGATGGTATAACCTTCTATCTCTAGTTATTTTACGTTTAAAATAGTTGGTTGGTTTGTGGATTGTGTAGTTGTATTTGTGGAATTCGTTGCGTAGTTGTGAAGCGAAGTGTGGTTGTGAAGTGTTGCGTTTGATTGTGTATTTTGTGGACTGTGCTGTGAAGTATAGGCGTGAGATGGATGCCGTAGATGTGATACGGCGGGTTGTGTGAAGAGAATACGCGTGTAGCGTATTCTGTGTAATGCAGCGACGCGCCGCGCGACGTGCACTGTAGTGATGTGTGTCGTAGAAGGAAGGGAGTACGCATGTAGTGTACTCCGTGTTGTATGGCGATGCATCGTGTGATGTGCATCGTGTTGATGAGAGTTGTAGCGAAGGAAGTACGCGTAGCGCGTACTCCGTGTCGCGTAGCGATGCACCGTGAGACGTGTATCGCAGTGATGGGTATTGTAGTGTGGATGGAAGAGAGTTCACGTGAGTGTACTCTGTATTAAGTCGTGATACATCGGATGGCGTGTCACGAAGGGTTGAATGGCGTAGCAGAGAAGTGTGGAGCGTATGGTGTAATGTTGGGAAACTGTATGACAGTGTCCCGAAGCAGTGATGATATGGATTATAGTCCGGGATGACTGGTGTCATCTTGTGGTTGACTATGGCTAAGAGTATATGGATTGAGAAATGAGTTGTTTGTTTGGTTGTTATTGATAATTTTAATGAACTTGTTTTAGTGCAAAGGCTTTCTGAAGTCAATTTATCTCTTCCGAGTATAGTGAAACCTCAAGTTGGCCGTGGTGTTGCAAGTGCTTACAATATGGCAATTGAGTTCAGAAGTGAAAATCTTAAGGACTCGAGTGTTCCTCTTCCAGCTGTTGTGCAGTTCCTCGTGTCTCGCGCTCTATTCTCATAGAACGCGACGATCGAGGTAAGTTAGCCTCTAACTTACTATCAGTTTATTGTGTATGTGTGATGGGTAAGAGAACTACAATTTATGTATGTATGTTATCGTATATGCCATGTCATGCTATGTCATTACATGTTTATCTGTTACGTATGATTTAATCTCTCATGAATAATTATCTGTTAAATAATCTTTTCTGCCATACAATGATGTATGTTATAAGTATGCCATGTTAAGTATGCCATATGATACATGTATGCCATGAAATGTTTATGATTAAATCATATTATGCCATTTACAAGTATACGCCATGTTAGAAAAGTATATGATATTAAATAATATCACATGCATTAAGAAAGATAAGACATGTTATGTTATAATAATGCGTGGGGCCACAACAACTGTGGAGTACGTATTATATTTATGTTATTTATAATGCGTGGGGCCACAACAACTGTGGAGTACGTATTATATTTTATGTTATTTATAATGCGTGGGGCCACAACAACTGTGGAGTACGTATTATATTTTATGTTACTTATAATGCGTGGGGCCACAACAACTGTGGAGTACGTATTATATTTATGTTACTTATAATGCGTGGGGCCACAACAACTGTGGAGTACGTATTATATTTATGTTATGTTATTTATAATGCGTGGGGCCACAACAACTGTGGAGTACGTATTATATTTTATGTTATTTATAATGCGTGGGGCCACAACAACTGTGGAGTACGTATTATATTTTATGTTATTTATAATGCGTGGGGCCACAACAACTGTGGAGTACGTATTATATTTTATGTTATTTATAATGCGTGGGGCCACAACAACTGTGGAGTACGTATTATATTTAATGTTATGTTACTTATAATGCGTGGGGCCACAACAACTGTGGAGTACGTATTATATTTATGTTACTTATAATGCGTGGGGCCACAACAACTGTGGAGTACGTATTATATTTTATGTTACATGAAGTATGGGGCCACAACAACTGTGGAGCATACACTACATGAGACACAGCAATTGTGACATGTAGAATACGTGGGGCCACAACAACTGTGGAGTACGTATTATATTTTATGTTATGTGAATTCATGGGGCCACAACAACTGTGGAGCATGAAGTATGGGGCCACAACAACTGTGGAGCATACACTACATGAGACACAGCAATTGTGACATGTAGAATACGTGGGGCCACAACAACTGTGGAGTACGTATTATGTTTTATGTTACTTGAATACGTGGGGCCACAACAACTGTGGAGTACGTATTAATGCACGTTATTAATCAAGACAATTAAATAAGATTCCAAGTTTATGTTAAGTCAAGTTTCAGATCAAGTTCATGTTATGTTATGCTCACGTACATGTTATGTTCATGTTCATGTTATGTTCCAAGTTCATGTTCACATCATGTTATGTTCACGTTTATGATACGTTCAAGCTCACGTTCATGTTATGTTATGTTCATGTCCATGTTATGTTTCACGTTCATGTTATGTTGATTGTTCATGTTATGTTTTAAGCTTAAGTTCATGCCATGTTAAGTCAAGTTCAGTTCACGCTTAAGTTCTGGTTAAGTCATGCTATATGTCAAGTTATACTATGTTTATGTATGACTATAATTATGCATTTATGCTTTTACTGCCATGCATGCATTTTTAACCTGTGTGTGAGTTTTATGTTAACTTACTGAGATTTGTAATCAAATCTCACTGTGGTAGTCCCAACTACCATTCCCCCGAATGGTAGATCTTGTTACAGGACCCAAAGGAGAATTGGAATCTGACCAACTGAATACGGTCGACTAGGCCACGGTGCGATGTTGATGATGGTATAGTATTTAACTTAGGTTAATACTTGTACTTTTGGAGTTGTATCTCAAGTATTCTTTTGATCACAACCATTTTAGACTAGTGTGGTGATCACGGCTTTTTAGTATGCCTTTATGTATGAATTATGTTTCAAGTATTTGGGATATATTTAGTTTGGTGCATAGTATTGCTAAAGAAAAAGATTATCCGCTGCGAATATTGCATAATGCTAGATGCATGTTAGAAACATTGCATCTTATATGTCATGAACGGGGGCAGGTAACCTTGTGTTGCATGTCCCGACGCTTCAAATGTCCGTTCAATCCCAAGCGAAATTTGGGGGCGTCACAACCGAGCCTGACCGGTTACAACCCTAAACATAATAATAAGCCATAATTTATGTTGCACTCTTCCATTGCTTGTATTACGTGGATGAGAACTGGATCTCCTTCTCTCAAACCCATCTTGAATATCGGGCTCTTGCTAGACTCGTCTTAAGTGCATTGCACCAACTCTTGCATTGCTTTCTTACTCTTCTCAGCTCTCGATCTTATGATTGCCCCATTTGGAACTTGCAAAAGATCTTTAAGACTCAGTTCACCTTGGAGCCCATCATTCGTTACTTGCAAGCACCAGCTATGGTTTACAGGCAAGCTGTCACATCTTTTGAGAATTTCCAAACTACAATGCTGCAACAATCAATGAATAGCTTGCCTCTTGTATAGACTACATGTCATTGGGTAACCCCTCCACCACATTGGATTAAAATTAATTGGGATGTAGTAATTCGAAGTGAATCCCAAAAGATTGGTATTGGTGTCATTATCAGGGATGATATGGGCTCTGTTCTTGCTAGTTTAATGCAACCTACGTTCTTTTGTGTTGAACCAACTCTTGTAGAGGATAAGGGATTACTCACTACTACTACTTTTAAGAATTGGGTTTGAATTTTGTGCTTTTCGAAGGGACTCCAGTCAAGTAGTACAGGCAACAACTGGCTCAAGGGATCACACTGCAGGGAAGAGGCAATGTTTTATTTATGATATGTAGCAACTGATGACTATCACTACTTGGCAAATTTGACATGTCAAGAGGGACTGTAATGGTGCTGCTCACCAATTTGCACAATAGGCTGTGACTATGGATCATGCACTAATCAATGTTGATTGTGTAGCTCAATGTATTACGACAATTGTAATGGCCGAAGGCCATGTTTTCTGATTAATGAATATTATGGTTTAATGTAAAAAAAAAAAATGCCTGATCTTATTATCTAATAATCAAATGAGCATAAATTGCCTAAATTTTGGCATCCGCAATTTGCTTTAAATCCTTTACTACAATTTACTGAATCAATTGAGTCAAGATCCTACCATATTTACTTAGTGGTAGAAACAACGTTATGCATTCCTACGTTAGAATGTGTGCAAATTCAAGTAGAGATTCAAGGAGTTTAGACCTTGCTCGAATTTAAATGAAGGAGACAAAAGAAGGCCAATGAGCAAGGCACAAATAGACTGCATTCAGAATAAAATGAGTGAGACACTGAGATCTTGCTGAAACTTGAATGAGCAAGGCAAAAGAGAAGACCTCGCTAGAAATCAAATGAGCAAGATGCAAAAAGAACTCTTTTAGAACAGAATGAGTGAGATGTAAGAGAATGTTTTATATATAATCAAATGAGTAAAATGCGAGAGAAAACCTTGCTAAGAATTAAATGAGAAGGGCATAAAGGCACAAAAAGACCTTGCTTGCAATTAACTGAGCGAATTGTAAAGTGAAGACATTGGTCAAAATCATATTATCAAGGTACAGAAAAATCTCACTAGGAATCAAATGAGCGAGGCATAAAAAAACCTATCTCAGAATCAAATGAAAGAGACACAAGAGAAATATTGCTCAAAATCAAATGACTGAGGCACAAAAAACATTACATGAAATTGAATGAATGAGAGTTTAGAGAAGACCTTACTCGGAATCGAATGAGTAAGAGACAAAGATTTTGTCCAAAATAAAATTAGCAAGAGATAAAAAGACCTTACTTGAAACTAAATTCACTAGGAATGAGAGAATATCTTGCTCAAAATTAAATGAACCGTGTAAAAGAGAAGACCTTTCTCAGAATTAAATGAGCAAAATACAAGGGAATACCTCACTTGGAATCAAATGATAGAGGCACAAACAAGGCCTTGTTTGAAACAATGAGTGAGGTAAAGGAATCAAGAACATCTGACAAGGGATAACAATATGGCAAAGTCCTGAGCAATGAGGTTGAGGGTTAAGCCCTTCAATATACACTAAAAACTCCTATCAGAAGACTACCCACAATGTTAAAGGATAAAGATTACCCAATTGAGAGAGAACAAACAAGATTCTCAAGCTTGATCGGTCGAACAAGTTACTGGAAGCACAACAACTATTGGGGATAAAGTTGGCTAGTGGGTAGCGGTAGCAATTTGTGTTTTTGGATTGTGTTCACGTCATGTCAAATCATGAACATTCAACTATATGAATCAATCCAAACTCGACCCGTTAAGTTAAACATGTCAAACCCTAACTCGACTCATTTAGATAATGATTGTGTCGTGTCACTCATTTTGATTTGTTTAATAATTAATTAGAATAATGTCAACATGACACGACTCATTTTATGTAAATGCATTGAACTAAGATACATAACTCATTTGACCTGATTAACATAACTTTACATAAAAGTTAAAATCTATATTTATTAGTAGTTATTAGCTACAATATCTTTTAAAAAAATAAGGCTACTTACTAACAAAAAATATTAATATGTTTCAAACTTTAACAAACAATAAAACCAATATTACAAAGAAAATACCTTAGAACCGGTTGGGTTTTTAATAACTTAAAAACAACCCACCAATACTGTATTGCCATGTATTAGGCACACCCATTCAACTGTGTGACTGAGATGCATATGATGAAAGAACTTTTTCAATGTTCAACAGCCTCTCAGCCCCCCTTTCTCTGTGACCAAACCCCCAAAAGAAATTGGACCCCCTCTCAGCCCACCCCTTTCTGTGACGGCTGCCGCATCTCGCGACAATGGTGGTGAAACTGCTCCACCCATCTCGCGAGCTTTCATCTTATTTCACGACAGAATAGTAAGTAATCTCTCTTATTTCTCTATTTCTCTCATCTTCTTCTTCCATTTTCGTTGAGTGGAGCATGATTTTGTTGAGTGGAGCAATTTTGAGCATGATTTTGTTGAAGAAGAGAGGCTAACCGATCCGTTAGTGTCGTCTACTAAGCTTGTGGCTGAAGAAACCACAAAATTTGGAAATACAGTGTGGAATGCCTAGGTAATTCATTTTTACTTAAAGTAATTAAGTTATACAAGTTGCATAGTGATGGTGTTAACAAATGAATCCATTGTGTCGAAGTAATTTTTTTTTATCAGTAAGGATTTTAGTGATTGCTGTTTTTTGATAAAAGTTATTGCTACACAATAAATTGATCTCTTAGTCAGGCTGTCATGGGCTCTATTGCATAGAGTTACCATTAATAAAATGGATGCTTTCCCAGCTATTAAATGGAAGATGCGTAAAAAAGGATTTTACCTGTGAGTTGTTTTGGTCTAAGTAACACGTACAGGCTTTGAATTGTTTTGGGCTATGGGTACTAGTTACTGGGGTTTGGAACAACCATGGAATCTTTGTGAGAGAGAAGCTGGTTCTTTGAAGTTCAATTTGTATTTTTCATTTTGGTCTTTTTTTCCTCTATTGATCAAATAGGACTGTCTCTTGTGTATGTAGGTATATACCATCAATTGTACTCACTTGATTAACTTTTAAAAACAACCTTCCCTCAATGCAGAGTATCTCAAAGCCTAGTACCCTTGTGATATAGGAGAGGCTACCTTACATTTATGTGTACCCATCAAAAAAAAAAAAAAGCATTATGTTTTGATATTATTGTTTAGACTTCTAGGTTGTTCGTAGATAATACGTAGTATAAGATTATATTGCACTAGGAATCCAAATGATGTGATATGTTCTCAGTTGTTGGCCCAAGATCCATACATAAACAACAAAACACAAACTTATTTAACTTCTTCAATTAAAAACTAATAAACCACAAATAATTGCAAAGCTACTACACCTCACTGAAGGACAATTGTTTTTAGAATGCTCCTCATTCTTACAAATACTATTGTGTCTTTTCTTTGATGTTTACATTTCCTTTGGGTTTTCCGCTCTCAAAGCATTGGGTTGACCTTTTGTTGGCACCTGTGGAGGATCCTGGACGGTTTGTGAAAAGCTTGATCAAACTTGACTTCTAAGCATTTGATCATCATTGCAAGTATCCCTTTATCTGAAAAATATGTTTCCTAAGTATCGACGTGATCTTCCATTGCAAGTAATTCTTGGTGAACCTTCTCCAATGCACAGGTGAGGTGATTGTATTTTGCTTCTGGCTGCGACCCAAGTTCAACAATGTCATAAAGCTGTATCATCATCTTGCTTTTTCTCAGCATAGAATCATCTAGTGATTACTAAAATTGCCCTTTAGGACATGGTATGTCAGGAATGGGTCGACTCTTAGCAGTAATAGTTCATCTTTTCAGAACATAGTACTGTGGCAATCTATTTAACTTAGCTTTCTTGCCAAAAACACACAAGATATGCCTACAGAGAATCCCTATAAATTTCCATATATGGCATATACATGTGGCATGTCCTTCATTACCCTCCAATGTCACGTGGTAAAGTGGTGTTTCTTTACCATAAGCTGCAATTTCATATGTCTTGGTCTCACCCTCTTTGGACAACTTTCTTACTAGGTACAGTAGACTATTAAACAGCTCATTTTGGAAGATCATGAAAAGCTTTCTTGTATAAACAAACTGTTGTTGCATTCTCTTCAATTTTAAGAGGTGTCTTCAATATTGCACAAGTAGATTTCGTTCGCACATCCTTCTCTTTCTCTTTAAAGTAACGTGCATCTAGAGCTTTTTCATACTAATGAACAAAGTCACTAATCATAGTGCTTGAACGAACATAGTCTTTAAAAAATTTGTTCATGCTTTCACTCATTTGAATTGTTGACATACTGGCATAGAATGTTGAATGCAAGTAGGCTGGAAACCACTTATCTCGTCGGATGTAGAGATTTTGCAGCCAAATATTTTATCCTAACTCATACTTCACTAATATCAAAGCCCATTCCTGTTCGAACTCATTAGTGGTAATTGTCTCATAAATGTAATGATGAAAACCTTTCTGAAAGTCTGGAAACTTGTTATATACATGAGCCAAGTGTTTAGAAAACTTTTGTAGAATATGCCACAAGCACAACCTATGAGTTATATTTGGGAATACCTCTGCAATGACTTTCGTCATCGCTTTGTCGTCGTTAGTAATTAAGGTTGAAGGGGCACGCCCAAACATTGTCTCTTGCAATGTTCTCAGTAACCATGTATATGATTCGGCTGTTTCATTAACCAACAAAGCATAACCAAACATAATGGTCTGATGATGATGGTTAACTCCTAAAAACAGCACAAATGGCATCTTATAAATGTTGGTCAGGTATGTGGCATCAAACGTGACAACATCTCCAAAATATTGGTATGCCGCTCTTGAACGAACATTAGCCCAAAAATAACTTCCCATACACCCATCCTTATCAACTTGTATGGAGAACACAAACCCAGGTTTTTTGAGTTGTCAATCAAGAAAATAGGAATATAACCATTGCGCATCCCCCTCTTAAAATACTTTTCTCCTTTTGTTTCCCAAGTAATTTTTGAAATCATTCCCAGTACAACCAACATTGAGGTCACCACTTGATTCTTTACTCAATACCGACATCATATTCCTTGTTGGTACACAGAACTCATTCAAAGTCGTTATAAGTTTTTTTTTAACCTTAGTAACTCTCCAATGTCCACGAAGGAAACTAGTACTTCTCAGTGTAAATAGAACATGGTTATGCCCAACCACAAACTCATTGACTATCCACTTTTTACCATCTTTTTTAATACCCATCAAAACTTTACATCCAATCTTAGTCTTGGTAGGTTTAGGCATAGTTCGTTCTTTTGCTTTCTGAGTTACCCGCCGAAATCCTTCCCTTGTGCAAACATAATCTACTGCACATAATTTTTTATCATCTTTCGACAACCGAGTATGATTTATCTGAATTGCAAAACCTTTTAGCCTTGTATATGCCTTATAAAATGCTTGGGAGTCTTCCGCATCATCAAATAACATACCAATGACTGGCTCCAGCAGACCACTAACCAGATTGACTTCTCCATCCACATTCACTCAATCTTCAACATTCATACCATCTTCAACTTGTTGACTATCATGTTCAACATTCATACCATCTTCAACATTCACCCCATTCTCACATTCTTTATTATCAAACCAATAAATTTGTTCATTCCATACAAAACCACAACATTAAAAAATCTTTACTTATGCAAGAGACATTCTCCAGCAATGATAGATTTTAACACTAACACACACTAATGATAGATATTCTATTTTCAAGTTACTTTACATGCAAATCTGGCAATGATTTTTCCCAAGTTCCATGCCAACTGGAACTGCACAAAATAATGAGAAAAACTCTACACAATCTAAATGAATAATTCTTTCAAATTAAGTTTTGGATCGCATATGATATTCCCTCTACTCAATTCAAAGACAAATATGAAATTGAAGTCTATTGAAATTTCCTTGTGTGATGTTTTTCAAATGAAATATCCTGATCTATGTGGTAGACTCATTCATAGTATACCAAAAAAAGAAAAAAAAAAGGAAAAAACTCACTCATACAATAGCATTGACCAATCGTTATGTTAGCCAAAACTATTTCAATGAATGCTTACTTTTATGTGATTTACCTAAAAAACTGCTTTTTCTTTGAATGTGGGCCTGTCTGATATTGCTATGATTTATTATATTAAAAAATAACGTATGAACTCTTGCTTGGTTGTGGTTGTTTCTGATCAATTATCCAAAACAAAAAATATAATCATATCTTAGCTTTGGGATTTTATGATACTATTTTCTAGGAGTCTCTCTCTCGGTCTTGTGTGTATCAGTACATACCATGGAAGAAATTAAAACAGGGCATTTCAATAGACTTTAAGAACTAGGAAAAAACAAGGTCTGCAGACCGAATCAATGAAGATTAACAATAAAAAAACTTACATTACTTCCTTCCTAGGTTTCATCCAGCCAATTTTCCATGAGAAATCGCACGATTTTAGGGATGGAAAGATTTTCTGAAGATGAGACGTGTCGGCGTCGGAATGAGAGGTTCGCGTCAGAACTGTCGGCATCGGAATGAGAGGTGGGAATCGGCTAGAGATGGACTGAGAGGTTAGGTGTCGGCAAGAGACGAGACATACTAAGTATCGACTTCGAAAGGGAGACACAGTTTTGAAAGGGGGCTGTGTGAGCTTCTGATTCTTTGTGGGTGTATCTTGTATCTATTATGTGTAAAATATGATGTGGCAAATGATTAGTAGAGGGCTGTTTCTACACTAAAAACAACTGGACCAGCTAGAAGCGCCCCTCTATTACAAACTCTACAATAACAAATATGAGCACATGTTCAGAATTACAATCGTAATAATAAAAATGTAAGTATACTAAAAAATATAAATATTACAACTTAACAATAATAGAAGTGTAATTTGAGATAAAATCTAAATGGATCAAAATAGGTTGATTTAGGATTAAACTAGTTGACCCATTATTGATCAGTAGGGCTGTTCATCCGGGTTCCGACCCGGGAATCCGGATATACCCAAACCGGAACCCGGATTTGAAACCCGGGCCGGAATCAGGACCGGATTAACCCGGGTCAGATCCGGGCTGAAACCCGGATGAACCTGGGTTTTGCAAAACCCGGATTCCGGGTTCCGGATTGAACCCGGTTTTTTTTTCTCTCTCTCTCTCTCTCTCTCTGAGGCTTTAAAAGCATAATTTTTTAAAAATAAAAACCTATATTATGTTAAAGATTTTTCAAGAAAAATCAATGTTAAAAAGCATAATTCTCTTTATGTAAAAGCCTCTATTTATTATAGAAATTTTAAGAAAATTGTTGAAAATCATACCTTTTTTTAAAAAAATTTTAAAAGCCTATATTTTGTGAAAATTTTTTTAAGAGGTAATGTTAAAAAGCATAACATTGTCCAGAATAATAAAATCTATAAAAATGAAAAACTAAAATGCATATAATCCACTACATATTACATTACATTACAAAATATAAAATTACAAGATATGAGTTACATATCAATAACAATTGAATCTACTCGTGTCATGTATTAGAGCATGTTAATACTGCCATTTGTGAGGCTAAACGCTTCAAAGACAACAGAACCAATGTCTTCCAAAATGATGAAGCCATATGGTATGAAGATTAGATCTGTAAGCAAAACGATGAAACGATGAAACCAACAGAATAGGAAAAAACCATTATACACAATAGGGAAATCAGTTTTCATCAGCAAATAAAACCAATCATACCATACAGATGCAAAAACAGAGAAGAAAGAACTAGTGTTAAGAGTACTTACCATATGATACATGGTGCATGGAAATAGAGTAACTTACCAGATAACTACCTTTTTCTCCAATAAACTTCAAGCTAACTCATGACATAGTACATATGACTATTTTTGCTAAGGATATGTACTATTTTTGCTAAGGAATAGATCTAGATACTCATCCTTAAAACGCTAGCTGTCAACTGCAGACCATAAACAATATCAGGTCTTTTACACACACACACACTGATGATCCTTCTCTTTTTTTACTAACCTACCCTGATGATCCTTCTCTTACCCTTCTTTTTTCTCAAGAAAAATAAATAAATAAATAATACTAAGCATTTTATGGATCTCATATGACTGTCAAGAGAGGTATAAACCAATGCTGAAATCAAAAGTAAAGGCTCCCTATCAACATGAATAAATGAAGTCAGGAAACATAAAAATAATGCAACAAGCTTACTCGTAATCTATATTTGTACACAAGATGTGACGCCCCCAAATTTCGCTTGGGATTGAACGGACATTTGAAGCGTCGGGACATGCAACACAAGGTTACCTGCCCCCGTTCATGACATATAAGATGCAATGTTCCTAACATGCATATAGCATTATGCAATATTCGCAGCGGATAATTTAAATTTTCTTTTTCTTTAGCAATACTATGCACCAAACTAAAAAATATCCCAAATACTTGAAACATATTTCATACATAAAGGCATACTAAATAGCTGTGATCACCACACTAGTCCAAAATGGTTGTGATCAAAAGAATACTTGAGATACAACTCCAAAAGTACAAGTAGTAACCTAAGTTAAATACTATGCTATCATCAACATCGCACCGTGGCCTAGTCGATCGTATTCAGTTGGTCAGATTTCAATTCTCCTTCGGTCCTGTAACAAGATCTACCATTCGAGGGAAATGGTAGTTTGGACTATCACAGTGAGATTTGATTACAAATCTCAGCAAGTTAACATAAAACTCCCACACAGGTTAAAGATGCATGTATGGCAGTAAAAGCATAAATGCATAAGTAAAGTCGTACATAAGCATAGCATAACTTGACATATAGCATGACATAACCAGAACTTAAACGTGAACTGAACTTGACTTAACATGATATGAACTTGAGCTTACAACATAACATAAACGTGAACATAACATGATGTGAACATGAATTTGGAACATAACATGAACATGAACATAACATGTATGTGAGCATAACATAACATGAACTTGATCTGAAACTTGACTTATCATGTATTTGATCTGAAACTTGGCTTAACATAAACTTAGAATCTTATTCAATTGTCTTGATTAATAACGTGCGTTAATACGTACTCCACAGTTGTTGTGGCCCCACGTATTCTACGTGTCACAATTGCTGTGTCTCACGTAGTGTATGCTCCACAGTTGTTGTGGCTCCCATACT
This sequence comes from Carya cathayensis, assembly GCA_011037825.1. Classification (NCBI taxonomy): domain Eukaryota; kingdom Viridiplantae; phylum Streptophyta; class Magnoliopsida; order Fagales; family Juglandaceae; genus Carya; species Carya cathayensis. Next base: position 197,448 of record QGSO01000836.1, read on the forward strand.
TCATGCTCCACAGTTGTTGTGGCCCCATGAATCACGTAACATAAAATATAATACGTACTCCACAGTTGTTGTGGCCCCACGTATACACGTAACATAAGATATAATACGTACTCCACAGTTGTTGTGGCCCCACGTATACACGTAACATAAGATATAATACGTACTCCACAGTTGTTATAGCCCCACGTTGGCCCCATGTATACATGTAACATAAAATATAATACGTACTCCACAGTTGTTGTGGCACCACGTATACACGTAACATAAGATATAATACGTACTCCACAGTTGTTGTGACCCCACGTATACACGTAACATAAGATATAATACGTACTCCACAGTTGTTGTGGCCCCACTTATACACGTATCATAAAATATAATACGTGCTCTACAGTTGTTGTGGCCTCACGTATACACGTAACATAAAATATGACAAGTATTCTACGTGTCACAATTGCTGTGTCTCACGTAGTGTATGCTCCACAATTGTTGTGGCCCCATACTTCATGCTCCACAGTTGTTGTGGCCCCATGAATATCTTAACTTGAACATGATCTGAAACTTATATGAACTTTACATAAGATGAACCACGCTTGAGTCCATGGCACCGCATAACATAATTTGTGATGAACATGCTTAGGTCCGTGTCATCCTTAACATGTCTTATCTTTCTTAATGCATGAGATATTATTTAATATCATATACTTTTCTAACATGGCGTATACTTGTAAATGGCACAATATGATTTAAACATAAACATTCCATGGCATACATGTAACATATGGCATACTTAACATGGCATACTTATAACATCCAGCATTGCATGACAGAAAAGATTGTGTAACAGATAAATAATCATGAGAGAATAAATCATGCGTAACAGATAAACATGTAATGACATGGCATGACATGGCATATATGATAACATACATACATAAATTGTAGTTCCCTTACCCACCATACATACACAATAAACTGATAGTAAGTTAGAAGCTAACTTACCTCGATCGTCACGTTCTACGAGAATAAAGCGATATACGAGAAACTGTAAGAGGTCATTCTAAGAGTTAGAAATTTAATTACTAACAATTAGAAACATGAAAACAAGCTAACTTAGAGTAAAATTATCATTTTATCCTCTACATGTGGGAAAGCGACCATTTTACCCCTAGCTTAAGGACTTCACATCCTAACTTCAAAAATTTCCAAAATTTAAATTCCTCATGTAATTTTGTCCTAAACTCAAATATCAACTCAGAAAAATTTAAAACAAAACACAACTATGGAAAACACATTATGGCCGAAACATCCATAGGCCATTTCTCTTGATTTTTATTGCAATTCCTTCCAACTTCAAAACTCATGCTTAAACCAAAATTTTCCAACAAACATCTTCCAATCCTAAGTTTAAAACCATACTTAAAACATCTATTTAGAAAAGACTTATAATCAACACCAAACTTGTTTTTGTAAAAAGATCAAAACACTTGAATCACAAGCTTTGACCCTAGATCAAAACATCTCCAAGAATTCCAAAAAATCAAATCTTACTTCTAACATATTCATAACATCATCCTCAGATAAACCATGCTTTAAATCATCAAACTAAAGTCACCAAAATCACAAAAATAACACTTGGAGTTTTTGATTTTACACTTAGTCCAAAAACAGAAACTTTTTCTTAACTAGCTTTGATAAATCTCTTGATCAATGGCTTAAGAAGGTGAGATCTTTGAAATAAAGTATCACATGGTTTAAAAACGTGTCCTAAAGAATATCCAACCATCAAAATTAAAATCACATGGCTAAAACCCAATAAAACATGGATCTAACCTAAAAACATCAAATCTTAGGCCTAACCGAAATTCTCTTGCATAGAAAAATCATATCTTTGAAACTAATACTAAATATCTCCAAAATAACATCCTAACATGAAAATAAGAGACTTAGGATCATCATATAAAAATATCAATGCCTTTAGAGTAAGATCAAACCTCGAAATATTCAAATTTCATCTAAATAAAAACTGTTTTGCCACTTCCAGTTTTCAAGTTTCTAGATCTAATAAAATCTATCATCAAAAGCTTTATTCATGCAACAAAACCTCAATGAAAACTCTTAAACACATTCTAAGAACACTCCATAAAATTTTCGGACCAAGATATGTCCATTAGCTTGGTCAAAAACTCCAAAACATAACATATTCTCCAGATTCACGCCCAGAATGACCTTTCCATGGTTAGAAATACTTTTGACCAACCAAATGACCATGGAATGATAAGAAAAATACATCTACGGAAACTAGACTCAAAGAGGAACAACTTTTATGAAGGAGTCATCGTGTGAAAATACTTAAAAAGAGTTGAAAAGCTCTACGTAAAAAGACCCAGAAATCTGCCCGAGAGAGCTCTTTTGGGTTTCTCTCTAAGAACGGGGTGAAGAAATGATTAAAGTGAAGTAAATGTGTCTTGCACGACTCAAGACTTCTGTAGGGGGAATATTTGGACCTTAATGATCATTGAGTGGAGGTGTAGACATGTGACACAAAGTAGAGGATAGTGGGGGGCAAAGGACAACCTACAAGAGCTATGAGACATGGGACTTGATGGGGTGGGTTACTCCATATTATTGAGTGCAACTTGATACAATGAATGGTCTGACAAGTGGGGGTGGAAACTTCTCCAAGAAGCTTTGCCAAGGTGGCCAAATTTGTGGGCTTTAGTGGGCCTCAACCAAGTGGGCTTCAATTTGGGGTTTAAAGGAGGTTTGGTTAGGGTTTGAGATGCTATCAAGCCCAAATCCAATTTTTCTTGGCCCAATCAAATTTCTAAAATTTAAAAATGTTGGATAAAGATGTCATAATAATAATTTGAGAAATTAATAGCATGTGGAAGTGATTTAATCAAGTGATTAAACACAATGCTAGAAATTGGATAAAAAGGGTTCAAAGGCCAACTTTAGGGTTTGGGGAAACCGTTTAGGGTTTCGGTTTCAATCAAGTTTTTGGGGTTTCAAATAGATTCCAACCATTTAGGGTTTCACTAGGGTTGAAACCCTCTTTAATCTGGCTCAATTTGGTTGATCAGATGAAAAAGGTTTTGTTTAGGTGGCGTGATCTCACACTTTGATTTCCTTCACAATTCCATCTAATGGTTTCTCTTTGTGTCAAGAATCTAATACTATTCATTATGTGTGGTTAAAATCTTGCCAAGTGTCCAAATAAAACTTCTCTAACCTAATTTGGACATTCCACACTGTAATTTTGAAAACACTGCACTTAGTACGCTTATCAAGGTTACTATTCACTCCGAAAAAGAGCATAATAAACTTAGTACTGAAAAATTCTAAATATTCAACTGAGTCTAGTGGCGTAAACTATAACGTAATCTGACACTTCTAAGTACCTCAAACAAATAAAATCGCATTTCTGGCATCATAGTGAGTGATAACACTGACTATGTTGGTAGGCTAAAACCTTTGCGATTAGCCGATTCGTGAAAACTTATGGGGTTTTTACGAGGTTTCTAATGTCTATAGAAATTCCACCATTGAATTTTTAGCGGGCTGTTACACAAGATATGCCCTACCAGCAGCCATAGCCATGGAGATAAAATCTACATGGGTTGATAGGCTT